>CAEFZP010000798.1:32500-521389 GCA_903064625.1 Mallotus villosus
GGGCAGCTCTGAGGCAGGGCAGCTCTGAGGCAGGGCACCTCTGAGGCAGGGCATCTCTGAGGCAGGGCATCTCTGAGGCAGGGCATCTCTGAGGCAGGGCAGCTCTGAGGCAGGGCAGCTCTGAGGCAGGGCAGCTCTGAGGCAGGGCAGCTCTGAGGCAGGGCAGCTCTGAGGCAGGGCAGCTCTGAGGCAGGGCAGCTCTGAGGCAGGGAGTCCAGGTGCCCAGTCAGGAGTGCAGTAATGTCCGGCTGACTGCTCATGTCAGAACTGACCAAACATTCACACACAAATGAACAGCAGCAGGAATGGGACTGTTCCCTTCGACCGACATGCACTCATGCGTTCTTCTCTGTTTCTCCAACAGTGTTTGAGTTGATGCGGAAGGGGTGAGTACACCTCATGCCCCTCTTCAGAAATAATCGAAGGCCGCCCCATTAAACCCTCTATCCCTCCCTCCACCCTCCCCCTCCTCCCTCCCTCCCTCCCCTCCTCCCTTCTTCCCCACCCCTCCTCTCCACTGTTCTTCTTTATTAGTCCAGCCTGACGTAGTGTTTTCCTCTCTCCCCCTACTCCAGAGGGATTCATTATGTGCTCGTGTTTTCACTTGACAGTTATTACCCTGACCGTGGTCTCTGTGCCCTGCCCACTACGCCTTTTCATTAGCATTTTCCCTCTCACCTTCCCAGCTGTGGACGTTCCCACTGGAACAGATGATTGGGTCCCGTTAACCCTCTCTCATAACAGGTTCTCACTGTGCTGTGCAGGCGATGACAAGACAACGTCTGTAGCTAATGGCTAAAGGCTTTTAGGGGTTTATAGATAATCATGCTACGTGTGGGAGTTTTGCTTTTGGAGTGGTAGCATTTGTTTCGGTAGCGTGGCAGCTCTTCACAGCTAATCCATGATGGTCTCTCTCGTCCATTTCTCCTGGGAGATGTACAGTTATTGGATATCCCAGTTATGGAGAGACCCAGCACTAGCAGGGAGAGACCAGCTGAGCCAGAGTAGATGAGCCAGTCATTGTAGTCGATGACACTTGGCCAGTTTCGTCGGAAACGCACGCGCGTTTTTTCCCTCAAACTTGAATGAATCCGGAGGGTTCCCTCTCAGGCTCATAGTATATTGGCATTTAGATTAATTAATAACGGAGGATGTGTGATAAGGTCAGAAGTACCTATCCATGTTTTTCATTTTGTGCTCTGGGGGGTTTCATAATTGTAGCAGTTGTATTAAAGTATTGACCAGGCTCCATAATAGCTTATACAGTAGTTCTCCATGTTCCTGATGTGCCATAGTCTTACCAGCCCTGATTGTTAGTGAGGTGATGAGTGCAGAGATGGAAGGCCAGTGTATTTCTACATCTGTTATTAGCTTTAATGAGCGTCCTAGTGGTTGATTGCATGGGTGTTGAAGTGTGCTGATGGTGACGGCCCTGTCTTACAGTCTGACTCTCCATCTCTCCTGTCCGCCCTCCCTCCCACCTCTGTCTCTCTCTCTGTCTCTGTCTATGTCTCTCTCTGTGTGATATGGTCCAGTCCAGTGATGGAGGTGCCATGCGACAGCCCCTTCTCTGAGGAGCAGACGAGGCTGTATTTCAGAGACATCGTCCTGGGCATCGAGTACTGTGAGTGCCACTTTACCTGTTTATCAAAAGGATTCTGCCTTTTCAGCCCCGGAACAAAATAGTTACTGGCAGCCATATGGAATTCCAGCGACTGCAAGCTGTCTGTTGGAATCAAAGTTCAGCTACAGTATGCGATCGCACCACCATATCCACTGGCTTTTCAAGTCCCAGGCTTCTGGAACACTCTGCTTCACCGACCACACACGCCGTGCATATTTTATGAGCGCAGGTGTGTTTCGGAAGTCCCCGAGCTAGTTATAGAGAGACTGATGTTCTGAAGGAATCGTTTCAGAGCTCGACTGGCTCTCATAACAGACCCTTCCTTCCCCACAGCACCTTATCTATCACAGCCAGGATCTTGATGAGGCCTAGCGGGGTGTCTCAGACCCAGGCTCTCCATTCCTCCCCCCCCCCAATGTTTTCCACTGACCCCCCCCCCTTCAAGCCCTCCCTGCTCCCTGGCCTTGTCTACGTCCTGGGGGTCCAGGTCTGATGTGTCAGACAGTGTCCTGTCATCGGTATCGAGCTCCTGATCAGCCAGGCCTTTCTTTGACTGTGTCCTCATTAGCCGAGGGTTATCCAGCTCCCAGGCCCATGCGAACGATCGATGGATCAATACGGCTCTCTTTAGACGCGCGTGGTGGTTTTGGGGGGGGGCGTGAAACCCTAGCAGGAACCACACGCTTGCTCTATTTAGCCCACTCGCTGGGTCTCAGTGCCGTTGTGATCGCAGACAAACGGCTCATTGTGCATGTGGCATGTCTTAATTAACTGTGTGGAGATGGCAGCGTTGTTATCGGGGATCATCTGCGATAAAAACTGTTTTGGTGTGTAATTTGGAAGTCAGTCACGCTGAACGGCGCCGACGTCCTCTGTCCTTCCTCATTGTTGTTCCTCATCAGTCCGAACAATCGCTAGCTCCTCAAGCACAGCAGTCCTGTGAAGTATCGGCTTTGATTAAGCCTCTTGAGGCACTGAGGGCACCACTTAGCCAATCAGAGTCCTTCTCCAGTGAATGCTTCTGGGTTAACCTGTTTCCTGTTAGCTCAAGTAGAGGGGGGTTATAACCACGGTGCCTCCAGAGAGGGGCCGTACTCGCCTAACGACCAGCCCACGGTCACAGGGTTACGAGTCCAAACCGTTGATGATGACTCAGTGGTTGTTTAAACACCTGAGGGACCGATACATTTGAGTAGGAGAACCTTCTAGAACCTTCACTGCTGTTATTGTAACTGTGTAAACTCCACGAGGAAGCTCCCTGGAAACTGATGAGTCCTTCTCTTGGATTGGACATATTTATCAACACGTTTAGCTCAATAAAATGCTAGCCGAGAGTCTTTTCAGTTTGGAATTGAGCACACTCCAGTTCCAGGAGCCCAGACCTATACTCTGTGTCCTTGCTGTGTCCTCAGTGCACTACCAGAAGATAGTCCATCGGGACATCAAGCCCTCCAACCTGCTGCTGGGGGACGACGGCCACGTGAAGATCGCCGACTTTGGAGTCAGCAACCAGTTTGAGGGCAACGACGCCCTTCTGTCGAGCACGGCGGGTACCCCCGCCTTCATGGCGCCAGAGACCTTGTCCGACAACTTCAAGAGCTTCAGTGGCAAGGTCTGCTAAAAATGTGTGTGTGTGTGCCTGCGTGCGTGTATGAGTGTGTACGTGTGTGTGTGTGTGTGTGTATGAATGAGTGTGTACGTATCTGTGTGTGTAAAGGTTTATGCATTTCGCTGGTGCTTTTGTCAGTGAGCAATTATTTGGACCACGATGACGCATCCAACATGAACAGGGTAAATGACCTGTGAGGTTACTGCTGGTTAGTAATTATGAGAGTGTTTACGGAACGGCCCCATGTTACCATTTAGATGATGAATGCATGCTTACAACAGCACTGTGACACGAACGGTGTCCGTGCCGACACAGAACACAAGCATGTACCGTACATCACTTCTGGCAGCGTGCACAGCGGGGCTGACTGAGCTGGCTAAGGCCGGGCGGAGCTGCGGGTTTCAAACAGTGAGGCTGCAGCAGATGTTGGCTCGGAGCCAGGAGAGTCCCACAGCAGCAGAGAGATGAGAGAGAGGGACAGAGGGAGAGATGGAGAGAGAGAGGGGGACAGAGGGAGACAGAGGGAGAGATGGAAATAAGGAAATTAAAAGGAGTCTGCAGAGGGAAGCCTTTTGAGGGGCTCCAGTTGTGCCAGCAGGAGGGCAGGGAAAGACCTTTAGGACACACCAGCTCTTTCCTCTCTGTCTGCCTCTGCTCTCACACGCTACCTCTCTTTAATCAGACCCCAAGCTTTTCTCAAGTACTAATTCATTTCCAGTGCCTTTTTTTGGACCGCTAATCCCCCGTGGCACTTTGATTTGATGGATTTGGTCATGGATGGCCCAATGAGAGGGGGGCGAAATGAAAAATGATTTAGAAACACGCCAACAGTCACGGTTTTGTGTTAGCGTGGCTGGCAGCTGTTTCTCCTTTTAGCTGTCATCAACCGACGTGTACAGAACAAGAGAGTCGTCGGTTCTGATTGGACGCGCCGCCCCAACTGCTTCCAAAGTCTCGTTCGAGAGCTCGGCGTTTATTGAAGTTAGCAAACCATAAGTGAGAGTGGAACATCCATATTATTTCCACCTTCTGAAATCCACAGGGAGCAAACTGTATTTTTTACCTGTAGGACACTAGTGGAAACACGACCATATGGGCCCTAGCCAGAGATGGTGCAGTGAAGGATGATAAGAGAAGGGAGGGAGGGTGGGGGGTTCGTGGCTGTGGATTTGTGATAGGATGGCGGGAGGTCGGAAGGAGATGGCTCTACCAATCAGAAGCCCCGGCTCAGTCTCCTGCACCCAGGGACTCAGCTGGGAGACGAAGGGGCCTGATGGATGACTGCACGGCTGCACAGGCAGTCTTATATCTGATGCCAGCAGCCAGCCTGGAGTAGCCTGCAGTTAGGAGCCCCAGATGCACAGCCAAGCAGCCCATGTGGCCTGAACGGATGGCTAACGGTTAGTTAGAAGTGTGCGTTTATTGCATTAGCATGCACGCTGCCAGCTGTGTGTTTCTCTACTCCGGGGCGGCACGCCAATACTAAGTACATGTCCCAGCTGTGTGTGTGTGAACTAGCCTTCAGGTGTGTGTGGGCATGCCTTCAGGTGTGTGTGTGTGTGAGGAAGAGGTGTGTGTGTGTGTGAGGAAGAGGTGTGGTGTGTGTGTGTGAGGAAGAGGTGTGTGTGTGTGAGGAAGAGGTGTGTGTGTGTGTGTGTGTGTGAGGAAGAGGTGTGTGTGTGTGTGAGGAAGAGGTGTGTGTGTGTGAGGAAGAGGTGTGTGTGTGTGTGTGAGGAAGAGGTGTGTGTGTGTGTGAGGAAGAGGTGTGTGTGTGTGTGAGGAAGAGGTGTGTGTGTGTGTGTGTGTGTGTGTGTGTGTGTGAGGAAGAGGTGTGTTTGTGTGTGTGAGGAAGAGGTGTGTGTGCTGTCTAACGGAGCGTGCCTCTGCTGCTGTGTGTTCCAGGCCCTGGATGTGTGGGCCATGGGCGTGACTCTCTACTGCTTCTTATTCGGGAAGGTAAGGCAACACGTCCCTCCCTCTTATCAGCCTGTACCAGCTGGAGCCCCCCCGCCTGGAGGAGCGGCCAGGAGGGGGAGGGGGGGGTGACGGGGGTGACACCAGACTCTCACCTCTCTCTGGGAGGAATAGGTGTGCTAGCAGAGCAGCTGCTGCTGTCCCTGGGTGCGTTCCCCCACAGACCTCTCTGTAGAACACCATGCTCGCTAGACGAGCACCCGGGGGGGGCATCCGGGGGGGTAAACGGGTTGTACTGTTTAGGGGGCTGTGCTGAGGAGCAACGTTTGGGGTTTTTGGTATTTTACCTTTTCTCTCTGTCTCTCTCTCTCTGTCTCTTTCTCTGTGTTTCTGTCTGCAGTGCCCCTTCATTGATGAGTACATCCTGGTTTTACACAATAAGATCAGGACCAAGTGTGTGGAGTTTCCAGAATCGTAAGTCTCACTCGTTCTTTACCTCAGCTCACTTCTCCTCCTCCGCGTCTCCCGCTCCCCCGCTCTTCCTCCACCTCTCCACATCTCCGCTCACCCATCGCCTCACCCCACTCGCGTCTCCCACCCGCTACCCCTCTCCTCCTCCTCCTCCTCCTCTCCTTCTCCCCCTCTCCCTCTCCTCCTCCGCTCCCCCTCTCCTCCTCCTCTCCTTCTCCCCCTCTCCCTCTCCTCCTCCTCCTCCTCCTCGTTATGCAGGAAGACAGAGGTGAGAGACGGGTGCTCCAGGCAGCCACTCACACTGAGACTGGCATCTCAGCTGTTGCTTGGAAGCAAGCTACCACGGAACTCTCTCTTTCTCTCTCTCTCTCTCTCTTTCTCTCTCTCTCTCTCTCTCACTCTCTGTCTTTCGCTAATACACACAACACGCACAGGAGGGAACACTTTGCCCTTTTTCTGAAAAACAACCCCCCTCTCTCACACAAACCCTTGATATCCCTTTGATAACAAATGAAACCCCCGGTACTCGCTCGGTGCCAAGGCTAGGGGAGGCTAAGTAAGCGGGAGACGCACTCGATGAATGAACCAGACTCCCCCCGCCGCACAAAACGGCAGAAGAAGAGGCTTCACTCAGAGGCAACTCTAATTGATAGCGCCGCGAAGCACGGTACATCACCGTGCCAGATGGGAGGACAAGAGACATTTAGAAGAAGACAAGGAGAGCGAGAGAGTACAGAGGCTGAGAGTGGCAGCTGAAGTACGTGTTAGCACAGGTTGTCGCGTCGCTAATGAAAGTGTCTCCTCGTGTGCTGGGGGGGGGTACTTAGCTGCTCTGTGTGGGCGTCCGTGAACGTCAGCCCACATTGCACACTGCCACAATCTCATCTCCATACAAAGAAGAGATAGAAAGGCTTTCTCGTAACGCTGTTATGATCGATGGTGACCGTGGTGCTACCATACACAGGAACGAGGTTTCCCTTTGACTCTGGGTGTGCCTCCACTTAACACGGGCATGTATACATTGTGGGCCTGCATGCGGTAGGATGTGTATTGGGGCATGTTTTCACATATTCACCTTGGTGTGCGTGTGTGTGTGATCCTCCAGGGAAGACCTCAATAAGGAGCTGCAAGCGCTCATCCTGAGAATGTTGGATAAGAACCCAGACAACAGGATCACCATACCTGAGATCAAGGTGAGAGGAGGGAGATCGTGCGGGCGGGCGGAGAGGGGGGCCGGAGGGGAGACTCGTCGAGGGGGTGGAGACTTTCCACTCTCGCACACAATGGGGCCTGAGATGCGTCTTATGACGACGCATCGGGAGAGCTCATCCAATCAGGGCGGTCCAAAGATGGGGGAGTGGCCCGTGCGCGGCATGTACAGTGGGACTCATTAGCAGCGGGGGTGCTGAGGCACGACTAAACCTGTCTGTCCCTCTGGACACACACACCTCTCTCAGAAGCACAAGGAACCTGAAGTGGAAACTGAAACCTCCCCCTCTCTCCCTGTATGATCTGTTATTCAGGAGCCGCTGTAATCTGATCCTGAGTCAGGGATCATGGGCCCCAGAGAGCATGTGTGTGTCGGGGGGTACTTCCAATCTGACCCTGAGTCACTGGATCCTCTCTCTCCAGGGAGCGTGTTAGTGGAAGAGGAGATGATTAGCACAAGCATGACGAGAGATCTTTCTCCCCTGGCACTACCTGCTGGTGTGGAAGAGCATGCAGACGTGCACACGCAGACAAACACACACACACAGACAAACACACACACACAGACACACACAGACACACAGACAAACACACACACACGCAGACAAACACACACACACACACACAGACACACACACACACACACACACACATAGACACACACACACAGACAAACACACACACACACACACATAGACACACACACACACACAGACACACACACACACACAGACAAACAAACACACACAGACACACACACACAGACACACACACACAGACAAACACACACAGACAGACACACACAGACAGACACAAACCAGACAGACAAACCCGATAAACAAGCACACAAACACACACACATACACAAGGAGACACAGAAACATTCACCCTCAGAGCCTTGTAACCCAGAGAATAAACCTTCATCAGCCAGACCTTTTGATTTGACCTTTAATTTAGCCTCCTTGCTTTGTCCTCTGTAGGGCACAAAGGGACAGACTGTTCTTCCTGACATGAAACAGCCATAGAGGGTTGTTCACTGGACCTGGCAACCCTAGAGTCTGGCCAAGCCAGTACTTCATTACAGAGCTTGTGTATTGTTCTAATATACGCAGGTGTTCTGTTACGGTTTCACATTAAGTTGCTGCCAATAACTAGATTGTCTGTGTGTCTGTGTGTCTGTGTGTGTGTGTGTGTGTGTGTGTGTGTGTGTGTGTGTGTCTCGTCGCAGCTGGACCCGTGGGTGACCCTGTGGGCCGTGGAGCCCATGCCTCTGGAGGAGGAGCACTGCACCGTGGTGGAGGTGACGGAGGAGGAGGTGCAGAACTCCGTCAAGTTTGTCCCCAGCCTCTCCGCCGTGGTAAGGAGCCGCACAACGCATGTGTGTGAGGAGAAGAAAGGACGTCTGGATGTGTCATTGTGTGTATCCCAAGATTTAAATATATTTGTGTGTGTGTGTGTGTGTGTGTTAGATCCTGGTGAAGGCCATGCTGAGAAAGCGCTCCTTCAGCAACCCCTTTGAGTGTCCCAGCAGGAGGGAAGAGAGGTCCATGTCTGCACCCGGAAACCTGCTCATGTACGTGACCCTCCCCCTGCACCCACACTGCTCACGCAACCTGCCAATCATGCCGTCCCCGAGCCCTCCGACCACTCACGTCAGTCCTGAAGGTGGAGGAGCCCCGCCCACCCAAAGCCCTCCTCATACACCTTCCTGTCTGATCTCCCGTAGAGACCCCCCCCCCACACACACCCCCGCCCTCTCATCTCCCCGGGGGGAGCAGGTACACACCTGTCTCTTCCTGTCGATCTTACAGCTTGCTAGCGTTGCCATGGTACCCCAGGTCTGGCTACCTTGTCGTCTGGCTGTGTTGCATCTTGGGTCGCCCCGACACCGTGACATTTACCCTGGGGGTTCCTGTGGAAGGACACACGGAGGAAGACCTTCAGGGGCACCAGCTAGGGCGGAGAGAGACCGTCTATGTTTGTATCTCTGGAGGAGGCTGAGGGAGAGGCGGGGTGGTGTGTTTGTCTCTCTGGAGGAGGCTGAGGGAGAGGCGGGGTGGTGTGTTTGTCTCTCTGGAGGAGGCTGAGGGAGAGGCGGAGTGGTGTGTTTGTCTCTGGAGGGAGGAGGCTGAGGGAGAGGCGGGGTGGTGTGTGTTTGTCTCTCTGGACGAGGCTGAGGGAGAGGCGGGGGTGGTGTGTTTGTCTCTCTGGAGGAGGCTGAGGGAGAGGCGGGGTGGTGTGTTTGTCTCTGTGGAGGGAGGAGGCTGAGGGAGAGGCGGGGTGGTGTGTTTGTCTCTCTGGAGGAGGCTGAGGGAGAGGCGTACTGTCAACACTGACCATGGGGCTCCTGTGATCGCCCCTCTTGATCTAATCAGGGTTATGAGACGGACTGCTTTTCAGTCGTCTTCATCTGATGGCGCAGTCCCTGCTGGGTTGTAGGGAGGCTCGCTTTGCCTGCCGTCCGACGACAGTCTCTTGGTGTGACGGGCTGGCGCTGGCCTGCAGCTCTGGGTGAGGTGGGCTGGAGGGAGCGCTACTGCCCCCTGGTGGAGGAAGGGACCCACTGCTTTGTTGCTGTACCTTGCAGCTGCATGCCTCAGACAATGGAAGCAGGCCTGAACAGAGAGTTAGAAGACATCTCAGATAAGCTTCCCCAACCCCTGCCCATCTCCTGACGACACCCTCTCACCTTTGACCTTATTTTCATTTTTTTTCTCCCTCCCCCTTATCTGCTGCAGGGACTCGTGGCCGTTCCGCCCCTCTTTTAAGCTCCACCCCTCTTTAAGGTAAAGTTGCGTGCTGTGTGGTACAGCCCGCTGTCTGTCAAACGTTCCAACCAATCGCCCCTCACCCATCCCCCCCCATCCTGTTGTATTGATCTCATCGTCTGGTGGGAGTTTGTTTCCCCGTGACTTACCTCTCATCTCCTCGTGTCCTACACATTGGTGAGGTTGTTGTTGTTGTTGTTGTCAAACGTGTGTTGGTGTGGTGCGCATTCTGACTGACAGGACTGAACGACGTCACTGGCTCTCCTGCCACAGGAAGGGACCCGTGAACGCCGAGGAGCTCAATGGAAATACTTTGTCCAAGCATCGGTGTTGGCTCTCCGTCTCTCACTCTCTTGCTCATTCCCTTTGTCTCTCTCTCTCTCTCTCTCTCTCTCTCTCTCTCCCTCCCAGGAAAGGCAGCAGTGGGGAGGGTTCGAGGGAGGGAGAGCTGGAGGACTTGCACGAAGACGAGCCCTCGTCCTGAGAGTCTCCACGGTTCCCGTCGCCCCAGCTCAGCTCCACGTTCCTCTCGGACGTCTCCTCCCCTTTAAATCCCTGCACAGGCCACTCCCTTCAGCCCACACGCTCCTCCCCTTTAAATCCTGCCTGCCTGCACAATACCTATTTCCCTTTAAGTCCATAACGACCTGGGAACTCATAGTCCCATCCTCTTGCTGATCCCTTTAAAAGACATTGAAACTCCTGTACTCTCTCTTTCTCTATATATCTATGGCTTGATATCTATTGGAGATCCACATGTTTTGCTCCTCCATCTCTATCCAGTCCCCTGCTTTGGACCACCCAGTTATCTAGTCCTCCTTCCAGACCTTCCCTCCACACACTCCCCCCTCCACCCCCCCCATACCCCCATGCTGCCAGCCAAGAGGACCACTCCGATCGTCACAGGTCCAGGAGACCACCCGGACGTCCTTCTGCGGGCGTCTCACTCCAACAGCATGAACGTGTTTATGGGATCCGTGGCGCTCTGTGAGTCCTAGCCTTGCCCTGCACGGTGAGCCGTTTCACCCGACCGACCGGGAGGCTCTCCCCGGACACCCGTCACAATCAGAGGTCCCTCGGATGCCCCATGAGTCAGAGGTCCCTCGGGTGCCCCGTGAGTCAGAGGTGCCTCGGATGCCCCATGAGAGACGGACTCGTCCCCCGGAAAACATCCAGCATGCTGATGACTGAACAGCGCCCCCCGCAGGCTGGCCCAAGAGCCGACGCTGGCTCTCACCCTCTCCCCCGGATCAATTCAGCTGCAGTGTTGTGTATATAGGCAGTCGTTTGACTGTCAATGTCGATGTCGCACCCATTCAAACAGACTAAGCTCTTTCTAGTCCTTCCTCCTGCCTTCAGAACAGCATGGTCCTGGCTGCCTTCAGAGCCCGCTCTGTGTAGCTGTTAGTTGTCAAGGCCTTGCACAGACTGCTTCCAAAGGATCGTGTTAGCTGTTAGCGGTTAGGACTTTCCGCTTCCTAGATTGATGACTCGTCTCCGGGCTTGATGATGTGGTGTTGCAGGCTGTTTCATCATCACAGTCTCCCCTGTTCCTGCTGCTGCCTCTCCCTCTGATGTCGCTGTTGAGACTCGTCTCTCTGGCACTGATTGCTCGCCTGTTTTAACACGTTTTTTTCCCTCGTTCTCTCGTCGTCGCCATATCATATCCGAGACGGAGGGAAATGCCGTGTTTGTGTGTGTTTGTGTACGTGTTTGTGATTATCCTAAGACAGTTCTGTAGTCATTGAAAGCATCTATTTCGAGTAGAGCCATCTTACGAGGGACTGAGTCACCATGTTTGGTGATGCAAAATCAGAGGGGAGAAGATTGAGAAGATGGCTCTCCATTTCCATCTCATTCCCTCCTTCACTCACTCACTCTCTCTCTCTCTCTCTCTCTCTCTCTCTCTCTGTCTCTTTGTCAACCCAGGCATATTGTCTTCTGGATAAGAGCATGTTGACAGTCTAAGTGCTCTGATAATTTTCGCTGCTCTGAAAAGGGCCCCTTTTCGATATGGTGATTATTCCCGGCACAAACAAAAACAGTCCTCTTTTCACGTCAATACAATCCCCTCATGGTGTTAGTGCTGCTCTGCCTTTTCCCTCCCCTTCTGCCTCCCTTTCTCCCTCCCTTTTCCCTCCCCTTCTGCCTCCCTTTCTCCCTTCCCTTTTCCCTCCCCTTCTGCCTCCCTTTCTCCCTTCCCTTTTCCCTCCCCTTCTAACTCCCTTTCTCCCTTCTCGGAAAGCTCACTGTCACTCTTCCAATCAATGGACGTTTTCTCCCTCCCTCTTCACACTTCTTTTTCACCTTCTCTTCCTTTTCTTTACTGCTTTAATGCTTTCCTGTCCCTACTGCACATCATTTACACCCATTCATATTTATTGATGCATTTTCTCAAGGTGGGTTTCAATCAGCCATTTTACTAAAGTTCCGGAGATTGTTTTCTTTTTTGCTTGTCGTCCTCCCTGTGTGCAGTGTGGCGCGTGTGTCCTCATGCAGTGGGAGGGGCTTATATTCAGGGGGGGGTTCAGACATCTGTCATGTCTCCAGGTGAACCTCTGGGCTCAGAGACTCAGTCACCCCGTCTAACTGCTCTCAAATACCTTCTGGGTCATCAAGATGTCCTTTCATCTGAGAGACTTACTTAAAGGGAAATCCGCAGAACAGATCATTTATCTTTGGACACTTTCCTATATGTTGTGCTTGAGACAAGCTTGGTCTGTGTCTGAGGTGTGTATTCACTTGTGTGTCCACGTGTCAGAAGTGTGTATTCACTTGTGTGTCCACGTGTCAGAAGTGTGTATTCACTTGTGTGTCCACGTGTCAGAAGTGCAATATCGTTGTCATCCTGTCCCGGCGTCGTGTTGTAAATGTCGGTTGAAGTCCGACTCCGCTTTGAAGGCAGTTAGGGCACTGTACTTTTGTCCTTTACGTCAATGTACATTGTCTTCTATAATATTAGCACTGTTATGCTAAAAGATTGCACTTTCCCCCCCCTCTTATACTCCACGTAACTGTCGCCCCAGCCAACCGCAACACCTGTCAACATTCCGTGCTCTTTTGTAAAATGACTCGGTACGATACATTCACATATAAATGTAATTTTCCAATATGGAAAAAGGTTAACACTGCTGTTTACAGCAAAATGCAGTACGCTTCATTTAATGTTGATTTGCATATTTAAAAGAAACTGTACATATATATATATATTGTTGTGTTTTACTGATAAAGTAAAAATCTTCTTTTACTGATGAACCTGAGGGCTATGTGCGAGAGGGCATGTAGGTCGCGTTAAGACATTAGGACGGTGACTTTCCTGTTGTTTGCATCGCTGCTATGTCATATGTAACTGTCCTGATATCCGTGTTGAAGGTGCCTGTTGTCTCTGTGTTGATAGATGTGTGTACCGTGCTGCATTTCTCTCAATTTACTCGTCGACGTTTGTCCCACATCCCCAAAAAAGCATGGCACATATGTACGGAATGCAACGGTTACAATGTAAATATGTACCAATATATAAAAAGCTATTTTTTGCATGCTTTTTGTACACCTAGACATAATCAAAGACAATAAAAAATATCAGAATGACTTCAGAATGAGTCAAATTTAATGTCGAGCCCTACAACTTTGACATTAAGACAGTTTCACCAGGTGGACCAAGCACAGAAGGCAGAAAGGGATTGACAGATGGATAACTCTCTACATGGTTTACTGGATTCACTACAATCGCAAACTGTCAAAGGTGACGACGTTAAACTGCGCGGCTAATGAGCTAAACCTGTTCTATCTACCGCTCGGAGTCCACTGTGAGAAGGTCTAACATGCTGGAGTTGGCAGGATCGTCCACACTGGAGTTCAAGTCCATCCTAAACTACATATTTACAGTGTAGTGGAAGTAGAATCATTTTCTGAGGTAACAAAAAAACTAACAAAACATTGTTGTAGCCACGTGCCACAGGACAGGTAGGAGTCCAGTTGGAGGAGTGAGTGTAGCAATCCATGTTTTGCAGACAGAAAACATCCCTTCACTTCCGAAAGGGATGACAGTTACATTGAGAAGTGTAAAACATCCTTTCCCATCCCAGTGTCCTCTACTCAGTGCAGTGGCTGCTGTGATACACCCGGGCCCAGGAGTCTCCCCATGATCCACTCACTCCTGTGGGTGGACACACACAAGCACACACCACATCGGTTGAAGAAGGTAGGCCCTGCACAGACGTCAACACCACAGCACTGCACGGATCACTGACCCCCCCCCCACCCGTCCACTCACAAGCCGTCCCTGTACAAACACAACACCTCCCCATTGGTTCCCGAGCGTGTCCGTCACGTGTTTACCTTGGATCCCTCGTTCTCGGTCACGCACTCCTCCAGATCCGCGTCCTGGAAGAGCAGACACACCAGTTACACCCATTTACACACCAGTTACACACCAGTTACACCCAGTCCTGTTACTGCACCTCGTAGGAGGACGTACGCCTAACATGGCCGGCGCTCACTGATACATCTGCAGTGGAGATCATTTAGATGGATAACTGTGTGCATGCACGTTTGATCTATTCTATAATCTACATCCACACCAAGGCCATAATCATAATACACATCCCCCCAATATTCAAATCTAGTCAAAATGTCCCCGTCCCCCCCCATATATTGATATAAAAATACGACAGGCAACCACGCACGTTCTCCCAAATTATCATAAAAAATTAGTCCCCCCCGCTTAGCAGATGTTAAAGATGGCCGTGCTGAAAGCCGAGCTTCTGTCTGTAGTTCTCTGGATAAGAGTGTGTTCTGCCTGTCTCTTTTGGCTCACAATGGGTCTGAGTAGGAGGACAGGGTTAAGAGTCGCCCTCCCATGTTCACCAGCTCCCTGTGTGTGTTGCTTGGTAACTATTGGCAGGGATACCTTCATTATAGCTTCAGTCTCTTACACAAGAGCCGTTTTACACGTGGGAAGGCAGCGACGTCAGGGAGTCAATACAAGACGTCGGTTCTTGCGAGGTCGTAATCGGAAAGAACTCCTTTCACTGTCATAACGGAAGCGGGTCTAAAGTGTCTGTGTTATTCAGACGCCGTCCAGTAGCACAGCAGTGTACAGTCGACAGAGTGAGTCAGTGAGTCGTTGTGTTCGACATATTTTACAAGTATCTCTGCTGCCATCTAGTGTTCATAACATAAGAGTACAGAACGTTCTGAGTAGAGCAATGTGTCCTCAAACTCACCTGTTCCCCACTGGTGTTCTTGAATTTCATGTTCTTGTAGAATTTTCTCTTGGATAGTACATTCAGCAGCACCAGGTCACACACCACAGTTGCCTAGGAAACACAGTAGTCAGCACCAAGACCAGAGACTTTTAAGGTCAAGAGACTAGACTTGAAACCAGGGGAGGAGGGCTTACTATAAAGGTCTAAGAAGCAGTGACCTTGTACATGAGATACTATATACATGCGAAAAATTCACAATGATAACATTTAAAAACTCACCACTCCGAAGATTCCCACTCCGGAGCCAATAGCTGTAAGTGTTGGAATGATATCAAATTTTCTTGCCTATAAAAAAAGAACGAAAGGATTTTGAGAACTTTTCCTGTTCATGAAGTTGACAGGTAAGGAGTCCAAAAACAATGGGAGGTTCAAACCTTGGAACTTACCACTGAGCTAACAATGATGTCCATTCGAATCCCAAACACTTTATAAAGTGTTCTTTTTTTCACTCCACCGTCCACATAATGCTTTGCAAACCTAGAACACAGGATCTATTAACAACGTCAATATGTACTCTCAGGACGTCCCACTGAGCCACAGGGATCATAGAGGTCGATAGGGCGTGTGGCGTAGTGGGAGACATCGTTCAGCGCACCTGAAATTGTAGCCAACAGAAGTTCTGGCCATGTCCTTCTCACCAGCGTTTCCATAGAGACCGTGGAAGGCGTAACTGGGCTTGCAATTGCTGTGGTCCAAATCCAGGTTACACGTCCAGTCTATCACAATGCCGATGGCCCCTCCCTTACAGACCCCCCCACACACACACACACACACAGTCAGTCAACAGTAGCAAGACGGAACACAGCCAGCAAGAACCCTGATGGGGAATGGGATGTGCATCCATGGAAACGTAACCATGCATTGGCCAGCTCACCACTTTGGCTATGGTAGGAAAGTTGAAGCCTGACAGGTTGACTATGTCTCCCAGTCTGAATATGGGGCAGAGAGGGGCTGTAACTGGGTGGTACAAGCAGCTTCTGATGTACGTGTTGTCCACCTCCTCCACCAGGTTGCTCCTGAAAGAGTCGTTTGGAAAAAGAACAGTTCTGAATTCACTGTGTGACCAATGCATTTGGTTCTGTTCATGAATGAACGAACAAACTGACTCCTATGATGGATCCTCGTGTTGAAAATAGCAGCCTGTGTAAGTATAACATGGAAACCCCACTAATCCTACTGTATTTCATGCATCTGCACCACGGTTTGAAGCATCATCAATGCATTACATTGTCTCCATTGTTCTGATGTAGCCCAGTCCTACGCTGTCATGACAACCTGGACTTATAAGGTCTGTCCCCGTCCGCTGGGAGGGGAGACGCGGGCAGCCATCCATCTGGCCTAGTGTGTATCCAGGCCGCCATTGCTGAGTGACCTCCATGATGGAACGTAAACGGAGCAGGAAGCATGTTCATCTATATAACGATGACCCGCAGTGAGGTTGGAGCGACCGTGTCTGTCTCCTCTCATGTTCCATACGGTTCCCACCGCTGTGGAGGCTTCGGTGTGCTCGGAGGGGTTTGTGTACCTTAACGCCCCAGCGTCTGGTCATGTGTTCGTTTATATAGACGGGCTACTGGTGTTCGTTTGCGCAGCTATTTATGTTCGAGCGATGTTAATCTTTCCAGATTTCTGGCTTTTGGGGAACCGATCTACTTTTGCCTTGTTCTCTCTTCCAGGTCTGGCCACCCACCTTGTAACGCGGAACTGCGGAAAGGTGACTGAGTTCTTGATGAACAGAGTGTAGTTTTCCGCTGATATCAAGAGCGGGGGACTGCAGGCAAACAAGCAAAACCAAACATGATCAACGCTACGTTCAGCGAGATGAAAAAACATTGTTTTAGACGTGACCCAGGAAATCCCAAAACCTCGTTGCTTGGCTGTCTTACGGTACGTACTCTGGTATGGTGCGGTCGTCTTCTACGGGACACCAGGCCAGCACCTCGCAGGTCCTTGTGGAGTTCATGCACTTCCCTGTCATGTGGCCTTGGGGGAGGGAGACAGACGGACATGATGAACACGACAGGAAGATGCAGCGCGGGGTACCACTCCTCATGTCTGACGGTGACTAAGATGAGCCTGCTTCCTCACAGCACATCAAACAGTCAATCTCAAACTCTCAGATTTCACTTCTTATCTTAAACAAGAGGGAGCGATAAAGACCAAAGGAAATTGTTCAGCCAGCCAAAAGGAGGGGTTCCAAGAGTCTGAACGGCGTTTCTTAATCTCCGGGGCAGAAATGTCTGTGTGGGATACGCTTTGTGTTATCTGTCTCTCTCATCAAATTGGACGAGTGTGAGATTCATGCGTGCAGATCCCACCGGGCAAACAGTACGGTCGGCCGCACTGCAGGATGAATCATCCACGCCCGGCGTACTCTGCGACTTCAATCGGGGCTGTGCCTCGGCTAGTCTGTCGGGTTGGCGACAGCCTGACAAACATGACCCTCTCAAGGATGTTGGCACCCTTCGGTCAACACGAGAGTGCCGCAAGCAAACAGATCCGAAGCGTCCGCCGACGGTGTGATCTGATTGGTTCTGATCCCGGTCAGAGGAGACTCTGATCTAAGCCAGGGACAGGGGCACCGTTCCAGACTTGACGTAAGAGGCCTTTGAACCGGCTGAGATATACGTTTGGGTTTATTACACTGGGATGTCCTCCCCGTCTGTTCATGTTTGTCCTGTGTACGGCCTGTGAGAGTGGATCTCTGAGTTAATGTGTGTTTACATGTATCTCCGTGTGTTTAATGTGGGTTTGAACGTGTGTGTGTGCAGGGGTTGGCCACAGCCTTGCAACAAGCTAAAACCATGACAGCGACGGCTCTCACGAACCCAGCCCGGGTTGTTGATCTTAATCAAGCGTTCTCTCTTTTTTCTGGTTGGTGGGGAATGCAGGAAGAGTGGAAATGTTTATCTTTGTGTCTTTGTGTTTAGCCAGAGCTGTGCGGTCCAATGTGTTTTAGCTCATCGAGCCCCTGACTACAAGGTTGTTCTCACCAGTCCTCTACACTTACAGCTCTACACTTACAGCTCACCACCACTAGACTACTTATCTCTGTCACCCCTCTGCCTGTTCAGCCCCTGGCTGTAGGACAGTGACTCACTCTCCCACCAGTTTACCATACGTGCCACAATGTGACCACCTGGGCTACATTTACATTACATGCCACAATGTGACCACCTGGGCTACATTTACATTACATTTACATGTATTAATGTAGCAGATGCTTTTATCCAAAGCGACGTCCAAGAGAGAGCTTTACATACAGTGCATAAGTCACTGATCATAACAACGAGATATCCCCAAACAATGCAGGTAGTCAAACACGAGGCTACTGGGCTCATTGTCCAGAAGACTGCGCGAGTACAACTAGAATTCATAATGAACTTTCCTATCTATTAAACAACAGACTAGTTAACTGGCCGTAAGGTTACTGGAAGGTATGAAGAAACGTCTCAGTAAATAAGGTAGAGGAGAGTAGGGTGCTGGGTGAGGAGAGGTTAGCTTAGCTTAGCAAGAGCAGTACAGATGAAGGTTAGTCAGTGAGAAGGTGTGGTCACACTGTCAGGCTGCCAGAACTTTACCGTGTCCCGTACGTTTGAATTCCCCTTCTTCACAATCACGGTCTGAACGGCAAAGGTTCTTGTCTGGGAGCTGCAAAACAGGAGGGGACTTGATCAGTCTGTGTGTGTGTGTGTGTGTGTGTGTGTGTGTGTGTGTGTGTGTGGTGGGTGTGTGGGTGTGTGTGTGAGTGTGTGAGTGTGTGTGTGTGTGTGTGTGGGAGTGTGTGAGTGTGTGAGTGTGGAGTGTGTGTGAGTGTGTGAGTGTGTGAGTGTGTGAGTGGTGAGTGTGTGAGTGTGTGAGTGTGTGCGTGTGTGAGTGTGTGAGTGTGTGAGTGTGTGAGTGTGTGAGTGTGTGAGTGTGTGAGTGTGTGAGTGTGTGAGTGTGAGTGTGTGAGTGTGTGAGTGTGTGAGTGTGTGAGTGTGTGTGCGTGTGTGTGTGAGAGAAAGAGAAGAGAAGGATCTCAAATTGTTGGCAAAACCCATAAAAGATGAATGCTGTTCCTATTGCAAGTCTGCTCGTGACCAAAGACAGGAAGTGATCCATACCTCTGGACATTTCCCCATCTTCTGCTCCTCTGTTACGATGTAGTTTGTCATCACAACAAAGGAAGAATCTCCCTGGGAAACCAGACGGGACATCGTTAAGATTAGAAAATGTGGGAAGTTTAGAAAGTAAGACATTTTCTTTTACACTGGAGTTAGCCTAGTCTCTTTCTCATCCAGTATATTGCATTTCACTTCCCTGCTCTTTCACATATCCCCAGGCCATATCTGAATAGAGATAGTTTTAATAGCATTCATGTCTTGGCTACCTCTTTCAAAATGTGTCGGTTTCTAATTCCGTTTTATCTGCAAATGTCATTGTGCCAGGATGTCATGAGGGGTGTCGTCAGTCAAGTGACAGGTTAGAACCTTCACAGACCCCGTGGGGCGTGAAGACACGTCACCATGTAAGGTAAAAGTCCTTTTAGCTGTTTTTGCTGATGGTAACAGGGCAGCCCGGTCACTAACTTCAGCCTCCTGCGTCGTTCCATTGTCGTGGTCTGTGGTCAAGCGTTGCTCTCTTACTCAGTGAAACCATATACAGAACAGGAAATGTTCCCCTGCCTTAATGAGACCTAGTAGTGCAGACTTCCTGGCTAACTGCATTAGTTTGTGTAATTTTCTCACAGTGCTAAACTGCTGACATTGACCACGTTCAAAGACAGTTTGTCAGTGTTGTGACTAAACTTGCTAACCTGGTTAACTCTGTTCATAATTGACTTCCAGCCATGCTGTTTAATGTCTGGAAGACCTCAATTTAACAAAACTGGATGGAGTGACTAGGATACATTAGTTTATGGATTATTGAATCCATGACAGGTTTGACTGCTACTGTTTCATTCTTAAATCTACTTGTAAAGACAAGTCTATATGTCATTATTTCAAGTTTCAGTTCTGCGTTTCTGATGACAGTTGGTCACCAGAGCTGACAACTCTCACGGTTTTGCACGTTTGACACACGCTTTTGCATGTTTTCACACGCTTTTGCACGTTTTCACACGCACAATAATCAAATGGATGGGGAAAAGATGCCAGGAGGAACTGAAAAAGGCAGGTAAAAAAGAAAGATCTGTCACTTCATAAATCTAGGTTCCTGCAAGGGTGGGAAAAATATTTGTTCTCAAAAGCCCTGAATCTTTCAGGTCCAAATCAAATTTGGGTTATAATTTCCGGAGAATATTACAATACGAGTCCAACGAAATGTTTATATTAGCCTACAGAAAGCTCAAAAAACTATTTTGCACTGAAATTAATGGCAAAAGTTGGCAGCCCTGCGGTCACAGAGACTGTGCACCTTTATTGACCTTTTGATCCTGTTTGTCTTTTAACATCAAAACAATGTGTTCAAACAAACTAGAATTACAGTAAACGGTCCTACAACCACTCCTCAGAGCAAACATCAGTGTGCACACAGATTGAGCCTTTTTTTATTCTCTATGTATCTATCAATAAGGGCTGGCTACATATAAGCAAACAATAACTGTGTTTGCTCAGTGTCTTCTGTCTTTATGTTTGTCTGCTTTGCATGTAAAGTGGATTACCTCACAGTCAAGAAAGCCAGTCTTTTACCAGTCATGCCTGTGCATTGATGGTGTTATGTGCCAGGCATTATTAAACATAACCATGATAACACCCTTACCAAAACTGGTTCAACATGTTCCAAGAGGATGTCATATAAGTGCCCTTGATCTATGAATCCGTGAGTGATGTCAGTAGCCTGGTGTTCTGTTCAGTCGTCCCGTCAGTCTCAGCCACATACACCATCCTCCCACGGACATTCCACATGTGGATTCTGGTGCCCAGCCAATCACCCCCCCTGCTCAGGTAAAACACCCAGCCAATCACCCCCCTGCTCAGGGTAAACACCCAGCCAATCACCCACCTGCTCAGGGAAAACATAGTCGGACACGTCCCAGACCGTCTCGAGTCCGGACACGTTGGTGTAGCCCACTCCCTTCATCTTGGTGAAGGTGGAGCCCACGGCCGTGTCCATGGACTGGTAGCCTTTCTCATAGATGAACACCCACCTGCATGGGAAAGATAGCACAGGAGTTAGTAGATCTTAATGATCTTAGTCGTCAGTGGCGGGGGAATGTCAAGGTGTCCCACTTGGCTCCATAATCCGGCTGCATTCTCTCAGGGCACTGTCCGAGGTACTAGATACATACTATTCAGTTTTTATCAGTCTCAAGTTTCAGTTCTGATCAGTAACTATTTGACTTGTGGTGGGTAAACGAAACGTTTCGCTTTTACAGTCACTGAAACTATTTGACATGGCCTTGTTGATATTAGCTTATAAACTATTAGTTCAACAGAGTTCATTAGTAGACACCCATACACCTTGTAGTCGAGATACTCAGAGATACTGCTACCTAAAGCAGAGAATGTGAGGCCATGTTTACCTGGTTTTATATTCAACTGAATCTACACAGATGTGAATGTGTACCAGCCCGTCACCTTATCTGATCTGCGCTGCACAGATGGCAAACTGGTAGGGAGTGTGGGAGCGGACAGTGGAATAGATAACAACACACACCTAGATTGGTGCTTTATAAGGTTATGAAAACATCCGAAGCCAGGATGTTGCATACTTTCACATCTTCATTTACAGCTAGTTGGGCCACAGATAAAGTCAATTAAAAAATGCTTTGAAATCTGTTATTTGGTCATTTTGTACTAAATTCTAACCCAAACATTTTTATTATACTAATATAACCTTTGTTAGTCTTAAGGACATTTCTAGAATGGGTTGTTTGACAATGAGAAATAAGAGTTTTGCAGAGAAAGTAAAAACATCTTCATTATTATGGAAACGATAAAAAACGAAAGCGTGTAATCAAAAGCCCATATCTCCCACCAGAGTAATCTAAGTCCAATCACTGTTTGATCTGTATCCCAGGGCTGTCTGGCTCGGCCGACCAGAGAGGAAACGCTACTGTCTGATGTGTGAATAAATGGCTTTTGTGCTCTGACAGACTCTCTCTGAGTCTTCAGGTCTGAAGCAGGACCACGGCTGTCTGATCTCGTGTGGAGAGGCTTCGGCTTCCTGACTCTGTCTGCCAGCGACGGAGGAGGTCCTGAAGAGGAGAGGCCTGGACAGGATACTAATCACATCACAGGCTTCTTGTCCATCACAACCTGGGCTAATGTGGCCTGATGGATGTGGAGGTGGGAGAAGGTTTCACACTGGCTGGCCTGAAGTCTTGTGGAGGGGATGGTATCAAAAGGGACTAGATCATCAAGGCACATATGAGTTTCACCTTTTGTTCAGTATTTATTTTGACGGTACTTGGACCATTCGTTGGACTTATAATCTTCGGAGTATGTGGTTACACATGCCACAAAGGCATGTCTGAGAATCCTTCGACATGAGAATGTTAACTAAGTGTGATTGTTACAGCAACATTGACCTCAGAGTAAGTAAACATTCGTGGCACAAAGGAAGTATCTATATGGCCCTCGTCTATTGTAATTCTGATACCAGAAAGACAGAGTTTTAACAGATCACATTCCGGCATTCACACATCTTGAACTGTGTCGTACAATAATTCTCATGCGTGACTCTCAGCCAAGCTAGGTCATGATTCCTAACATAAACGCCTGTGTTTGATTGTTATCTGTGATAGCATATGCCAGAGCCTGTTCATCGCATATTCGGCTCCTCAGGTCCTAATGCCTATACATGCCCTCACACACACACCCACCCACACACACACAAGAGCTGTTTTCACATGGTTTTGCAATGAATAAAAAATACGTTCAAATGTCTGTTAGCTCTCTTGCATCATCTCTACTATTTGTAATCTGCTACATTACATTTAGTCATTTAGCAGAGGCTCTTATCCAAAGCGACTTACAGTAAGTACAGGGACATTCCCCCCGAGGCAAGCCGGGTGAAGTGCCTTGCCCGAGGACACAACGTAATTTGTTTAGACTAGGAATCAAACCGGCAACCTTCTGATTAATAGCCCGATTCTCTAACCGCTCAGCCATCCCTCATGTGGAAGCGAGAAAGTAAGGAGGCGTTTGGTATGAGAGGTTTTGTTTTAGTACATCTGTGAGCAAACAGCCAGGCATGCAGGAAGGCTGTCTCAACATGAGTCTAAGAGTTGCAAAAGGAGTTCAATAACTGTTTGAAATGGTACTGGCCAAGATGAAAGAAATGATGATAACCAGCCCTTCAGATAACTATATTTCCTGTCACAACTCTATGACTCAAATTATCAGATGACAGCCAGGGAGAGTATGTGAGCAACAAGCCGAGCGCTTAGACCACATGTTTCCCGTGTATACAACCACATTCTTTAAGCATGTATCCAACACCGTGTTTCACAATCTCTTAACAGGAGGAACAATTCTAAGCGTCGGTGATGAAAGTAATTGGTCAACTCCGCCTGAGAATGCACTGAGCTCACCGACGCGCTGCAACATGCCGAAGTGCCGCTCTGCACGAGCCCTTCTCCATTCAGAGAAGGCAGGAAACACACTCGCTGTCCTAACAAACGTGGGGTGTTTGAAAGGGTTGGGACCTTACCCGATGATGTAGGCTAGGACCCCCAGCTGGATCAGGCGACACACGACCCCCACCCTCCTGTTCCTCACCAGCACCTGCCGGGGGGTCTCGTACTCGAAGAAGAAGTCCGAGAGAGCGTTGGAGATGTAGCTCTTCATCGCGTCGCCTCCCGTTAGAGATGAGGGCTGCTCCACGCCACTGGAATACATGCAACCTGCTGACTCGCTGCTCTCCTCTGACACTGCTCAGGCTGAGGTGCTCTGCCTCCCTGAACCAACAGCTCACACACTGTTGAGTGTTGGACTTCCTTCTCTCTGACTTACTGTCTCTCTCTCACTCTCTCTCTCTCTCTCTCTCACTTACTCTCTGACTTACTGTCTCTCTCTCACTCACTCTCTCTCTCAACCTCTCTCTCTCTCTCTCTCACTCTCTCTCTCTCTCTCTCTCTCTCACTCTCTCTCTCTCACACTCTCTCTCTCTCTCTCTCTCTCTCTCTCTCACACACTCTCTCTCTCACTTACTCTCTGACTTTCCCTTTCTCTCTCTCACGCTATCTCTTTCTTACTCTCTCTCTCTCTTACTCTCTCTCTCTCTGACTTACTGTCTCTCTCTCTCTCACACACACACACACACTCTCTCTACCTCTCTCTCTCACTCTCTGACTTTCCCTTTCTCTCTCTCACACTTCATCTCTCTCTTACTCTCTCTCTCTTACCCACTCTCTCTCTCTGACTTTCCCTTTCTCTTACACTCTCTGTGACTCTCTACATCTGTCTGTCTCTATCCAGTGTCTTCTTCTTATTTACACATATGCGGTTCTTGTCCTTGTCACCACTTCCTCTCCCATTTCCTTTTATTCACTGTCCTATCTCTCTTTCTCTTTCTCACTATCCAGAACAATTAGTCTTTTCACAAAGGTCTCGGTCTTAATTTAATCCAAAGGCAAATTGTGAGTTTCACAGATACATCGATCATTCAACAATAAACGTCACATTCAGTAGACATCCTTTTCTCCCTCCAACAATGAGTCAGTATCATTTCCCTCGACACTGTCTTCCTGTATGGCATACAGAGATAGTCACTTTTTTAAGTGCCTCGGAAATAGAAATGTCTTAGAAATGCCTTCTCTCTAGAGTTTACTTTTGTATTATCTTTTTATGGCTAAATAGGTGTGTGAGTGTGTGTGTGTGTGTGTGTTTAGGTTTGTTTCAGAGAATTTCTAATAATCTTATAACGTTCCCCGAATTTCACCCTATTGTTGTTCAAAAGGTTGTGAATGGAGGTCTTGGTAACACATCAATGATTCAGTCAACACAAGCTGTCAATTTATCCATTCCTAAAGACAATGTAAATTTGATGGAAGTATTCACGTTATTCCCACTAGAGGGCCTAATGACGTCATAACATCTGCGACTATTCTTACCACGCGGAGAGTTATGTGCAGTTGATGAGGTAAACAAACGGTGCGAGGCTTGTTTGTTACAGACCATTAAAGTCCATAATTTTCTTTTAGCATAAGTATACATTGCTTGACTTAGATATAATTTGTAAAGCGGCTTTCTATAGACCATGCCCCACTACCCCGATCATCCACCGGCGAAAAAATTCAAGCCGGGATCTCCTTTTTTTCGTCTCGATAAGAAGCCTGGGATGCTGCTACCAAGAAAAGGAAGTGCATCGGTTCCGCTAGATATCCAAAGGAAACACCTCCCGATCTATCAGGCGAAGTCTCAACTCATCAACCAACTTAGACAGCTCCACAATGCAGTCTTGATAGGTAAGAATGGTCTCGAACAACAAACAACTCCCATGCTTTCTGATAACCTGCACTTTTCGCATGGCTGACATGACAAGACAACTAAGAAGATACCTTGCTAACTGTGGGCGAATGCCAGTGGTAGCCAGTTAACTTAGAACGTTTTAGTGTATCAAGTAATTAGTGTAGTAGTTTATGCCTGTGGAGAGTTCGCTTGAATGTTCCACTGTCCATCAGGTGAGACAGGTTCTGGGAAGACCACACAGATTCCTCAGTACCTGTTTGAGGCAGGCATCGGCCGACAGGGCATTGTCGCTATCACCCAGCCTCGCAGAGTGGCAGCGATCTCTCTGGCAGGAAGGGTGGCAGAGGAGAAGAAAACTCAACTTGGGAAACTGGTAATTACAAACTAAAGCCATGACAATTCAAGTAGTTGGCCTTATTTTTTAACCAGGCCACCAGTCTGAAATCGAATACCGAAATGGCTTTCGCAAACAGGTCGGTTACACAGTGCGGTTTGAGGACGTGACATCCCCTGAGACCAAGCTGAAGTTCATGACAGACGGGATGCTGCTGCGCGAGGCCATAGGAGACCCTTTGCTGCTGCGCTACACCGTGGTGGTCCTGGACGAGGTCCACGAGCGCACCGTCCACACAGACGTCCTGTTCGGAGTGGTGAAGACGGCGCAGCGCAAACGCAGAGAACTCAACAAGCTGCCACTCAAGGTAGGACACCGTCGGCATTGTGTTTCGCTGTTGTACACGTGGGGATAAATACGTTGAGAAAAGATGGCCGCCACTCTCGTTTTTCTCTCCGTGTATAGGTGATTGTGATGTCAGCCACCATGGACGTGGACCTGTTCTCCCGGTACTTCAACAAGTCTCCCGTGTTGTACTTGGAGGGGAGGCAGCACCCCATCCAGGTCTACTACACCAAACAGCCCCAGTCGGACTACCTCCAAGCCGCCCTGGTGTCTGTCTTCCAGATCCATCAGGTACTGACACAGCTGTCTCTACGCAACCACACCTAGGACACTCATTCATGTCATGGCACACTCATTTATCCCAAGGCTGACTGCGATATGCCTCCGTACATCAGTATGTGCTAACATGTTGCTGTGCGTGCGTGTGTGTGTGTGCTCTGAGCAGGAGGCCCCTCCCTCCCACGACATCCTGGTGTTCATGACGGGTCAGGAGGAGATTGAGGCTCTGGCTCGGACCTGTCGGGACATCTCCAAACACCTGCCTGACAGCTGTGGCCCCATGACCGTCATCCCTCTGTACGCCTCGCTGCCCCCCCACGCAGCAGCTCCGAGTCTTCCAGCCTGCCCCCAAGGTACAGCCCCTCTGCCTCAACCCCCCCCCCATCCAGCTGCTGAACTCCCTCCTTTACCACGGCATTTACACTGTCGATGCGTACAGCACACCTTGCCTCAGACATGCCCCCGTCCCTGCCATTCTTCTAGGGTTGCAGAAAGGTCATCCTCTCGACCAACATTGCCGAGACGTCGGTCACCATCTCAGGGATCAAATACGTCATAGACACGGGCATGGTGAAAGCGAAGCGCTTTAATCCAGGTGAGGCTCCACTCTGAGAAACATCTCCCTCCTTCCCTCTGGTTTAACAGTGTAATTGTCTGTCCTTACATGCTATGACTGTGTGTGTTGCTGGCAGAAAGCGGTCTGGAAGTGCTGGCAGTGCAGCGGGTGTCTAAAGCCCAGGCCTGGCAGCGGGCGGGCAGGGCCGGCAGAGAGGACTCGGGGTCCTGCTACCGCCTCTACACCGAGGAGGAGTTTGACAACCTCATCCCCATGACCGTGCCTGAGATCCAGAGGTGAGGCCCGCCGCCTCCCTGCGCGGGGACCGTGTTCTCTGGAGACGGGAGAGAGGCCGACAGCTGACTGTGCCGGAACACATTTAGGTCATTGTGATGGAGTGTTCTTTTTCTCTTTTCCCTGCGTGTGCGTGTGTGTGCGTGTGTGTGTGTCGTAGGTGTAACTTAGCCAGCGTGGTGCTCCAGCTCATGGCTCTGGGAATCCCAGACGTGATGAATTTTGACTTCATGTCCAAGCCGTCCCCCGGTAAGCCTGCAGTCAGACCTGCTCTAGCCTGGCTGTGATGTGATGTGAGGTGGAATCCTCCATGCTAACACTTGGCTGTGTTAACGTTGTGTGATGGGTGTGGTTGGTTGGGCAGAGGCCATGCGTTCCGCGGTGGAGCAGCTGGAGCTGCTAGGAGCCGTGGAGAGGAAAGAGGAGCAGGTGTCCCTCACCGCCCTGGGGAAGAAGATGGCCAGCTTCCCTCTGGAGCCCCGCTACGCCAAAGTAAGACCCGCACACAGAGGGGTTGATTTATTATAGGGACCTACAAACTCCAGGAGTGGAAAGTGTGGCTTGGTTCTCAGCTAGGGAGAGTGTACTCTTACTTACTCCCACATCTCTCTCTTTCGCCTACTCTCTCACGTTCAGCCCGTCTTTAATAAGATCAATAAATATGTACTGTAGCTACTATCAAAACAATGTACAGCACAACTTCAATAGCCATGTTCTCTTTCTCTCTCTCCCTCTGCAGACCATCATGCTGTCTCCAGACTTCTCGTGTTCTGAGGAGGTCCTGACCATCGTGTCTCTGCTGTCCGTGGATACGGTGCTCTACAACCCACCCGCCCGACGAGAGGAAGTTCTCGCCGCACGCAGGAAGTTTTGCTCCAGCGAAGGCGACCACATGACCCTCCTCGGCATCTACAGAGCCTTCAAAAAAATGGGCGGAAACAAGGTCAGCTGATTGTCTTCGTTAGTTGTCCAGTCTGGACATGCTCTTTTGTCCAGAGAAGTGACTCCCTGGTGACGTAGATAGATTCAGTGTTGAGTGCTTCGTTTCAGGAGTGGTGTCGGGAGAACTTTGTTAACAGCAGGAACATGAACCTTGTCGGGGAGGTCCGTGCCCAGCTCAGAGAGATCTGCCTCAAGGTACAAAACCCCCCTCTTTGAACCAGCTGGTACAATGTCCACATGTGCATGATCATCTAACCACATCCTGCCTGTTGGTTTCTCAGCTGGGCCTGAAACTGGAGTCGTGCGGGGCGGACACGGGGGCCGTACGGCGCTGTCTGGCCCGCGGGATGTTTGTGAACGCTGCGGAACTGCAGCTGGACGGCAGCTACCTGGCCCTGGACACGCACCAGCCTGTGGCCATCCACCCCTCCTCCGTTCTCTTCCAGGGCAAGCCCGCCTACGTGGTCTTCAACGAGCTGCTGCACACCTCCCGCTGCTACATGAGGGACCTGTGCCTGGTGGACGCCGATTGGCTGGTGGAGGCCGCGCCCGAGTACTTCCGCCGCAAACTCCGCCCCATGAAAAGTTAGCCCATGGGGGAGGCAGGACTGCAGCCGAGCCAAATCTTCCTTGCCACCGTCTTGTTTTTCACCCAGTGACAGTGCATGATGGGGGAAAGTTCCAAAGATTCCAAAACATTTTGCTAGATTATATTTACTTCCTGCTTGTTTCCGAAGCAGAACATTTCCAGTTGTGGACAGGTCTGAGATCGAGATGTCGTGGGATTGTCCTCTGCCTCCTCTTGAAGAAGCAGGAGGCATGTACCCATAGCAGAAACCTCACTTTCATCTAGTTCACCAGGAATATTACTGCGACATGGAAAGAAAATTTGGCTTTTTCTTGGCTTGGTATTTCTTGTGCCTGCAACCGTTTGCCTCAACCTGGAAAGTGGATTTTGGCCAACGTTCTAATGCTCACGTTTAGTTATAGATATTACATTTTGCATGTTCAGTTGCAGCACACAACAATCAAGAAGGGACCTGATGAGGTCTTGAATACCCTCGTATTGAGCAAAGAAAGATGCACCAGTGATTTTGAAAACAACAGCATCATCTGTTGATTTGTTTGCAGAAGTATAAATACACACGTAATGTATTCAATCTTACATTTAATGCCTGCACTTTCAACACCAATGCATGCTTTGTAGCTAAAGCTACAAAACGGGAGACAAGTTCACAAGATTTGAATAGATACAGAATTTTTCTGTAATACAAGTCACTTCATGCACCCTGTTAAAGGGAATCAACATAGTTGCATCCAAAATGGTATGCAATGCAATGCATGGAGATTGATTTGATCACTCAGGTCTTTGATACATTGTATAAATTCAATTCGCTATTTAGAATTTATATATTCCCTTTTATATTGGAACAATGTTATGGAATAGTCTAATTCTAAAGCTAGTGTAATTTATAAATAATTATTTCATCTTGTAAGTGGTACCTGCAATAAAACATATGATTTAAGAATGTCTGAATTACTCCATTATGTCATTTAAAACTAAAAGGTGATTTGGAATTACATCAAGTTGTTACGTTGTATTTGAAGTAGCTGAAGTGACTTAACACGTGAGGGCGCTATACAAAGTCTCCACTCATCGGGACTAAATAAACCTCACCGTTTGCTGTTTTGAGATTATATAGGAATGGATACGAACTGAAAGGTTACTTTAAATCTACATCATAATTGTATAAAGATCGTTTAACAAAGTTGTAGACCCTTTCTTGAAGCAGAATTATTTCTTACCATATCCGGTTCAAGGGTCGTTGATATGAGAGGTCAGGGTGTCCTTCCACACATGTGTTCACGCAGTACGGTTGATATAGTGTCAGTGCTGTAACGGAACTCGAAGCTTCTCTGAATTCGGCGTTATCAAACTCTTATCTCTTGGAACCGCATTCATACCCGTTGATAGCAATGCTAAAATATTTTTCCCGTGCGGTTGGAACCGCAGTTCGATATTCTACAGTCACCGCGTCTTCGGCCCGAGCGTTACCTCTTACAAGACCGGCGTTATGTTATCCAAGTTCAGCAACTACCCGGCCTTTCACTCGGTCACTTTGGATGATGAACAGTAATGGGGCTTCTTCGGGTTACAGATCAAAACTGCTAACTTCCAAGGGTTTGAATCCTTCAGTTTCGTGTGGGTGTGAAGGATTGCACACAGAAGGTAAATTAGAAGATTTGCTATTCTAGCTATACCGTGTTAGCCAGCTGGCTTGCGATGTCAAACTGTAGTATCTGGTCACGACTTTCTTGGCATGCTAGCTAGGCTACAACATGATCTTAACCTACAAGTGCCTACCAGCTATAGCCTTGTAATGTTTAGTTGTTTAGAATAGTACATGATGGGGATGATGAAACAGTTAGCAACACCGAGGTACTAGGCTACCTATCTACCATTGACTGAGTGATGCTGTTACAGTATTATAAAGAGCAACCGATATGTCATACTGTAGTAGGCACACACCACCATGTAAAGTGAAGCATAACCTTTAAACGTATCTATAGATTGCAGCTCGCAGGCATTGGCTGGAATGGTTATACAACCCAGAACAGGTATCATTGTAGCGTGGCTTGCTTGAGTTTAGAATAATGACACTTTTCCATTGTTATTTGGTGACAGGAGACAAAGCTTTTGGAGATTTCCTGTCGGATGAAATCAAAGAGGAGAAGAAGATCCAGAAAAGCACTGCACTTCCTAAGATGTCTGGAGGGTGGGACATGGTGATGAACGGCACAGAGGTCAAACTCAACCGCACTATTTCAGGAGAGAAGTAAGACTGTACTTAAAATATATATATTTTTTTTTACATATTCATAAAATTACCAATATTTTAACTTTTGCACATTTTTGCTCTGCAGAGTGACCGTCACATTCAATGTCAACAACAGTATTCCACCTAACTTTGAAGAGGAGGCAGATCAAGGACAACAGAAGTCAGCAGAAAATGAGGTGAAATTACAAGACTAGCCTCCCCCTACATACTACATTGCATGTTTGCGGTTTATGTTCATCGGCCACAAACTAAATTGCCTATACTTTTGTTTCTCTTAACAGCCAGAGATTGTCTCGACACCCAACTTTGTAGTTGAAGTAACAAAACAGGCTGCCAAACATTCCTTGGTGTTTGACTGTCATTATCCTGAAGATGAAGTGAGTTATTGATGAATACAACATCCAGTTAGATGTCCAAGCTGTGTCAGAGTAAATGAGGATGTTTTTACTTGTTCAAAGTTATATTGACACTGTGGGGGTTTCAGGCAAGCCGTGGAGAAGGAGAGGAGGAGAGTGACATCTTTGCCATCCGTGAGGTCAGCTTCCAGCCAGAAGGAGATGTTGACTGGAAGGAGACCAGCTACACACTCAACACAGACTCTCTGGACTGGGTAAGAGGTTTCACAAACACACCATTTCTCGTTTCAAAGACGCATAAAGGGATATGAGTACTGAGCAGTAATCTTGCAGGCCCTGTACGACCACTTGATGGACTTCCTGGCTGACCGAGGGGTGGACAACACGTTTGCTGACGAACTGATGGAGTTAAGCTCTGCCGTTGAACACCAAGAATATATCAAGTTCCTAGAAGATCTCGGTGGCTTTGTAAAATGTAGCTAATGCACATAAAAGACAATGTTGATCTTTTTCTAAGACCCACCCCTGTTAATTTAAACAACCTGTATTGGCACTAAACTGTCCCTTAGTTAGGCTCATCGGTTGTCTGTGTGAGATGCCTGCAGCCAGCCTGGTCAGGTAGTTTCATATTGGACTGCTTTGCTGAAAACTTGTTCTGTAAATGTTCCAGTCTCCTTTCTGTAACTAATTAGGTTAATATATGAAGACTGTCGTTGTCCAAAGCATAATAGATCAACTGGCCATGTGGAAGTCTGTAATAATAATGTATGCTAAATAAAACAGTTTGATATACCTGTGACTATTCAGTTGTTGAGGGAATGGAGGCAAATAAGGAAATGCTGAAGTAGGTTGAGAACAAGAGCCTAAACTACAATGACCTGGGTTCAAAAGCAGCACAGAACATAGTGCCAAACACATCTGTGGGCCCAGATCCCTGTAACCGCAGCGCACACTCCCTGACTGTCCAGATTCCCAACTCCTTTATCAGGCAGGTTATCCAACCCAGTCTCATACTTCTGCGTATCTATACACAAACGATTGCCAGGTGTGTTTCGCAAACGAGGGAGTGATGGTGAACAGCAACAACTCACAGTTAGTTTTAGCTCAGTGGTTCGAGCATGAGATGACAGATTAAGATGTCACAACTTTAAATCATCCTCCACTGTGTTTTACTTTGGTTGAAAGCAGCTGCTAAATTACATTATTAAAAGAATCATCTTCTCATAGTTATGAAATGTTAACACCCATGGTAGTTCTAATTAACGTTCACATACAAGGTCTCCAACACCTCACCCTTTATTTAGTCGGTGCCATAATAACTATCGGCATAGGTTCTAGTGGTGAGTTTATCTGCTGTCTCCTGGGAGACATTTTAGTGGGAGAGTCATGTAAACTGATGTATTGGGTCACTGGTAGCACACTGGTTAAGTGCGTGACCTATAAACTGAGGCCTTTCAGAAGGGCCTTGGGTTCAAATCCCATGTATGGTTTTTCTGATCTTCCCCGATGAAAGCAGAAACCTTCTGTTCAATAATATCACACTTCACCTCAAGAATGTATTTTCAACGAGTTCATACATGCTTGTGTCCCTGATGGCTCAGTGGATAAGCACGTGTACCCTGACAGATAAGTGTTGTGGGTTCAAACCCCATGGAAGGCTGCAATGGTCTTTCCTTGCAGAAATGGTCTCTTTAATGACCTCACACTTAATCTCAAAGATGCATTTTCAACGAGTTCATATATGCTTGTGTCCCTGATGGCTCAGTGGATAAGCACGTGTACCATGAGCGTTAAGGGTCTTGGGTCCAAATCCTATAGAAGGCTGCGTTGGTCTTTCCTTGCAGAAACTGTCTCTTTAATGACCTCACACTTCACCTTAAGGATGTATTTTCAACAAGTGTGTGTTTCCTTGTCTCCCTGATGGCTCAGTGGATAAGCACGTGTACCCTGACAGATAAAGGTTGTGGGTTCAAACCCCGTGGAAGGCTGCATTGGTCTTTCCTTGCAGAAACTGTCTCTTTAATAACCTCACACTTCACCTTAAGGATGTATTTTCAACGAGTTCATGTTTCCTTGTGTCCCTGATGGCTCAGTGGATAAGCATGTGAACCATGAGTGTTAAGGGTCTTGGGTTCAAACCCCATGGAAGGCTGCAATGTGTTTTTTTTTCCTTGCAGAAAAGGCCTTTTTAATGACCTCACGTTCCTCATGCGCGGTAACGCTCGGTAACGCTCGGTAACGCTCGGTAACGCTCGGTAACATGAGGTAACATGAGGAACAAAAAAAAGGAAAAAAAAAGAGAAAAAAATAAACCCATTGCAGCCTTCCATGGGGTTTGAACCCAACACCCTTAACACTCATGGTACACATGCTTATCCACTGAGCCATCAGGGACACAAGGAAACATGAACTCGTTGAAAATACATCCCTAATGTGAAGTGTGAGGTCATTAAAGAGACAGTTTCTGCAAGGAAAGACCGACGCAGCTTTCCATGGGATTTGAACCCAAGACCCTTAACACTCATGGTACACATGCTTATCCACTGAGCCATCAGGGACAGAAGGAAACATGAACTCGTTGAAAAGACATCCTTAATGTGAAGTGTTAGGTCATTAAAGAGACAGTTTCTGCAAGGAAAGACCAACCCAGCCTTCCATGGGATTTGAACCCAAGACCCTTAACTCTCATGGTACACATGCTTATCCACTGAGCCATCAGGGACACAAGGAAACATGAACTTGTTGAAAATACATCCTGAATGTGAAGTGTGAGGTCATTAAAGAGACAGTTTCTGCAAGGAAAGACAAATGCAGCCTTCCATGGGATTTGAACCAAAGACCCTTAACTCTCATGGTACACATGCTTATCCACTGAGCCATCAGGGACACAAGGAAACATGAGATCGTTGAAAATACATCCTTAATGTGAAGTGTGAGGTCATTAAAGAGACAGTTTCTGCAAGGAAAGACCAGTGCAGCTTTCCATGGGATTTGAACCCAAGACCCTCAACGCTCATGGTACACATGCTTATCCACTGAGCCATCAGGGACACAAGGAAACATGAACTCGTTGAAAATACATCCTTAATGTGAAGTGTGAGGTCATTAAAGAGACAGTTTCTGCAAGGAAAGACCAACCCAGCCTTCTATGGGATTTGAACCCAAGACCCTTAACACTCATGGTACACATAATGATCCACTGAGCCATCAGGGACACAAGGAAACATGAACTTGTTGAAAATACATCCTGAATGTGAAGTGTGAGGTCATTAAAGAGACAGTTTATGCAAGGAAAGACCAATGCAGCCTTCTATGGGATTTGAACCCAAGACCCTTAACTCTCATGGTACACATGCTTATCCACTGAGCCATCAGGGACACAAGGAAACATGAACTCGTTGAAAATACATCCTTAATGTGAAGTGTGAGGTCATTAAAAAACCTCGCTTTACCTCGCGTTACCTCGCGTTACCTCGCGTTACCTCGCGTTACCTCGCGTTACCTCGCGTTACCTCGCGTTACCTCGCGTTACCTCGCGTTACCTCGCGTTACCTCGCGTTACCTCGCGTTACCTCGCGTTACCTCGCGTTACCTCGCGTTACCTCGCGTTACCTCGCGTTACCTCGCGTTACCTCGCGTTACCTCGCGTTCTTACAACTCAATTTTTGCTTTTGGACTTGGAAAAAAGCTGGACTTATAAATAAAACTGATAAAAGGTAAATTTATTTTCCCGGCTCCGGGACTCCCGAGATCCTCTCTCCCAACTGTCATTCCTGGTGGGACAGTCGGGTACTTACAAAGACAGTTGAAGATCCCTGCTGGCAGTCTGGACAGTGCGCTGCGGTCACAGGGATCTGGGCTCACGGATCTGATTGGCACCACGCCCTGTGCTTCATCTGAACCCAGCTCGTTGAGCAGCCCACGACACCAGCCCCCGACACCAGCCCCCGACACCAGCCCCCGACACCTTGGGGGCGACCTTAGAGCAAGCTCAGTCAAAGGATTTCTCTGGGTTCGAGGGTTTGGGTGGATTTGATCCCATGCCGTTGGGATTTGCTTGTCCGCATGCTTATCCATTAGGCCACTGGGGCCCCATATCTCTGGCATGTGAAGGTAGTAGTAGAAGTGGTATTTATCTTTTAAAAAGTGCTCTGCTTAAAGAGATACTATCATGTTTTGCATGCCAGAAACTAAGCATGAGGTACACTGCCTCCAGCCAGATTTGAACCGGAGGGGTCAGGACTCAAGATCCCATGCCTATCCACTAGGCCACCAGGGCCTTGCTAAATATCCCTCGGAATCGAATTATGTCTTTATGAATTCCACTTGAAGACATAAGTTCAATGTTCAATTGAAAGCTTTCATCTAAAAGCACCTTGGGGATATGAACCCTCAACCTCCTGATCTGTAGTCATACTCTCTAACCATTTAGCCAACCTTACAACCACAAAAGTTGCATGTGGACAGTTACACTTTGTTATGATCACTCACTCATTTGTGAACCACACCTGGCAATCGTTTGTGTTGATTGACAATCAGATCACAGTGCTTTCAAAATTAAATACGCCTTAATGGGAATCTTATGAATCCAGAACATAGAACATGTTGATTTCATTTGCAGCAACTTATCATGATCTTTGCTCTGTCTAGAACAAATCTGGGAGAGAGAAGGCTGTTCTTTGGCATGCAATGAAAAATATTTTTTATTTTTCATGTGCAAAATTATGCTGCTTCAACCATTTGCTAGAAAACATTTGCCAAAAGTCAGTCTGCCCAAAGAAGCATTGCAAAGACCCGAACTTGTAGTTCTTACTTTGAACCACATGATGGCGTTTTTATATAGAGCCAAATCAAAAAATCTATAGTTGAAAAACTTGACATTGAAAGGTTTGGTCAAAAACTTGAAAAATAAAACCACGTAGTCAAAGAAAAAATAACTAATTAGACGTGTGTGGTAAATATCGAGATGATAGTTGTCACGAGTTATAAAGAGTTAAATCAGAAAACATTTAAAAAAAATCTCCACAGCCCACCCTTCCATAGCTGGCAATAACCTGGCCTGTATAGACTACATCTTATATTTCCTGTGTGTGTGTGCCTATCTTTTTTCTTAGTGGTGTGGTGTTGGTCACAATTAATAATCATTGGTTGTTATTTAAAGGTGGGTGAGGTGAAAATTACCCCACAAAAACGTATACAAAATACATTTGGAAGCTTCGATATCGTGAATCTCAGTAAAATCCGAGCCTGAATGATGACGTATAATGGATAAAGAGTTAATGAAGTTCTACGTGTGATAGACGTATTTTCTGTTGATAGAAATGAATGGGAGGAATTTGAGTATAAACTGCACGCAAAACAGCGATTTGGCGTATATATGGCATGCAAAATAGATGTGTAAAAAAGTATGGGTTGGGTTATCAGGCTTGGATAGCAACCATTCATTTGAATCAGGTGTGCTGGGGCAGGGAAACATCTAAAACATGCAGGACTGAGGCTTTTGAGGACTAGGGTTGGCCACCCCTGTTTTAAGGCCTTTCAATTTAAATATCAGAATTTTAGACTAAGACCCGGCGGGAACCCTGATATTAGTAACTAATATTCTTGATCTTATCCTGTCTTCCCAGAACACTTTAAAATCTTAGTCTCAGTAGTCGTCCCAAGTCAGATGGATGGAAAATAACATGGGTTTTGGTCAGTGTAGTTAGACAGTGGAAGCTTTCTTCCCACTTTCAATACCTCATTACCTGGACTTCAGATACTTCTGTAGCTATCTGCATTCATATTTTTATTTAAACTCAAAGCTAAGAACATGTATACAAATCTTTATTTCACAGAAATAAAAGCACTTTGAGTGCGGGAACAACATTCTCCCAATGACACGGGGGCTTATTAAATCACAACTAAAGTAGTAAACAAAAACGCACCCTTCACAGAACCACAGAGAGGTAGTCACAAACCTGAAAACAAAAATGATGTATAAATACAAACAAGACTTCAAACAGTACATTTGACATCATATCAACGACAACAAACGTCAATCCGACAACCCGACTAACTGCCCAAACCCAATGGTGCTGGAGATGAGGAGATACCTTGCAACTGATCATGAGGTTTGAAGAGCCGTCCATGTTGGAGGCCATGGAGAAGACAGGGTTGTGAAGACACGCCTCCATGTGCTCCATGACCCTGCTCTCAAGAACACACTGCAGGAGCTCGGGGGTCACGCCCCTCATCTGGAGGAATCATCAGCACAGCGTAGTACTTACACTGATGTCATACTTACTGGGGTCTAGACTAGTGGTTCCCAACCCTGGTCCTCGGAGACCCCCTGTCCTGGATGTTTTAGATGTTTCCCTGCTCCAACACACCTGATTCAAATGAATGGGTCCTTATCCAGTTCTGCAGAAGCCTGCTTATGACCATTCATTTGAATCAGGTGTGTTGGAGCAGGGACATCTAAAACATGCATGACAGGGGTGCCCTGAGGACCAGGGGTGCCCTGAGGACCAGGGTTGGGAACCACGGGTCTAGACTAGAGAGGAATGTATAGTGAGGATCGAGAATACAAACCTGTGTGTTGATATACAGTCCACAGAGGCAGGATGTAAAATGGCTATTTACTGTCAAGTTGTTTCTGAAAGGGACAAGCGTGCAATGATGAATGGACGAGACGTTTCTGAGAAGCAGCATTGAACTGTTCATATGTTATTGGTTGAACTTACGCATGACATATGGGACATATAATTTCCTTTTCTGCCTCCATTCCCTCAACAACTGAATTCAAGTACTGCTCCTCCATTTGGAAGCCTCTTTCATATTCCTCAATGATGGATAACTCTGTAAAGGGTCAAGCAAGATAATATGGGGTCAAGCACATTAGATGAACAACCTGTGGAAAAAAACGACACAATTACAATTATTACCTTGAGACATAAGTTCTTGTTGGATCTCTTCAAACACAGCTAATTCATCATATTCCTTTAAGACACTGTACGTCTGCAAAAACAAGAGTAAACTTTACTGAACTGTCCCAACGCTGGTGTCACTGGTGTCACAATTCAATTGATCAGGTTGAGCAGTTATATTATTTGCAGGGCATACACCTACAGGAGCTAAGCTGCTCACCTCGCCAATGCCATCCTTATTCCACAAGGAGGGAAGCCCCCGGTTAGATAGCTGGAGGGCGTTCCACTCTTCCTCCATCACCTCTTGAACAAGAAACTGAGAGCCCCGTAATCCGCCATCCCGACCCTCCGGCTCTCCCGTTTGTCTGTACTTGTCCAGCAATCTGGAACGGCTGTTTTTCAACCTGTCCACGCAACGCTTTAAGAAGGACAGAGTTAACAGAAATTGCTAGCTTGATAATTTCGGTTGCAAGAATTAGGTCTACTTGATATTATACTAACTAAATACCACTCATGTATTCACTCGCAAGCATGGCTTTTTACAGCGAGGTAGTTTAATGGCAGCTAACAATTAGCAATACTGACATCCAGGTGGCTAAATAAATGCTAAGTGTCATGTAGACTAAACTAATACTGTACTACAACTAGGATAACATTATATCAATCGCACCTTTCTGTACGTTTCTTTCCATGGCGGCGTAGTCCCTTTGTAAAGAGAACGATGTCTCTGTGAAGCATCCATTATTATATTTCAAGCTGCAATAGGTTTAGTTAACAAGATAGAATATAACATAACATCTTACGCGCGCCGCTTACACAATTTACAAACACATCGTCGAATTAACCTCATGGCCCGGAAGCTGTTAGCGGAAAGAATTATGGGTAATGTAGTTGGATCAGTAGATCCGCAAATATTTATTACAATTTCTCATTCAACAGAAACAGCTTAGTTTAGAATATAAAAGTGAATACCTTTATCAACGTTTTTTTATTACTCCAATAAAACATGGCATTTCAATGCAAAGTGTACTGTCCTAATACTGCTGCTGTGCTTGTGACTTTTTTTAGTAAAGTTTCTGTCTGCCTCTGTTTGTCTGCATGGGGTAGCGGGATTGTGCATGCTGTGCTTGTCTCTTTAAACAAGTAGCCTTGTATCTATTTGGCTGGACCAGCTAGGACCTCGACTGGAAGACTGTGGTTGGGGCAGAGGTCTTCTTTACATAACAGTCTATGACTTCACTCATATCTGTTAAACAGACATGTTGTAATGGCCAACTCTCAGTTATTTACCTGTTGACATGGGAAGAAGCTTAAGGCCTCATTGGAATTAACCAGTCCTATCTGTTTGCCATGCAACAGCAGGCTCGAGGCTAGTGGTGCTCCGTCAAATGTGCTCTGCGTCAACTTTCGCGCGCCTCAACGGTGACTAGTCAAGCAAAAATATCTGGGACTCAAAAGTCCGGGGAAAAGTCCACTGCGAATCTACAATGTCAAAGGTTGACAGAATGTCCTCGGGGTTGTCAGGACAAGCAAAGCCGAACCACTTACCCGACTCGGAATCAGAATCGGACCCTGAGGATCACCCGCCTGTATTTGGTTCTGGACCAGCTGTTGCTTCTATTCTCCGTACACAGGTCATCCATAGCGGGCACTTCATGGTGTCCTCTCCGCACAGTGACTGCACTCCACGGAGACGGAAAAGCGGAGCCACGGTGGGATATGATTTCGATACAGTGAACAGGACATGGTGTCAAACATACAAGTTCGGTCCGCTTAGTTCTGGAAGTCTGAGCATTGACCCAACGCTTACCCGCTTATTTGAGTGTATGTCACTGGCCTACAGGTAAATCATTATGCACTGTTAAACTTGTGCGTAAAGTGGTCATGATTTCAGTCCTCTGTGCCCATGCATGCATCTTGTGTGTCGCATCGTTATTCTGCTGAACCTGTACATTTCGCTTATCCAGTTTACATTTAGTTTTAAAGTTTCAAGTTTATTATTAGGGTCATGATTCAGGAACCTGTATTTTTGAGAATGCTTACAACTCTGTGTGGGCGTGCTGTAGGCCTACTTGCGAAACTCCTCTCAATATCTTGACAGCAGACTGGACTTTGGTGTCAGTTGGCAACAGTGAATTACATTGCAACTGAGGGAAAGGAGAGCGACATAGTGATCCTGTCCTTTGTCCTCTTTTAAAACGTATTTCAGCATATATTGTCTCTATTTGAATACCTTTACATTTTAAACCTTTAATTTAAAAGGTGATCTGTCCTTGATCCCACCGATAGCAACCACAGATGTCCACAAAAGACCTTGAAAAAATGTTATTGCCAGGAATTAGAGATAATCTGCCAAGTATGTTCCACAATATGAAGCTGTATACTGCTGTCAGTCATATGATGTGCCTGTAACCTTTGGCAAAGAGAAGACTCCCACTTCCATTCCCACTGTGTCAAATTAGTGATGCTGTCAGGCATCTTATGACAATACCACTCATAAGATTATATTACTGTATGCCAAAACAGCAATACTACAGCTTTAAAGCCTGTCAATAAGGTCACATTATTGTAGTACTTTGAAATCTGCTAGGGCTTCGAAACAGTTTGATAGCTAGACACAATGAGGACACATCGCTATTTGTTCAACGTTAATGTGAGCATTTACTTTTCCACCCGTTTGGAACTCTCCTCAAGACTAGTCATGCAGTCTGAGCTTGTTGACACTATAGTCTGTCATACGTGAGCCTCTTTTTTAAGACAACGTTTTGCCTGAACGTCATTTATCCTTGTCGATACGCACCCAGAAGTCTATTAGCGCCCTGTTAACGCCAAGACCCCTTCTGTCTCTGTGCTGAGCGTGTGTGACATATGTCTCAACAAGTGTATTTGCTGTTTGAAAACATCCAAGCCGTACCTGGCTTCCAAGCAACTCCACAAGCGCTAAGTCATCTAAGTGGTTCATTTTCACCATCACGTGTGCAGCTGGGTGTCGGCGGAGAGGCAGAGTGGGAAAACAGCTTGTCAGTGTTTAGATGGATGAGCTTCCCTGATGGGGGCCCAGCGGAGCCCGAAATGTTGTGAAGAGCTTCGGGTGTTTGCTATCAAATCTGACATTTGTATCTTTGTTCACATGCTGAACACACGTACCCAGACACACTGCATTATGTCCCCAATTTAAACGTTGAGGGAGGAATCGAGAACTTTCTTTTTATTCAGTGTTATTGTATTTTTTCTTGAGAGAAAATCTGTCCTTTCTCACTGATCGTTTTGTACTGAATTGATACGTTTCCTTTTTCAGTGGTAAACTTGTGTCTCCAAAGTGGAAGTCTTTCAAGGGCCTTAGGTTACTGTGGAGGGATAAGATCCGTCTCAATAATGGAATCTGGAGGGCCTGGTTCATTCAGTGTAAGTTCTACAGACCTCATCTCTTTTGTTATCACTTTTTTGCAATCCTTTCTGTCTGTCTCTCTCACTCTCTGTCTCTCTCTCCGTGTGTCTCTCTCTCTCTCTCTCTGTCTCTCTCTTTGTCTCTCTTTCTATGATTATGAGACACATATTTCAACTTATTCAGCCTAGTGAGAAATTGTAAAACAACAAAATGATTAATACGTGGTTGGCCACTGTCAGACAACACAAACAATAGTAGCAGAACTATTAAACTCTTCAGTGGTCTGCATGGTAAAACCATGGATTGAATACAGCCCACTTACAAGTATACATCTCCAAATCAGTACAACAACGACGACTTATGCCAAAATACATTCTGTGTACAGCAGCAAAAATTTAAAAAACCCATCTTTCCATTATGTTCAAGTGACAGTTTTGTTCTTCTTCTGTGGTTCAGATGTCGAGAAGAGGAAGAACCCTGTCTGTGGCTTTGTTACCCCTCTGGAGGGCTTGGAGGCAGAATCGCACCACAAACCTGAGGTGAGAGACCCCCTGCCCCCTACAGGCCCCTCCTCAGTATAGTACTGTTCTATGATTGTGTTTTACCTGAAGTGGCCTCCACTATAATCCTCTCTGTGGTCTGTGTTGGAAGGCTATCGTTTTAGAAGGAAGCTACTGGAAGCGCAGGATTGAGGTCGTGATCAAAGAATACCACAAGTGGAGGATATACCACAAGAAAAGGGTGAACCAACAGTCAACATGATAGATGGTGCCGTATCCACTGTAAAGTATACATCTGTTTTCTTGACATGTATCTGTTTTACCTTTTGTAGCTTCAGAAAAACAAGGATGGCCTTTTGTCAATGCTGCAGCAGGTGAGAATGACATCATTTACATGTTTGATGTATTTATGGAGTCTAACTCAGACAATTGACTCTGTGACGAGACTGTAATAACTGATATTATTTCCAGCGTTCATGTAGTAGGTTGAAGCAGGTTGGTGGTGGTGTGTGTGAAAGATAGATAAGAGATATTGATGTTGGGGAATTGATAACCCAGTCGTAGTTGTATTTACCTTTGTAGGTTAGGAGCTTACCATATGACTCTCAAAGTCCTGCTGGGCTCTATAAATAGAAACGTTCGACCCACCCTGGACAGTCAGCGCAGGAAAAGGGAAGAAAAAAAGAAAATTTAAATTTTCAGTGACTTGCGTCATGGGCGGACATTTGTAAGCAAATGACACATTTTGATTGCCTTCATTGACAATGCCTCTAATCTATCCTTCAGATCTGCTTTTTGATTGTCACTGAGGTGGCTTCAGACTTTAATGTGGCTTAATCATATCTGACCTACTTGCGGGGCCGAACCGTTAAGCAGGGGTGTATTAAGACTTTGATGTTTTCCTGGAATTGTAAACGTGTGCGTCGGTCGGTGACGTTACCATGGCAAAAAACAACCAGCCGTCTTGTGAGGAGAAGGTGAAGCGTCCCGGGAAGATCCCTCGTGATGACATGTGTGATGACATGTGACACGTGCCTCTCTCTACACTGTCTGTTTGGCCCGTTCAATTATTCTGTCATTGGATTCATTCTGTCATCAGTTTTCGAACCCCGTTACTTTGACCTGCTCTCAACCATTAATGCAATAATTTAGGCTATAATAACGACAGCACAGATGATGTCGATCGTCTCTTTGCGTTCTGGGTAGAGTGGGTTTGCAAGGTTCAAAGGAACACATGCCGACAAGTACTACTCAGGTCAAAGGTCGCAACACAAGAGCTGGGCGCCTGCTGTCAACTCAAATCCTTAACGCTTCTGCTGTAGACACAGTTCACAAGTCAAAAGCCTTTCGCTTTAAGAACAAAATATATATTATTCATCACAACCTGGATGATTATTTAATAAATTGAGAAATTATGAATATGCTAAACTGAGTTACCATTGATACAAGTGATATTTGTAAGAGCCTATAAAGGATATGAACTTTTAGCAAGAAAATATTCATCATAAATAAGAAAGACAGGCAGACGTGACAGAACGGAAGTCTTTAATGTTTCTTGTTTCTGACTTCAGAGGTTCTGTGTGTCAGGCGGCGGGTGGGGGTGGGGGGGGGGAGCAGTGGGCTGTCAGTGTGCCTCCCTGAATTAGGTCAGGGACAAAAGAATAAAGAAATGAATAAAAAGACATAAAAAGAAATGAATAATGGAACCAGGTAAGGGGGCTCGTGTTTTTGGCACAATATCGCAAAACTACTTCCTCAGTGTGACACGCACACACACACACACACACACACTTCCTCTGAACAATACCAACACAATATAATTTTCTTTGAGAAGGACAACATACAAAGCGTGAATAAGGGGTTTGTCGTTAGCTGAGACGTAATCAAAAGCATTTTCTCCCGATCCTGGGCTTCCCTATAAATGTGCTTTGTGACTTAGTGGAGAACCATTAAGAGTAGAGATGTGGGTGAGGCACATTCATTCAAACACAGGCACAAGACACGGGCTCTGGATCTACAGTTGCTGTGAGTGTTTCTGTATGTTGTAACTGGTGCTAGGATTGAAAGTGAGGCTTTCTGCTTTTGACTGAATGGCTTTCTTGAGATTGGAGCAGATGTCGGAGGCAAGTGTACCAACAGTGTAATGTGTTGAATTTGCATGAATTGTTTTAGTTTTGGTTAGTATAGAATTGTTTCCCATATGCATTTATAATCTTTATTATTAATTAATTTATAATCTCTTATTCTAGTACAATTAAGGGACAGTACCAGTGTTTCATTCAGCTGCCTTATTGTGTACGTAATTGCTTAGCAACAAAAGATAAACCCACTTTTGGACAGAAGTAGAATCTCTAGTCGTACAGGGACTAGATAAGATCAGGTTGAAATCTCCCTCTCTAAAATGATGTGCTGTTTCGGTGGTTGCATCGTTAGTGCCCTCTAGTGGCGACCTCAGGCCGTCACAGAGCCTGGCAGCGTCTGATGCTCTCGTTTCCTCCACCGTGTCCAGGGTCAGATCTGCCGGGCCGAGCTGGAGAAATGGTCCAGCCACATGTACAAGGAGCCGGAAGCCACGGTGGAGGAGGCCCACATGTTTGACCTGGACTGCTTCCTGTCAGACATCTCCGACACCCTGTTCACCATGACGCAGAAGCCATGCCCCTGGGCCTCTGACCGCCACAACAGTGAGTGAGGGGGACGGGTCTGTGTTGATAAGTGGAACATCATATATATATTGTTGAGGACTTCAGATAGTGAAAAGGTTCCGGGTTAAACACTTTGTCATGTGAGTCTGTAATTCAGGAAAGATACCACCTCATAAATAAGGAACTTGAAATGGATGAAATGAGATGAACGGTGGATACACAGACTTGCACTGAGGCACACACCCATCTCCTCTGTCTCTCTGACCCTCCTCAGCTTACACCAGCAACGCTGATATGATTCAGCCTGGCCTGACCCCCCCTGCACCCTAACCTGGACGACTTCATGGATATCCCAGGTACTGTTCCCCATGCTGTCTGACACACACCTACAGAGGAACTAGCCACCATCTCTGCTTTGAACTGGAGTGATTCATCAAAGAAAGCCCCCGGAATTTTGGGGTGTATTTTTGTAGTGTGCTTGGCATTGAATAGATGGTTTTACTACTAATAATGACTGATTGTCAATCATGTTTTGCACATGTCTCCTAAGAAGTCATCGATGCTCGAATCAGTCTACCGTTTATCGTCTTCTCACCTCATGAATTATGTGGATGTATACCATATTGGATATATGGAGTTGTTGGTTTGACTTCTATTGTGTTTCAGCAGCCATGTTCTTGCGTTAAGTTTGTTCAGTGGATGCTTGCTGAGTCAGGGATCGCTAGTGGTCAGTGTGTGTGTGGGTGTGTGTGTGTGTGTGTGTGTGTCTTTGGCTTCGACCCTCGGGGGTGAGCAGTGGTTGGGCTGTGGTCAGTGGTTGGGCTGAACATGTCAGAAGGAGGAAGTGGAAGTAGATGTGGTCAAACACAGACAGCACCTCCAAAGATGAACTTGGGCAGAAGAATAGAGAAATAGCCACATGTGTCCCTCTCTGCTTTTTGCTCTTTCATGAATCTTATCGAATGACAAAACGATGACAACATGTCATCCCTCAACAGTGTAAATCCTTCTGTACTGTATTGTGCAGTGGGCCAGTGACAGAGGCGAGTGTGTGTGTGTGTGTCTGTACGGATCAAGGCCTGGCCGGCTCCTCCGGGATCAGCTGTCTGTCTCCGTCACAAGGGAAACAGAGCGGGTGACGTGCGGGTGGCATTGTGTTGAGTAGGCACGCAAATAGAGAGCGCTCCTCCATGTGACTCTGTCACCCCACGTCACGGTGAGGACGGAAGCCCAGAGGAGAGGCCGTCTCCCTGGCTGTGGGCAGTGCTTCATGCCAGGCTACTGTGGATGCTAGTCCCAGACCCCAGTTGTTGCCCAGCTACGTTGTTGCTAACTGGGTTCAGAGAAGACCACGTAGGGACCTACTGGTAGGCACTTGGTCAAGTCGTTATCTGCTGCTTGGTTTTTCCTTGTGTGTTTGTAGGTTAACGCATGACTTCTAGTTCTTAATCATTCATCCCCTCAGTCGGTGTTTCCTGAACCCGTTCCGCCTGGCAGGGGACGTGATTCTACCTCCATTTGTTTCGGATTCTCTGAAACGACTTCCTGTCACCTGCCAGCTCTGCTGTGAATCATGTTTTCAGGGTGTTGAAGTCCGGTGGACTCATTCGAAATGAGACTTGAGGGACACCTGGCATCGTGGGGACTGTTTTAGTGTTGTCAAGGAAAGGTATTTGTTCTGAATGGCTGTTTGGCATTGAAGGCATTTGATCCTCCATGGACACAGTGTCTCTGACAGGGGTCCAGTACTGCTTGGGCTCTGGTCCAGGCCTCTGCTTGTGGATGCAGTGTGACTGAGGGGCACGCATTCTCTGGAAGCCCACCAGAAATGTTCCATAGTGCCTTCATGCCACATCCCACATCCGGAAGTAGAGCTTCACTGAGTAAACAATACAGACAGTTACACAGAGGAGGAGTGTAGGTGGTTAAACAATGAATGTACAGCTACGTTTCCATTGATGATTGTTCAGCAAATGAATCTGTCCTTGAATCTGTGCAAACAGTAGGGCGAGGAGTCTCTTCCACGTGTAAAGTTTGGTTTATGGTTTATGGTTGTGGTGCTGTCATGTTGCAGATATCTTTATGAGCTACCGGGGTCAGCCGTCGGAGCACACTGGATATACCGACTATGAATACTTTGAGAGCTTGTCCTCTGGAGCTTTCGTCTCAGTGCCTCTGCCTGTGGTGACCAGTCATCAGCTGCACATCAACCATCACCTGACTCAGGTACACCACAACCTCTACCCCCACCTGACTCAGGTACACCACAGCCTCTACCCCCACCTGACTCAGGTACACCACAACCTCTACCCCCACCTGACTCAGGTACACCACAGCCTCTACCCCCCACCTTACTCAGGTACACCACAACCTCTACCCCCACTGACTCAGGTACACCACAACCTCTACCCCCACCTGACTCAGGTACACCACAACCTCTACCCCCACCTGACTCAGGTACACCACAACCTCTACCCCCACCTGACTCAGGTACACCACAACCTCTACCCCCCACCTGACTCAGGTACACCACAACCTCTACCCCCACCTGACTCAGGTACACCACAACCTCTACCCACAACTGCTGTATTGTAAAAGTGACCATGTCATGGTACTCTCTTGATGGATGATGTCTCTTGCAGCCCAGCCTGTCATCCGACAGCTTGTCTCAGCCCTCCTCGTCCAATGCCTTGCCAGGCCCTGGTTTTCACCAGCAACCCCTGGCCTCTAACATGACCTTCGACCCCAGAGACGTGGCCTCCGAGGTCAAGTTCAAAGGTCAGCAGGACTACAACGAGTATCATGCCTCCGGCATGGTATCCGGGGCGATGCCCTATGGACATCAGTCTTACCCCGGTGCTGCCATCTCCACGGCAACCGCCGGCTTAGAGCCGGTCGCCTCAGACAGCCCTTTCATATACCCTCCTCCGTGTAGCAAGTACGGTTACCATCCCACCTCATCCAGCACCATGGCCTCCACGGTCATCACCCACACTGCCTCGTCCGTGGGGGGTCCAGGGTCCGACCACCAGGCCCACAGCTACCCCACCACGGGGGACATGTACCCCCCCGAGCCCCTGCATCTCTCATGGATATCCGTCGGTGGCGCCCGCCCCGTCCCACGCCTCCCTGCCCTCTCTCAGCGCGGCCCACTGCTTCTCAGCCCCTCAGCAGGGGGGGCCGCGGGGAGCGGCAGGGGGAAACGCAAGCACAAGACCCCGGGGCCGAGGGAGGCCGTGCCCATGAGCAGCCTGTCCCTGGCCCCCCCCGCCCCAGCGCTCCTCCCCAGAGCAGCTGCCTGGCTAAGCTGCTGTCGTCGGGCAAACAAGAACGTTAGTGTCCTCCTCTCACTTTCTTCATCAATACACAGAGTAGTACCAAAATACCCTCTTTTACTTTCCATGTATTCTACTCTTAACTTTGAGCTTTCTTGTTTGTAGGCAAACCAGCGCTGGAGTTTGATGGAACTTTGGTGGCAACGAAAGGACATAGGTCAACCTCTCCTAACTCACTAGTAAGATATTGTTTAAGGAGTTCTGAGTGATTAATTTGAAAACATCATTTTTGATCAATCTTTTTGATCAGTTCTACTGCTAACTGCAGGATGTGTTTTGTCCTGCAGTCAGTGCAGCATGGCCATAGGAGGGCCAGCGTCCCAGCTAAAGCCAGGATCCCCCTGGCCCTCGATGGCCCCCTGTCCTCCCCCCCGTCCTCCAGACCTCCAGCCGGGGTCACGCAGGAGCCAGCATGTCCCGGGGCTCTGCAGTGTCTGCCCTCCTCACTCAGGGCATCGCACACACCAACACACCCCTCCTCACCCCCAAGACAGAGAAGCTCTCCCCTGTACAGACATATGGCGCAGAGAGGACCAGCTTAACCGATGCTCAACACATCTCAAATCCTTTCGGTATGCGGTTCAAAAGTTTCTTCTGATGTGGGAAAATGACTTTCAAGTTTGAAATCCCTGACTTCTGAATTCTGACCGGGGTTTTTTTTTCTTCCAGCAAGTTTCTTATGTCCCTCAGGCCAAACGTCCCCCACCAGCCTCCTGGAGAAAGTATCCAATCAGGAGTCCCCACACTCCCTACCTGGCCAATCCAAGACAGAAACACATAAGGTACATTCGCAATCTCCGTTCATAAACCTTCCCACCTGATAACTGTTACCCGAGAAAAGAATGTGATGGCGGCGTGCTTATCCGTTGCCGTGGTAACCCCAGGAAGCCCTGGGACGTGTGTGCTGACACCATGGTGACATCTTGTGTCTCTGAGCAGAGCTTTATCTTGCAGACCGAGTCCAGGAGGATCACTCATATCTCTGCCGAGCAAAAGAGACGCTTCAACATCAAAATGGGATTTGACACCTTACACAGCCTCGTGACGACGCTGAGCTCTCAGCCCAGTATAAAGGTAACGCTGGGACGGCTCGCGTCAGCACAACATTTCCACCTGCAAAAACGTGTGGAACTGCATTCAAACCCATTTGAAGTCGAATTCGGTTCAAAGCACGACCTCTGTCACGTCTGCCACTCCCGCCATACGCCGCGCTGGGAGTGGGTATGTGTGGAGCTGAGCCCCAGTGACTGTCGTCCCTCCCAGATCAGCAAGGCCACCACGCTGCAGAAGACGGCCGAGTACATCAGCAAGATGCAGCAGGACAGGAGCCAGCTGCAGGACGAGGCCCAGAGACTGAGGGAGGAGGTCCTGCAGCTCAACTCAGCCATCAAGTGAGACCGCCTTGAAAGAACCATACATCGTGCTTGTTTGTGGGGTAATGTGTGCGGGGGCCTGCCCCCGAAGGCCTGCGTGTAGCTGACTGGAGACGCTCTCTCTCTCCCTCCTCATGCAGCGTGTGCCAGCAGCAGCTTCCCGCCACCGGCGTGCCAATCACGCGCCAGCGTTTCGATCACATGAGGGAGAAGTTCCGTGAGTATGTCCGGGCCCAGACGCTGCAGAACTGGAAGTTCTGGATCGTATCCTTCTCCGCTCCCTCTGTGGAAAACATTCGCCGGGATTTACGCTTTTATATGCATGTTTTTAGATGTACATTATCATTCAAACACAGAGCGTTTTTTCCCCCCTTAACTTGAGTTTAGTTCAGCATCATCATTGAGCCGCTGTTTGAGTCTTACAATGGGATGGTGTCGACCGCCAGCGTGGAGGACCTTTGCCGCACCACCTTGGCCTGGCTGGACCAGCACTGCTCACTCCCCTCGTTGAGACCCAGTCAGTCCTGAAGCTCCAGTATTCTGCCTGTCTGTCTCTCTCTGCCTATGTCTTCACCTCCCTCTCTCTTCATGTTTTCCCCACTGTGTTCACCTCCCTCTCTCTAACGTTGTTCACCTCCCTCTCTCTGCCTGTTCTCCACGTGTTCTCCTCCCTCTCTCTGCCTGTGTTCCCCACGTGTTCTCCTCCCTCTCTCTGCCTGTTCCCCAACGTGGTCACCTCCCTCTCTCTGCCTGTGTTCCCCATGTGTTCACCTCCCTCTCTCTGCCTGTTCCCCATGTGTTCACCTCCCTCTCTCTGCTCTCTCTCCGTTCCTCCTCAGTGGTCCTGAGTTCACTCCGGCTCCTCAGCACGTCCACGTCCATCCTGACAGACCCCAGCCTGGTCCCAGAGCAGGCCACCCAGGCTGTGGCCCGGAGCCACCTCGCTGCAGGCCAGGACCACTCCACACACGCCCTCCCCAGGGACAGCACACAGCCCATGTGACCCGGCCAGCCCATGTGACCCGGCCAGCCCATGTGACCCGGCCAGCCCATGTGACCCGGCCAGCCTTTCACTCGGAGCGGGAGGAACACCTCCCTCCACCAGCTGTGGCGTAGGGATTCTCTTCTTCACGGTGGAGCTTGACGCTGCAGAAGTTCAACCCTCCTCGAAGTTCGACATGCAACTTGGTTACACTGTTCTCATGGATGTATCTCAAACATTCCAAAGTTGTGATTTAAAACAAGCTTGCTGCCTGTTGCAGATTGTTGTGTATTATGTTTCGTTTCACTAAATGATTTAAAGTGACTGTTATAGTTATGTTGTCCCAGTTTAAATTAAGTGCAGGCAGATAGATTCAAAGGGCTACATGTAAAGGCACATTTTGTAAATCAACAGATGTTTCAGTTGCTTTCTAAAATGACATAATAGCTACCTAACAATACAAATGTATCTAAAAATGGATCTCAGGTTATGTTGCACATTGCAAATATAGAATTGACCCATCACATTGTTCCTTGTTCAATAAAGACCTGTATCTTTAATATTGATTTATTTGTCTTCAGTTTCAATGTTTAGAAACAAACACATATTAGGTACAGGTTGTAAAGATTATTGCTTTGGATGGTGTTTATACAGATGATTGCACTAGATGGCGTTATTCGAGTGCGGGTTTAGGTGTATAGACAACGGTACCTAGGAAAGATCTGCTGGACATGATGTTAGTTTCTCCCAGGATCAGAAGGACTCTTACTTAGAGACCTGCTGCTATTGCTGGTTAGCTGTAACTGATTAAACTGTTGTTTGCTCTTCCACAGGTACACTCGTGCACTTTTAAGGTTCATGTTGTTCAATTGTAACTTGTTTAACTCCATGCTCTTATGATTCTTCCCTTTGGCACTTATTGTTGTTTTTTTTTCACAACGGACGATCCATGTTTGACTACTTGCAATGTTGGGGATATCTCGTTGTTATCAGAATCAGAATCAGAATCAGAAAGGGATTTATTGGCCATGAAAGTTTGCACAGTCAAGGAATTTGCTTTGGCAGGAAGGTGCATACAATAAACATATAGTATCCTTAAATTTAAATATGTGGACTGTCTATACTAAATATCTATACTATATAACTATACTATCTATACTAAAGTGGAATTATATTTAAAATAAAATATACAATAAAATATAAGTTGCCTAATTTACAATATAAAAATACAAAAAATACAAATATGACAAAAAATACAAATGTACAAGATGCAGTAATGTAGTGCAGAATATTAGAGTCATTAAAGTAAAGTCAATAAGTCAGTGTGAACCCTTGGCCTTGTTGAAGAGGCCAACAGCAGAAGGGAAGAAACTGTTTTTGTGTCGAGAGGTGTTGGTCCTGATGGACCGCAGCCTTCTGCCGGAGGGGAGTGACTGAAACAGGGAGTGTCCAGGGTGGGAGGAGTCGGCCACAATCTTCCTCGCTCGCCTGAGGGTCCTCGAGGTGTTTAGGTCCTCGAGGGTAGGCAGATTGCAGCCAATCACCTTCTCCGCAGTGCGGATGATACGCTGCAGTCTGCTCTTGTCCTTGGCAGTGGCAGCAGCGTACCAGATGGTGATGGAGGAGGTGAGGATGGACTCAATGATGGCTGTGTAGAAGTGCACCATCATTGTCTTTGGCAGGTTGAATTTCTTCAGCTGCCGCAGGAAGTACATCCTCTGTTGTGCTTTCTTTGTGAGGGAGCTGATGTTCAGTTCCCACTTGAGGTCCTGGGAGAGGATAGTGCCCAGGAAGCGGAAGGACTCCACAGTGTTGACTGGGGAGTCACCCAGGGTGATGGGGGTGAGTGGGGCTGTATTCTTCCTGAAGTCCACAACCATCTCCACTGTCTTAAGAGCATTGAGCTCTAGGTTGTTCTGGCTGCACCAGGTCACCAGGTTGGCCGCTTCCCACCTATAATCAGACTCGTCTCCACCAGAGATGAGCCCAATAAGGGTGGTGTCGTCCGCAAACTTCAGGAGTTTGACGGATGGATGACTGGAGGTGCAACTGTTCGTGTACAGGGAGAAGAGCAGAGGAGAAAGGACGCAGCCCTGAGGAGGTCAGTTATGATCAGTGACCTATGCACTATTGTAAAGCTCTCTCTTGGAAGTCGCTTTGGATAAAAGCGTCTGCTAAATGAATAAATGTAAATGTAAATGTAAATGTGTTCCAGAACAGAAGTACCTCCTATGTTGTTTTTTTCTCTCTGAGATGTAATTGCTACTCCCATCCTGCAGGGGGTGCTGTGCAATGTGGAACGTAAAGAACAGTTCTAGACTCAGCCGCTGCCGAGTGCGCTGTCCACTTCAGCACCACGCACAGAGGCAGGATAACAGTCAGCTTGGGATTCAGAGACAAATCCTTGACGAGAGAGGAAGGCACTGCACAGCATCGCTTGGTGTCCGAGGATAAAGAACAACAAAGCCGACGACCGTTTTACAACTCTATAGTTGCGAGAATCGCTAAAAGGTAAGATATGTTGCTTCGTGTGTATTCAAACAATAAGAATCAAGTTAGCCAGAGCTAACAGCTCTCGACAGCAGAAATATTCGCGCATCACTGAAGAACAGCTCGCCCCGGTTAGCTTACGCTGGCTAAAATAAACAGATTAACTTGTTTTTATGCGTCCGAAGCATTCGTGTTTGCGTCGATATTTCATCTGCTATGCAACAATATAACATGGACACATAAAACACACTAAGCGTGTTTAAAAGACTGTTAAACAGCGTAGCTTCCTAGTTCTGCGGACGGGTGCATTTACTCATCGATTTCGGTGTAGCCAGTACATTCGCAATCGCGTGCGCAGGGATGTTATTGTAACAAATCTCTTTGGTCTTCGGTTATTTACCTTGCCTTAAATAGCACATTTGATCTGTTCTTGCGGAAACCGAGTGCTTAATGATAAAGTTGCCCAAATTCGTAGTAGTCATGTTTAAGTAATGTTTTCTTTTTTTGCACGGCTCATCTCGTTTAATGCTCACCACGCGCCTTTAGTAGGTTATCTCTGTAACAGGCCTGCATTCCTAATTTATCTCTGACCTTGATGCTTTGTGATGATATAATAATGAATAACTTGAAATTACAGAAAAAGTTGTATTACTTGTTTTTCGTAATAAGATTATAGGCCTATGCAATGCATGTACTTGTGTGTGTCTTAATTGTGTGGCAGACTACGCATTGTTTTGTTTCACCCTGGAAAAGTAGCGTATCCCTTTCAAATTGTTTTAACTTGCCTCAAATCCTACTAATGAATAGATTGAGGGACGGCTATCAGAATTTTGAATGACACACATAACAAACATAGACAGACTTAGAAGAGCAGTGGTGGACGTGGAGCCCTGACCTCAACGACAGGGTAGCAAGACCTGGTGACAAACAAAGGTAGCCTGTCAAAGTACTTCTGTCTAACAGTGATCCTTAGCTACCCAGATAATAGCGTTAGAGGTTCTATACCATCTCAACCCCCCCCTCCCCCCCTCTCTCTCTCTCTCTCTCTATCTATCTCTCTCCCAGTTTATCCATAAACCATCTGCTTCCTGTTCTGTGTATATAGGGTTGTTTGACAGGGACTGACATTTCCTCCTTTCTGCGGCCGCTCTCTCTGGGTGAATCTGTTTACTGTTAGCTTCCCTCAGAAACATCCAGTCTGCCTGCTCCTCCGTCCCCCCCCCCGTCCCCCCCCCCGACACACAGTCTACTTCTCCTGGCCTACTTCCCTCTCTCTCGCTACTCTGAAGGACACCCAGCACAGCTGGAGGGGGGAGGGGGACGGCCGTGGGGGCCGGTGGGGCTGTCAGGCTGGGGGGGTAAACGGGTTTGGATGTCAAGGAGTAAGGGTGGGTGGTTGGGGTGGTTGGGGGAGGGTGGCGGTGTTTGTTGCGAAAGGGAGTTTTTGCCAGTGTCGGTCGTACCCAGGCAGCGCGCGCTCAGCGCTCTCGACACACAACCCGGCGCCCCGTCAGCCGAGTGAGGCTTTCAAATCCAAACTGTAAATGTGAGAGCACAGCAGGACGGACCTCCTTAATTCAAAGAGAGTGTTTCCAAACGCTCTCTCTTATCTCAGAGCAGCAGGGGAACACAGACTGGAACGTTTCTCCACTTTTCTCCACGATTCCACTTTGAGCCAGAGCTCGGGCACAGGGGAGACGCGGGGAACAAAAGGAGAGAGACTCTGAGCGTCGGCAGGCCGCTGCCGTTGATGAGGATGAAGGTCAATAAAGTGTCACGTTGGACACTGTTGAAAGCAGCCCAGAGTTGTTTTGGTGTTAGTCAGTCAGTAGCCCTGTCAAGCTGTGCTGTGTTTGGGGGTTCGTCTGATGTAGAGATGCTCGATCTCTAGTGTGTGTCTTATCCAGCCTCTGTAACTGCCATGAGTTATACCCCTAAGACATGGACCGACACTCCCCATGCCCCACATCAGCCCTGGGCTTCTCGAGAGCACTGGTGGCCACATTAGCATGCTTCTGTACCCTTGTTAAAGCCTCCATTTTTATCCTCACAGACACGCACATGCTAATCTTTGTCTTCATCTCTTTCTCACACTGCCATTCGGCACGGGGGCAGTGGAGATTAAACTTGGATTTTTGCTTTTGATGTTCAGTCCCTAATCTACACCAACCGCTCAGTGGAACGGCCTCGCTACCACGAGTCCTTGTTATTTTGTGCGTCTGCATGGCTGTGTGTCTGTGTGTGAGTGTGCGTCTGTGTGTGTGTGTCTGTATACATGTGAGTGTGTGGGCATGTGTGTGTGTGTGTCTGTATACATGTGAGTGTGTGGGCATGTGTGTGTGTCTTGAGAGAGTAGTTGATATGGGAGTGTTCCAGGCAGATGGGAGAGCGTATGCTTCCTGTCTTCAGGAGTGCCTGCCTGGGCCAGGTCTGTATCAGTCTGCGTGCTCAGCAGACGCTGGAGAGGACTCTGGTACCACACACCGACCACCGCGCCACATGACTCATCTGGAGGGCTAAATTAGACCTGCGCTCGCGCCGAAACGGAGCCATGCCGTGTTCTCCAAATCACTTTCCTAGCGTAAGTGGAATTCTGATTCGGCGGTGTGCCGTGGATGCGTGAGGAGAGGGAGGGTGAACACGGTTTGGCCGTGAGCCGTGTGTGCCGGTTGCGTCGGGTGTAAGACCAGGCGGGTGATGGACAGCGATCTGTCGGATCTAGATGGAAGGCAACTTTCAATCCTCACATCAGAGGGATCCGAGTTCTCATCAAACGGCAAGAAACATAAGATCACATTTTGATCAAGGATTGAAATGGAATAATTCAAACTCCCAGACCTTTGTAACGGAGTCTTAAGCTAATGAGTGGCGTCCTTGGCATGCTGATAGTTCTTAATCCGACATGATTTATTCACTATTTTCTTTAGATCTAAAATTACTCAATAAAATATTTGCCGCTATTATTCATCAGTTGGATGAATGAAACGCATTTCCTTTCTGAGGGTCTTCCTGAGTGAGACGGGGGGGCCGGTGGGGGTGATGAAAGCCTGATGAAACTGCATTACTGAAGTGAACACAGTCACGGGGAGACGAGGGGAGGCAGTCGTCGGACTCCGTCGCAGAGAGGCCCGTTTGAAGCTGTCGCTGCTTTCCCCCCTCCGTGGGGTTAAGGGGGGGGGGCACGCTGGGCCTGTCAGACGGCTTCAGGCGCCGCCCCCCTCCCGGGATGCCCCCCCCTCCCCCTTTCTCTCACCCCCTCCCTCCCCCATCACCGACTTCAGAGTGGCTTTGAAGTTCACCCACAGTGAGAGGGTGAAGGCGAGGAAGGAGGATAGAGGGTGCAGCCGAGGGAGTATCGACGGGGAAGGGAGGAATGTAGAAAGAGAGACGCGCTGAGGGGTCTCATAATAAGCCCTTTATATATTCTCCTTCGAACCTACCTACTCACAGACCTGAACCGCCCTTGATATCACAATAGTTCGCGTGGAGGTCTTCGACTGCCGAGGGGAAAGCAGGGAGGGGAGAGGAGCGGGGAGAGAGGAGCGGGGAGAGAGGACACAAGGAGAGGAGCGGGGAGAGAGGAGCGGGGAGAGGAGCGGGGAGAGAGGAGCGGGGAGAGAGGAGCGGGGAGAGAGGACACAAGGAGAGGAGCGGGGAGAGAGGAGCGGGGAGAGAGGAGCGGGGAGAGAGGAGCGGGGAGAGAGGACACAAGGAGAGGAGCGGGGAGAGAGGAGCGGGGAGAGGAGCGGGGAGAGAGGAGCGGGGAGAGAGGACACAAGGAGAGGAGCGGGGAGAGAGGAGCGGGGAGAGAGGACACAAGGAGAGGAGCGGGGAGAGAGGAGCGGGGAGAGGAGCGGGAGAGAGGAGCGGGGAGAGAGGACACAAGGAGAGGAGCGGGGAGAGAGGAGCGGGGAGAGGAGCGGGGAGAGAGGAGCGGGGAGAGAGGACACAAGGAGAGGAGCGGGGAGAGAGGAGCGGGGAGAGGAGCGGGGAGAGAGGAGCGGGGAGAGAGGACACAAGGAGAGGAGCGGGGAGAGAGGAGCGGGGAGAGAAGCGGGGAGAGGAGAGACGTGCGCAGGCGAGGAAGGGGGAACAGAGAGCAGCGAAGCCGGGAGGGGTTCGAAGACGGTGTTGTCTGTGTGCTGCCGTGCACCTTGTACTCGACGCGAGACACTGAATAATGTAGAAGTGCCGTGTCTGGTTCCAGAGGCCACACAAAGCGGGCTCGGGTAACCTGCGCCGGTGTGCCTTTCGGTACGCTCGCATGCATGTCTGTTTGAGGGGGTTTGAGGGGGACTAGAAGAGTGAGGTGTGCCTCCGAGAGCAGCTGCCGCTTGCAACTCGGCCTCACCACAGAAGCATCTGCCATGTGAGGGAGAGAGAGAGAGAGAGGGAGGGGGAGAGGGAGATGGAGAGGGGGAGGGAGAAGTGGAGAGAGGGGAGAGGTGGGTAGGGATAAATGAAGATATGGGTTAGGGTGTAGGTATGGCGGGTGCTCATCGCTGTTTGTCTTGCTGCTTTGCTCTTGTCTCTTTTGTGCGGTGCTATTGCCCTGTGTGCGGGATCTCTGACGCTTTCTCTCTGCGCTCGAGATCGCGCTAGAGCTAGAGAGCAGGTTACCACCCCCCATCCATATCCGTCGTGCTTCTGAGGGACACGGGGAAGGCAGCGAGGTAAACAGTTTGATTTCAGGATTCGGTGTCTTGTCTTTCTGAAAACCCTTTCTTAGTAATCACCGGCATGCCGCAGCTCCTCTGTGAATTCACTGTGTTCTATCGGCGCCGGGACATTATGTAAATGATTACATTTATCTTAACATGCAGCGAGGCTACCTGCGTAGAAGAAGAAACAGAAGCGTTCCAAAAAAAAAGGGAAAAAAAATGTCAGCCAATGAAAATGGCTTAGGCTGTCCTCCTTAAGCCGAGTCCAGATGAGATGGATGACAGAGCGCCCACAGCAGCGGGGCTGCGGGGCTTTGGCTGTCCGGCGACGCTGTTCCTCACCCCGAGAGAGATGAAAGACCACTGAATAGAACGAAGGCGGGAGACAGCGATGCTCTGAGTGAAAGCGTGCTGGAGATGAATGCATTCACTGACCTTTTCCATCGTTTCTCTTCCGGAACATTCTGGGAATTCATATCAGGGCTCTCCTTCTGCAGTCTTTGCAGTCGTGTCCAATATTTAGACGTACTGCTGCCACGGTTCAAACATTCCAACGGTTTCCTCGCGGGAGTCTTAACCAACACAGCACTGTATCATGTTGATAGGACAGGTCCAGATACGGGTCATGTTGGGATGAGAGGAGCTGACAGGTGCTTGCATTTAATCTCTCTCTTCTCTCTCTCCTCTCTCTCTCTCTCCTCTCTCTCTCTCTCTCTCTCTCTCCTCTCTCTCTCTCCTCCTCGCTCTCTCTCTCCTCTCTCTCATCTCTCTCTCTCATCTCTCTCTCTCCTCTCGTCTCTCTCCTCTCTTCTCTCTCTCTCTCTCTTTTGGGGGATGGGTATTGTGAGTGCGTCCTCCTGTCTATGTGGGTGCTTTAGGCCTGCCTCAGTGCCTACTGCAGTTTATAATACAAGACCTCATTGGACGGTTCAGACTAGGAACACACTTTCAATAACGTGTGTCTCACTACCCTATGGGGCATAGTTCCTGCATGGACACAAACATGTTGTAGCCGACATTGTAAGATCGATTTAGTCATTGACTCAATAAATGGCATAATTCTTGCGTTCCTTCGCAAACGACGTCTGCTAAAAGGCTCAACACAAGATGATATTTAGCCAAGGTCATAGCATTCACAGCATGAGTAGTTTTTGTTTTGAACCTTTTCACAAAGTGAGTTCACGCGGACGTGGATAAGCAGAGACGTGGTGGAACACGACAACGGGTCGCATCATCGTTTTTAGAAGGACTAATTGCATCGCAGCCACTGTTATATTTGCGGCTCATCTGCACTGCCAGAAGTGTGACTCCCCCATCCACCACCCACATCTCCTGGGCTTAGCAGCTCCATCCAAACACACTGTACATAGTGATGGACTGTGTGTGTGTGTGTGTGTGTGTGTGTGTGTGTGTGTTCGTGGATCATCCTGCACATTGCTTATGAGGATTAGTATAATTCTGCAGCCATGCCGGGTCCACTCTCTGCCAAGTTTGGACTGGGAAACTGGCTGGAGGGGCGCAGAAACAATCCATCACCGAACTGGTGTGTGAGGAGGGCATCCCCTCCGGTGACTGACAGACCCCCCCCCACCCATCACCCGTCTAGACGTTTAAAGAGGGAGCCGAGCTTGTCCTCAGAACAATGACTTAATTGCTCCCTAATTTGCAGCGGGCCGAATCCCACGTGGCCTTGGTGAACTCTTCTCTGGGCCTCTGAAGGGAAGATGACTAGTTATAAACATGCCACTCCTCAGAATGATTGTTGTACTGTTGATGCTCTCGGTTGTAATCGCCCGAATGTCTGTTATTATAGAGAGAGGCAAGCCAATGCTCTTTCCCAGCAACCTGTACTCTTCCCCGACGTAAATTGAATTCACGAGCTGAATTTGACGTTGGACGTGCACTGTCACTTAAGAAGTCGTCCCTGCCTTATTGATGCCAATCTCTGATCATCGTTATCATCCTGACGTAACATACAGTCATGGCGTTTCGCGATCAGCCTCGGAACGCTGTGTTCTCTCGCCAAGAAGCGACGAGGGGAAAAGAGAGCGGCGGTAACAGACAGCGGAAAGGCGGAAAATAGGTTTGGCCGCCCCTGGTTCGCCGTTCACTTTCCAGGGAACGTTTGGCCTCATTGCTTTCTCTGGCTGCCCCCGTGGGAGAGGAGGAAATAGATACGGGGTAGGAGGAGGGAGGGGGGGGGGCAGTATGAGGAGAGAGCCTGTTGACGCGCCTCTCTCTCCTCCAAGGTTCCCTCCTCGCTTAGTCACGGGCCGCCCTATCAGGAAGGCGCCGGAGAGAGATGGAGATAAAGTGAGCCGTTTCAAAATTGCTATTGTGTTGAAGGTGGTAGCATTTGTCGCGGGGCGGTACAGAGCTGTTATTTACCACCGGGGGCTGTTTATATTGTATCTGATAAAGAGCCATGCGGCACTGTGAGGCCATTTGCTTTGCTTGTAAACCCATTTTTTGGGGGGGATACTTTCACTTTTAAAGCAAGTGTGATTTGATGGCTTGGTTTCTCAACGTTATGGGGGCATTTTTATTTTCGTCCAGGCGTTTTACAACTTTACAAAATCGGGGCCGTTCATGGTGAAATCGTCTATGATGCTTTGCAGCTCTCCTATTGGTTGGTGATTGATAGCCGGCATGGCAAAGTCATTCATGTGATTTTTCTTGTCCCTCCAAACGAGTATGAGCTCATCGCTGTAGCGGTAATGTCAAAGAAGAAGCAGTTAGGCTCCACTCTGGCGCTAACTGAATCAGCGAGAGAGGAGAGGGCGAGCGAGCACGGCGGCAGCTGAACCACGTCGACCCGCTCTCCTGCCGTAGCTCAGCCCTTCTCGGGGGAAATGAGCGGAAAGGCTGGGTCATGTTCACCAGGTGACCCCCTTTTCAGCGGGTCACCAGGGGCTGAGTTGTTCCGCCTGCCCTTTTCCCGACCCAGCGGAGATGAGTGTCGTCGGGCCAGAGGCAGCCTCGCCCCAGCCTCGCCGCCAGCCTCGTCGCCTGCCTGGTTAATAACACTGGCACTCACTGGCCTCGGTGTCCCACTCCACAATGGGAGCTGTCTGTCAGGGGGGCGCACAGCTCAAACAAGGACAGAACGCCAGGCAGGCAGGCAGGCAGGCAGGCAGACAGTCAGTCAGTCAGACACAGACAGACAGACAGGTAGACAGGCAGGCAGGTAGGTAGGTAGGTAGGTAGGTAGGTAGGTAGGTAGGTAGGTAGGTAGGTAGGTACGTAGGCAGACAGACAGGCAGGCAGGCAGGCAGACAGGTAGACAGACAGGCAGACAGGCAGACAGGGGAGAAGGTACCATCTCCTCACTAAAGCAGACCGCAAGTCTGATTCTGGGCTGAGTTTAGAACAGTGGTATCGTGGGAAATTTCATGCACCCTGACTTTCTCCATTTGGGAGAAACGAGTCAATTCCACATTATCTGAGGCAAGCTGCAGAATGTGGTGGAGTGTGCACCTTCCTCTGAAGAATACAGAAGGAGAAAGATGGACAGACAGAGGAGAGGAGAGGCCGTAAGAGAGGGAGAGAGGTGTTTCATTAGCTGCAGGGAGACTTGGCTTGGATCCTGTACTGGATTTAATTGACTGGTGGGATGTTGTCGGTTGAGTTGCTCTTTCCAAGAGCTACGAAGGCTGTTTGACCAAACCCTGACACTGAAAGACTGCAGTACCCGTTAAGGAGGAACAGCATGTCTGAGATTGATGCTACCCCCCGCACACAGCATGACGTTTCAAAATGTCAAAATGTCAAGGAACCTGACATTTCTCACCGAAACCCTATTTCACAACTCAATGACCGGTTGGAGTGCGCGAAGCGTTCGCAATATCACATAATCAGAGAGCTGCATCTCACTGTGAAAGGGAACCGGCAGTCAGACACATCCCACAAGCTTTATTCTTTCGAAAAGGAGCGTGGGGGTGTGACGTGTGGGGGTGTGAGCGTGGGGGGTGTGAGCGTGTGGGGGTGTGAGCGTGTGGGGGTGTGAGCGTGTGGGGGTGTGGGGGTGTTGGGATGTGAGCGTGTGGGGGTGTTGGGATGTGAGCGTGTGGGGGTGTGGGGGTCAGCAGCTCCTCCTATCAGAGGCCTCCTTCACCGCCTCCCAGTGAGGCGTCTAGAGGTCATATCTGCTGAGCGCCGCAATTTCCGAAATGATCCGGAAAAGCAGAGGAGCAGTGTTGGAACGGGGCCTGTGGCCAGACACGAGGCAGGAAACAGATGGCTGCTGGGGAGGGGGTGTCGGCCGAGGGTGGGGGCACACACAAGCCCTGTGCACACTCCCAGCCCAGCCACAGGGTATAAGAGCAGGCCTGGACTTCACTCATCCTCTGGAGCTCCTCTCTCTGGGATTACAGGCCAGCGACGCAGCTGGTCCTGGGGAGGTGAGACTGGGGCACCACCCTGGAGGACCGGCACTGCTGCTACCACTGTCCCCCCCCACCCCCCCACCCCCCTCCTCCTCCTGACCTCTGGGACAGAGGCTGGCCGTCGAGACCCCCCTCTCCTCCTCCTCCTCCATCCTCCCCCCCTCCCCCTCCTCCTCCTCCCCCCTCCTCCTCCTCCCTCCTCCCCCCCTCCTCCTCCTCCTCCTCCCCCCTCCTCCTCCTCCCTCCTCCCCCCCTCCTCCTCTCCTCCTCCTCCTCCTCCTGCTCTCCCTCGCTCTGTCATACACACAGTCAGGTCTGAAGACGAGGGTGAGGTAACCCGCCTCTCAGCCCGTTGAGCCCACTTTACAGGTGCAGGTGTTCATTACCAAGGATATTTTTACCTCGGCGAAGACAGCAGGTGGCCTCATTTAGCAGCATAATAATAAATGGCCAGGCAGAACAATCCTACCACCCCCCCCCTACCCCTGCCGTCTCCCACGCAACCTCATCCCTCTCTTCACCTGGTCGCCACGGAGACTGGGTGGGACTCTGTCCCCCCCCTCGTGTGCAGATGGATGTCTAGTGGAGGCGGTCGCGGCTGCTTGGCTGCTGCGGCTTAGTCCTCGTATCGACTGCTTTTGGGGGACTTCACTGCGTCAAGTGACATTTCTTGTATTATGGGCTGTCTTCGGGCGCTGCCAGGGGCCAGATCTAACCTTTCAGGCACCGGGACGATAGCTCTCCAGAGAGAGAGGGAGCACAGACAGCTCACCTGACCTTTTATGAGTCATCCGTCCTTCTGAATCTCCCCCCCCCCGACCCCGCCCTTCCCAAGCCTGTACCAGAGCTGGCAGGCTGGGTCCCCAGCTCCCCTGACTACTGTCTGGCCTCCGTAGCCTCTGCCAGACAGACAGACAGACAGAGCAGATCCAGTGTACTCCAGAGGCTGTGGGGCTCCTGAGTGTCTGTGTCTGGCACAGCAGCAGCGTTACCTCTCCCCTGCCGCTGGATGTGGCTCTCTCTGGCTCTCTCTGGCTCTCTCTGGCCCCCACCCAAGCAGGCCGGCTGGAGCTCAAGGTGACCCCGGCCCCACACCGCGGGCCCCTCTGGTGTAGCAGGTCTGCGGGAGCTTCGAGGGAGCGTGCAGTGGATCCTGGCCACTCCGTATTGACCGTCCTCCGATCCTCGCTAGCCTTGGCAGCAGGTCAACAACAACAGTCAGACAGCAGCAGAAGTCAGATCAGGAGGAGGAGGAGGAGAGGGGCGTGAGCACGCAGGGCCTTCCAAGGTCTCTCTCCCCGTCCTCTCATCCGAGCTTCTCGGTCACCCGTCGGATCATGCAGTTCCTTAAAAACACCCAAAACGTTTGCCCCACTTTACCGCGGCGAAAGGGCCGCTCTTTCACCGTGAGATTGCGCCATCGAGTGAATGACGGCTGGCGCCCGGGGAACCACTTAGCATTAGTCTTGAATTACACATGGCATCCGAGACTCACTTAGAGAGCAGTGTTAAGAGAAGGCAGCCACCGGGCCTGTGTCCCCCCCGTATTGATTAGGGCCGAGCGTCTCTCCTCCCCCCCGACAGTCCTGGGTGTGAATATTACCGCGGTGCTATTGACATGGGGATTACAGAACCCCCCAGCTTCTCCTGCGTGCTGCGCCGTAATCCTGTCCAGCTCCCTGGTCGGAGATTACAGGCATGCTTTGGGAATGTAATTCAATATCCCCCTCCTCCCAAGACTGGCCTGGTCTAAAATGCAATATCTTTTTTTTTCTCTGCCCCCGCCAACAAAGGAGAAATGACCTCGTCCTCAGTCGGCGAATGGAATGAATCGGAGGAGTTAGCATTGTTACTGCGTGTATGAGACATGTTCCGAGCCGTCTGGATGGAGGAGTCGGTTCATTGGCCGGGATCAGATCTAGGTTTTTTTTTGAGGGGCGCAGCCAGACAGACCAGACCAGGTCTAGGTATACTTGGCTCCGCCCATGTGCTGTTCCTAGTTCTGTCATATCGTCTCTCGTCCGTCTCCTCTCATCCCTGGAGCCTCAGCCACTCGAGGATTCTGAGAGAGGAGGAAGAGGAGGAGGAGGAGGAGGAGATGCCCTCCAGCTGCAGGGCCATGTCTCTCCTTCTCCCCCCTCCCTCCCTCCCTCCCTCCCCCCTCCCTCCCTCCCTCCCTCCCTCCCTCCCTCCCCCTCCCTCCCTCCCTCCCTCCCCCCTCCCCCTCCCCCCTCCCCCTCCCTCTCTCTCAGCGGTGCAGTCAGGTGTGAGATGAGCCCATGGCAGATGGCTCGTCACTCTTATCAAAGCCACACCTGTCAGACGGTCCTCTCTTCTCTGGGCTGAAGGAGGACGGGGCTTCTCTTTCATTCCAGGCCAGGTCTCCCCTCGTCACGGAGACAAGGAGGTCAAAGGAGAACCGTACACAAATCCCTTCAAAGGTTTCCAACTGCCCACTGACCTTCTTCTGTGTCGGAGGCTAGCTCCTGCTCTCTCGTGTCCCCGACAGTTTTTACTCCGAGGACCTTTTCGTGCTTCTCTCCAGTCTGCGTTTTCTGTCCGACTCGTTATTTGTCCGGGTGCTCGTTCGCTAATACCAACCGTGTTGGAGGGGCTTCGTTTGGCAGTCGAATGCGAAAGAAGCCGCAAAGTTCAATCGAACGTCGGCTGTTTTATTTTGCCTCGTCTTCAGCAGGTGTGCCAGGGCAGGTGTGCCAGGCCCGGCTGCCTCTGAGGCTCCTCCAGCCGGAAGAGGAAGAAAGCCTCTTCTCCCTGATTGGCAGTGGACTTAGGACCCAGCAGGCGAGGAAGCAGGGCAGTGACACGGGCTCAAAATATCCCGAGAGATGAACAAAGCTTCCTCTAATCACTCTCTCTTGGCGCGGCGCTGGGCGATGCTCCCGATCTGTCCCAGGTTTCCAACGCCGTCCCAGCGGGGGGGGGCGGCTCTTCTCCTCCGCTCTCCTCTCTCTCACTCTCTTCCTCTCCTCCGCTCTCCTCCTCTCTCCCCCCCCAACACAGGAAGACAGTGGGACGAGCGAGTGTTGCGGCACTCTCACAGTCTGCTAACAACCCTGGCCTTCCTGCTCAAATAGTTTGTGTTGACAGGGTGTGTGTGTGAGTGAGTGAGTGTGTGTGTGTGTGCCCATAAGGATTTTGTGTATGTTTGACAAGGGCAGAAGTGTCACGTCGCTCCAGCAAAGAGTGAACTCCTCAGCCATGGTCGTCCTGCCTGTGAATGGGTTCTACCTCCACATGGTTTGGGCACAGCAGCTAAGGCCTGAATGTAGACGACCAGCTCCTCTAATGGGAGTTTAAGAGACAGATGAAGTCCCTCTTCTTCACACCTATTCCCTCATCTGAACCCAGCGAGCCGTGAAACGGGCACCTTTACGTCTCAAGGTGACTATAATACTCACAATAAAAAGATTATTCTCCTGAGCCGGGATGATGCCACCGTCCTCTCAGATCCCCGCCGCATTCCGACACCTGTGCTCTATTTACACGACGACCCAAATAGAGAGAGAACGCCGTCTTCAAAGAACAAACAACAGCAGCCCTCGTATTATCAATCCACCTATCTTACCAGACAGTCGGAGGAGGGAGAGTGACAATGCAGAAGACAGCGTGATCCCCTGCTCTCTCCCGGGCGGAGTGACGCTTCGCCCTCTATCTCCTTCCCCCCGGCGAGACGGGATGTAGCCGGTTTCTGCTCAACCTATCGGAGACCCACGCTCGGACCGAATGAATCTCAAATGGAATGTCGGTGGGTTGCCTTGGAGACAGGCTGAAGGAAAGCCTTCCTGGTGGCCTCGGCAGAGGCGTCGAGGCAGGAGAGGAACTTAGAGGCTGGGTTAGGAGAGGCTGGGTGAGGTGTTAGCCTATGCTGGCTGCGTGAGACAGGATAATGGATCAGGGGAGATGTGTATGTTCATGTTTACGTTGCGCGTGTTTAAAGCGTTGCTTGTTAGTTGTTTGTCATCGCTTATGCGCCCACGTTTAAACGAGCCAGCAGAGCCGTAGCTCCAGATATGACAGAAATACACTGGCGTTAATTATTAACGGCAGAAATAGGCCGTAAAGGAATTCGTTTGCGCTTGTCAGATGTGTGCTGATGAGGGTAATTAAGAAAAGCCTGCCTAACGAATAGTTAGCAGGCGACCTGCGGAACACAGCTGCGCTAACGAGCACTTTGTTGTGGCGTTCCTCTCCTCAGACGCGTCTCTCCGAGGTCTCTGTTCGTTAGCGAGAACAAGTTCGGCTCGTCGCCGAGCAGGTGCTGTTACGAGTCTCTTTTCTTGCGCTCTCTGGCATTGCAGATGTCCCCTCCTCCACTCCCCCTCCTCTGCCCTCCATCTCCCTCTCTCCCCACACACACACACTAAGGCAGAGCCCTCCCCCCCGCCATGCCCCTCAGGCAGTCAGAAGCTGAGCTGAGGGGTGCGCCTCTCGTTCCCCTGCCTCCCTCTCTGTCACACGTAGTCATCGTGTTAACACGGCTTCCCCCACAGCCCCAGAGACACCTGCCCGACTCGCGCCACATTGCTGCCGCTCTGAGATCCCGTTGGAAGCGGATGGCGCGTTAACACTCGGAACGTCGACAAGCCCCCGCCGTCGAGCGGGCGGGAGCGTCTCCAATCTCGCCTCCCAAAAGGTTCTCCGGAACATGAGAACCGCCCGCCACGCCAGCCCTCCCCAGAACCCCCCCCAGAACTCCCTCTCATTAAGGCCCAGCTCCTGCCCTCCTTCTCTGGGTATAGGCTCTCCTAAACACTCCCTCCCTCCTGATTTCCCCGGAGAGCAGCAGCAGCAGCAGCCGGGCCCTGGCACGTGCCTGGGTGTGCTCCCTCGCCGCACCTCTGGAAGAGACTGACATCCAGAACAGCATGACCTCGTTTAGCTCCCACTTTCTTTCTGTTTCCCTGTTGGAGGGTGTGTCAGAGGCTGGCTGGCTGGTTAGTGCAGGCTGGTCCTGCTGAGGGGAGTCAGATCAGGCAGCCAGCAGGAGCTAGTTGGGGAGGAGGGACTCTGCCAGGCCAGCTCCACATGAGGCTGTGACTCACCCCCAGCACGCAGCCCCGGTCAGAGGCACGCATGACTGCAGTGGCCACAGGGCAATCTGCCTGTCTGGAGCTCACTGGACGGCATTAGCATCATTATGGGATGCTCATTCCCTGCTTTATAGACGTGTGTTCATGAATACGATGAGCTTTTCTGTCCAGGGCTGTCACTCCGGGGCTCTGTTGCTAGTCTGTTACCCCCAGCTCCCTCCGTAGGGATTTGAACCCGGGTGCCCGTGGGTGCCTGGTTGTGGAACCGTAGCCCGACGGAGCCGGGCTGGGAGGGGTGTCAGCTCCAGAGTGGTGTGAGGGACGGGTCTGTGGAGCGTGTCTTCGTTTGATGTCCCGCTGGGTCTTATCTCTCGGGAGGATCGCCTGGACGACTCCCCGCCCCCCTCGGAGGATTACGCTAATGCTCTCTCCTCCTTTCTCCCGCCCTCTCTCTCTCTCTCTCTCATCCTTTCTTCCTCTCTCCACTGACCTTATTTACCATCTCGCCTTTTCCCCTGCTAAATGCCTCTCCTTCCTTGAACTCCCATGAAAAATAAATCTATGCTAATAACGTGGCCCAGATCTGAGGGTGTCTTTGAACTAGCTGCTGTGGAGAGAGTGAACGCCAGCATGGTGGAGAGAGAGAGGAGAGAGACACAGAGAGACGAGACACAGAGAGAGAGAGAGAGAGAGAGAGAGAGAGAGAGAGAGAGAGAGAGCTGGGGACCCGGACGCACAGCTTGTCTTTAGAGTGGAACTCTGGAGGAATAGCCTAATAGGAAGTGCCACAGCGTGTCTGGCAGCCCCCCAAGATATGCTGGGTCACATGCTGCTGTAAACAATGATGTGTCCGTCGAGGTGCTGCGTGTGTGCGTGTGTGTGTGTGTCAGGGAGGGTTGGGGTGAGGTATGTTGCTCGTATGTGTCCATCTGTAAGGCCAGAGACCCCCTGGGGGCTGTCGTGTGCTTCCTGTGTGCGTGAGCGAGCGTGCGTCACACCAGACGGGCTGTCTGAACTCATGCATCCACTCAGGACTCAAATTCATCATCAGGCAAGAAGTCATTGTGAAACGGGATTTGCTCGGATGTCGCATTTCTCTCAACGCGACCTGTTTGCGCGCGACACACAATGTGTAATTTTCGATGATTTCTTTGAATGCTGTACAACAGGGCTTAATGCCCTTGTGTGGAAGGATCAGTCAGCAGTAGAGGCTGTCATTGATATCCTCTTGAGATGGAACCCGTCCCTGGTGTGTGAGTAAACAGCTGTTCAGACCCGTGACTCATCATCGCCACCGCTAGCAGCAGGCAGCCAGCCTGCGTTTGCCGTTTGCCTGGCTGTTTACCATAAAGCTGGGTGTCGAGAGGCTGAGCTGTGGGCGGGGGTCGGGGGAGCCTGTGTTTAGACACTCTTTTTGGAAAACACACTCTGAGGTCAAACACACACACCCCCCTAGACACACCCTGGCACACACACACACACACGGGGGAGAAGGGATCTAAGTCCAGGGAATAGTGTTGTATTCAGAGTGGTCGTTACGCTCGGAGGACATGGAGCTAGTTTGGGGGTGGTTGTGAGCTGCAAGGTACAGCGGAGCAAACACCCTGATTACCTGCGAGGGAATGAAGGCCTGCTTGGTAATTGACAGGCATCACTGTGTATCTGGGAGGCGATCGCTTTTCCCCCTCCAGAGTTCTGCCCCGTCAATTAGGCTCTGCCTTCAGCCCGCCGGGGCGAGGGGACGGGCTCATCTGGGCTCCGGCACGCTGGGAGATTGCCTTTAGATTGCTACTGGAGACTGATTTGACTCAAGCCCTCCGTCGCCCCTGTGCAGACAGAGGAGACAGGTGTTGGGGGGGGGAGGGGGGGGGGTTTCCCCTCAGCCTCACTTTCTCTCTCTCCTAGACGTGTCGTCAGGGGGAGCGATGGGATGTTATGTTGCACACTTGTTAAATAGTGTGGAGGGCATAAGGCTGCGTGGAATACGGGTGTTGTGTGGCACCGAGGCATCGCTTAGAAGGGACACGTCGAAGGTCCTGGTTTCGAATCCCGCCTCGTACGTCGCTTTGGATCAAACCGCCCACCGACGAATACATTGAAGACATGGGAAAAACAAACCAACAAAACACACACACGTCCAGGCAGGACTGGATGCTCCTGGGCAGTGCGGTGGACTGTGCCAAGCCCAGGCCACATGTGATGGAATGTGTGTACTTGTGCTTGTTGAACCCGGGGTGTTTCTCTGGCTGTTTTGCTTCGGTGCACAAATAATTATTGTGATGCCCGCGACCTCGTCCTCCCTGGAGAGGCAGCGCGAGCGTGCTCCATCTTCCCCAGGCCTCTCGCTCGCTGAACACCCTCCTGAACACCCTCCTGTCTGGGCAGGCAGCGCGAGCGTGCTCCGTCTTCCCCAGGCCTCTCGCTCGCTGAACACCCCCCTGAACACCCTCCTGTCTGGGCAGGCAGCGCGAGCGTGCTCCGTCTTCCCCAGGCCTCTCGCTCACTGAACACCCCCCTGAACACCCTCCTGTCTGGGCAGGCTCGATGTGTCAGTCACATCTACAGGAACCAGTCTCTGGTCCTCCTATAAACCCGATTTAATATGCTCGATATAGCCCTATGTGGTCATACTGTACTGTTGCCTATCATTTCCTGGTGCAACTTGCCGTTTCTGCGGTGTGGGGTGGGTGAGCTTTGGCACTGAGGAGCGAAGTTCCAGAAACTTCTGGAAGCTTAAATAAACAGATGAGAAGGAAGGAAAGTTCAGAGATGTGGAATTGCCAATGTAGGCTTTCAGTCACTCATGTGTACAGCTAGGCTAATTTAAAGCTAGTGTGGGTGCCAGACTTGTCAGAAATTCAGTAATGGACTGTTGGTTTGGAGAGGAAGAGGAGGGCACAGGCTAATCCATAGAGACTGAAGGAGAGGGCAGAGAGAAGGAAAGATGGACGAAGAGGGGGAGAGAGAGAGAGAGAGAGAGAGAGACAGAGAGAGATAGAGAGAGACAGAGAGAGAGACAGAGAGACAGAGAAAGAGAGAAAATGCAGAGGGTAGAGAGGCAGGCCCCTGCTCTAAATGTTTCCCCAGATGAAGGGATTTATCTTGTTGCTTAAATTCCACTTTCCAATTTCTGCTGTCCTCTAAGTAAGAGAAACAGTCATGCTGAGAAGGTTACTCTAACTTCCTAGAACACTGAACAGAAACTTGCTGAATTGGTTTTCCCGTCCTCCGGGAGAGTGTTTCTGTACTTCAGTGAGGCGGTTAGCCCGGCTACATCCACACGAACAGCTTCCTCATTCCAGTCCAGAACATGGTCTTATAAAGTGTTTTCTGTAGCCAGTTCACCGTGCTGCATTGAATTTTTCCCCCCCCCTCAACGTCGACGGCAGACATATTGCTGATGGCTACACAGAATACACTGGAGCCTCTGAAATGAACTGGATGGCGAAGCTGTTGCAGGTGAAGGAGGAAATTGAATTATTTTTGCTACCAGGACAAATGAGCAAGGAAGAAGAGTTAAATGGAGTTTGTGACTGGGATCAATGGGGATGACTGTTGGGTGTTCATAACTCTCTTTACGTAACTTCGTATTTCAAGGGGATGATTCCACGGGAAAGGAAAAGACGGTATTCAAAATGAAATCCACTCTCAGTTAACGGTGTGTCAAATTGTGTGCCCGCGGTGCGCGGTTATTTGGTAATTAAAGTGAATAGAAGATGCAGAGCTGTAGAAGAACTGGAGAAGGAGGGGGGAGGACAGGAAGGAGCAGACGAAGGGGGAGGAGTAGGAGGAGCAGAAGGAGGGGGAGGAGACAGAGGAGGACAGGAAGGAGCAGAAGGAGGGGGAGGAGACAGAGGAGGACAGGAAGGAGCAGAAGGAGGGGGAGGAGACGAGGAGGACGGAAGGAGCAGAAGGGAGGGAGGAGGACAGGAAGGAGCAGGAGGAGAGGGGGAGACAGAGGAGGACAGGAAGAGCAGAAGGAGGGGGAGGAGACAGGAGGACAGGAAGGAGCAGAGGGGGGGAGGAGACGAGGAGGACAGAAGAGCAGAGGAGGGGGAGGAGACAGAGGAGAGGTCTAGAATAATAATAATATACCTGAGTCTCCATCACCGCCCCCCCCCCGCCCCCTCTCTCTCTCCTCTGCCCTCCATCTCTCTCTCTCCTCTGCCCTCCATCTCCCTCTTCCCCCGTCAGTGACCTTGCTAATCCCGCCAGCACCACCATGCTAATCACTCCCCCCAGATCTGCATAGGCTCCTATGCCAAAGTGGACCCATGCTGGGTAGTATAGCTTTAAGCACCGTCCGGGGAAAATGCAGTTCAAGACTCCCAGCCAGCTCTAACGGAAATAGCCGGAAAAGAAGGATGAAGAGCAGATGTAGAGCTCCAAACACAGTCTCCACGGAGACGCAGGGAACTGCCCACATCTCATCCTGAGTGCAAGGCTCCTCTAGATTGTCACCCCCCGCAAGTATATCGTTATGAATCCTCCTGGAGAATGCTTACCACCACCCAGAAAGTATCTTTGTCTGAGCTGGCTGTCAGTACTAACTCTGCTATAAGTACAAACTCTGCTGTCAGTAGGAACTGTTCCCCAGAAAACAGGACAGGACTGGTTTATATATCCTACATCCTCTGCCTTTGTGCAGCTGAGAGTTTCCTTTTCTTCTACTGAAGGCTCGTGTTGTCCTTCCCCCTGCCTCCTCCTCACATACCTTCATGTCGGCTCTCCAGCTCTGGGCATGTGAGAGCAGGAGACAAGCTCTCCCTTCAGCCCACACACACACACACACACACACACAGACACACACCAGGCTCAACCCTTCTCCTGTCCCAGCAGGACCTCATGGTTCATCTCCTCCGCTCTAAACAACACACTAACAGCCCCAGAATGTGCTGACATGGGCCCTGCTCGCCCTCTGTGTCTTTGTAGACATTTTGAGATGTGCTCTACATGGAGAATGTCTGAGTGGTGCATGGAGCCTGTCTGTGGCACAAGCCTGAGCCATACTGGGTCTGTGTGAGTTCCATGGAGCCTGTCTGTGGCACAAGCCTGAGCCATACTGGGTCTGTGTGAGTTCCATGGAGCCTGTCTGTGGCACAAGCCTGAGCCATACTGGGTCTCTTGCATTTTGTTCTCCCGAACAAAATGCAAGGATGAATGTGGGTATGATGCGATCTGGGAGACGCTTGGAAAATCTGTTTTGTTTCCAACTACCCACTCAGGTCTAGTATCTCATTATCTCAGCCTGTTCAGCGCTACTGTCTCCACAGCCTCCTCAGAAGGTTCCAGAGCATGTCCAGCCCGCCACTACAGCAGGGCAGCCAGAAATACGTGGACAGTTTCACGGCAACCGCTCTCTTTTCTCTGTAACATTTGTCTTTTCTCTGCCTGCCAGAGGGAGAGAGGGACACAGTGTTGGATTTGGAGATGGTTATTGAAAATATAAAATACAGCCTACACTGAGTAAGATATTGCGGCTCTTGCTGATTTTCTGTGATTTTTATTGTTGTTTCATAGGTATTTAGATTGTTCATTTAAACTGAGATATCCATTTAAACTGACTTTCCGTCTCAGACGTTTTGCTGAACGGACTGAAAAGTACGCTGAAATCGACGTGGGGCCTCGATCTCTCATCTCCAACGTAGCATTGTGCTGTTGTTGTCTAGCTAGGCCGGCACGCTCCTTCCCATCTCTATCTGACCGACGCTATTTGTATGCAACCTCCGACTCTGACGAAAACAAAAGTTGCTGCTGCTTGTTTTCTGGCACCCGACAGAAAGCCTGCGTGCTCGGAATGAAGAAACGCGACCTTGAGATGACAAAAACCTCCTGTGGGTGCCAAGCTGTGAGAAAACACACAACAACAAGCCTGTAGCAAAAGGTGGGTCAGATGAATATGGAGGATGAGAGTACAGGGGGAGAGGAGGAAGCAGAGAGAGAGAGAGCGGGAGGAGAGAGAGAGAGCAGGAGAGAGACCTCCCGCGTGTATGAAGGTAGAAGCACGTGCAGCTCTCTTTCAAGCATGTGTTAACCTCCCGGCCACCCCCTCCCCCCCCCACCACCACCACCACTCAGATAAAAAACGAGTCCATATCCTTTTAAACTCGTCCTACGGATAACCACCCTGGAAGGTTTTTCCACATCTCTCTCTCCGTCTCTTCGTATCAGTGTGCCGGTCTCTCAGCCAGGGTCATGACCCCCCTTACTTCCACACTGTAATCACCAGCGAGGTGCGCTGCTCAGTGGGAGCCAATCATCACCACCCCGGCACTCTCACACATAGATGACCATCGGCTCTGAGCGAGGGAGAGAGAGGACGAGGGAAAACAAGACAGAAAGGGACAGGCGTCGTTTAACAGGAATAAATGGAACTGGTAAAGATATGGCTCGTAGACATTATAGTGTCTCTCCGTGGCATCTCAACATAAGGATATTATGTTACGGGTAAATGGACAAACAGGCACATAATACTCTTATGATCACTTCTTATTAGCAAGTAGTCAAGTATAATAACGGTATATAATAACAGTCACGCAAAGAGGCTCCATGATTCACAGGCGGAATTTCCGCACAGCATTATTTATGTGTCCATGTTTGTATGGTAAAAACAGTGTGACTCAGGTATGATTAACGCTGAATATCATCCCAGCGTTAGCATTGGTCGACGTTGCGATTGAAGCCTGGTGGCTCGGGCAGCCTATCGAGCGCTGTGTTTACGCCAGGCTGCGTTGTGTAAGGTGTGATGTCAGCAGAAGGAGGCTGTGGTGGAGTCACAGCAGGGGGCTCTGTAGGAGAGGGAGGGCTCATATGCAGCAGCATCTCATTACCCACACACACACCACAACACACACACACACCAGAACACACACACCAAAACCCACACACACACCAGAACACACACACACACCAGAACACACACACACACCAAAACCCACACACACACCAGAACACACACACACACACCAGAACACACACATCAGAACCCACACACACCAGAACCCACACACACCAGAACACGCACACACACCAGAACACACACCCACGCAGTAAGGCAGGCAGGTGGACATAAGATGCTGCAGTAAGAATGAGGCTGCTCAATTAGGAGTAATAGATAGGACACGTGTAATGCGTGTGACTAATACATTTCAGTTTATAAATATCTGGTTGTGACAACCTTCTCCAGCCTTGAGAGAATGAGTGATGGTAACTGGACACCAGTAATGGCTCCAGATCGCCGTCCCTCCTGTTAGTACTCACACATAATGAACTGATGCTTCACAACTCTCTGACTAGTCCCTCTCTCTCTCTCTCTCTCTCTCTCTCTCTCTCTCTCTCTCTCTCCCTCTCTCTGCTGGGATTGATTCATAAAATCATTTAATGATTGAAGAGAGGGGTGGAATTTGATGCACTTTGCAACCGTAGGGGAATTAAAAACAATACAATATGGAGTTATATAAATAAATATGTTAAAGCATAATTGAATGACTAGATGTTGGTAAAGGATGGTTGAACATTGTGTTCCTTATTATAAGAGAGCCCCACTTCTTAGAAGGGATTTCAGCTTTATTTTTCCCCAATGGACAAATTACTGTAGTGAAAATACAAAACATCAATAAGACAATGGCACATACAGATAAAACACAATTGTGTTTTGTGTAATACATTTCAAGTGATATAATAACGAGTCAATTGTATGCATCGACATTTTTCAACTCGTGTAACTTAAGGGATGTTTATTCGGGGAGGTTTGCCGTCGTTGCGACAGCCTCAGACCTTGGACCAGGGACATATGGTGTCAGTGTTGGCGCGTGTGTGTTACCTGGGGCGACCCAGTGGGCCAGACAAGACAACAACAGAGCATGTCATTAGCATGCGTAATGGCTTCTCCCTCCTTAGGGCAGCCTAGCCCAAACTACCAGACCAGACTACAGATCCCAGCCCTGCTCTCCTTCCTTAGGGCAGCCTAGCCCAAACTACCAGACCAGACTACAGATCCCAGACCTGCTCTCCCTTCCTTAGGGCAGCCTAGCCCAAACTACCAGACCAGACTACAGATCCCAGACCTGCTTCCCCTCCTTAGGGCAGCCTAGCCCAAACTACCAGACCAGACTACAGATCCCAGACCTGCTCTCCCTCCCCTACTCTAGCCTAGCCCAAACTACCAGACCAGACTACAGATCCCAGACCTGCTTCCCCTCCTTAGGGCAGCCTAGCCCAAACTACCAGACCAGACTACAGATCCCAGACCTGCTTCCCCTCCTTAGGGCAGCCTAGCCCAAACTACCAGACCAGACTACAGATCCCAGACCCTGCTCTCCCTCCTTAGGGCAGCCTAGCCCAAACTACCAGACCAGACTACAGATCCCAGCTCTGCTTTCCCTCTTTAGGGCATCCTAGCCCAAACTACCAGACCAGACTACAGATCCCAGACCTGCTCTCCCTACCTTAGGGCAGCCTAGCCCAAACTACCAGACCAGACTACAGATCCCAGCCCTGCTCTCCCTCCTTAGGGCAGCCTAGCCCAAACTACCAGACCAGACTACAGATCCCAGCCCTGCTTCCCCTCCTTAGGGCAGCCTAGCCCAAACTACCAGACCAGACTACAGATCCCAGCCCTGCTCTCCCTCCCCTACTCTAGCCTAGCTTATCCGAGCGTCGCCCCCGGCTACTGACCAAATCGGCAGCAGACCTAATTGAAAAACAGGAAGAAGGCTATTATTCAGTCAAGGGAGAAAAACCATGGGAAATGTCTTGTTAGTTCCTCCTCTCGTGTACACACACACACACACATTTACACAGTTTTTATATAGTATAGTAAACAACGGGATTTTGAAGACTCAAAATCGCTTTCCTTGAGCGCTTCCCTAATACGTACTGTTTGGTCAGTTGCAATCCCCCTGACTATAATTGCAGCTTTGCTTTACCAAACGGATACCAATTCACATTCTTGAATTCTTCTAGACAAGGGTTTGGTCGAGTGTGTGTGTGTGTGTGTGAACAGAAAGGACTGTCACAGAATATCAAGTGAAGACTTCCAGTGTAATAGATTCAGCGACGACGTCTCCTGCTGCCCCGCCACCTGTTCCTCCAGAGAAGCGCCGTGTCACTACACACCGCCTCGGCCAGTTTGCCGGCGCTCCTCCTCGCCCCCACAGCCCACAGCCACTCTCCTCAATAACACACACATCAGTAAGACGCCCGTTCTCCTCCCCCCCGTCAAAAGACCCAGCAAACGTTGTTTCCCACAGCCGGCTGCGTGACACGGGGCTGACGCTCGTGTTCCTTTAACGAGACAAACTCCCCACGGATCCCCGACAGGATCGAACTCAGTGTGAGTTTGGAGGAGGTGGACGTCCAGCGTCTGCGTCATCCTCCCCTGGCTTACCCATCGCTGACAGTGATGAAGTGTCTGGGCCGGGGTCGTCTGACTCCCCGGTGAAAAATGAAGCCATTAGTGGTGCGGGACCGGCGCTGGCCAGAGAAGGCTTCCGGCCTCTCAGTGAGAGACTGGAGGTTTCTCTCTCTGTGTTCCAGACCAGACTGGACAGCACTATCATATCTGTCTCCATCAGACCGCAGCGAGGCCAGCACTTGTATCACGCGAGGTTTTGGGACAGCATTCAAACTCACAGGTCTACAGTACGTGTGCAGGCCGGGGTGTCTGTGGTACAAACTGTGGCTCATTAAAGCACTGCATGAATTTAGACCTGGGATTGCAAACCCTAACACATTCTACATACAGTTCTGTGATCCTCATCATTCCTTCAGAATGTTCTAGTTCCCCAGTGTTCTGCTCTGGTTCCTCCTGTATGCTTGACCTTGACTTCCAGGCAGATGAGCTTGCTCTGTGGATGGGTCAGCTCCCACCCCCCTCCCCCCATGTCCGTCTGTTGGGGCATGAGGGGAGGCCTCTACTGACGCGTTGCGTGGTGATGCATGTCGACGTGCGCCTGCCATCCTAAATAACCCGTATGTGTACAACTTGCTGCTCAGTTTGGAGAGAAACCCTGCTGCCTGCCTGTAGAGGGTTAGCATCAAAGCTAAACCAGCTGACTTCTCTGGGATGTGCACCGAGGGCTGTGCTAGCTCTACCTCGTGGTGAGGGTTCCAGGAGCTGAGAACTGGCCCCTGTGCCTTCGAGGGATGTCAGCCTGGATGTTCGCTGACAGAACCAAACTAACAACACAACTCTCTTGTCTCCCAGGAGCTAGTCTGGTGTTCATTCATGTTTATGTCACGTTAATAACTTTGTCAGACACCTTTTACTGTTCAAACCCTGGTTAGGTAACGTGTTTCTCTCTCTCCCCTCTGTCTCCACAGAGCTCTGTGGCCATGTACGATGGGGCGAGGCTGCCTTCCCCCCAGGACAGTGCCAACGGGGTTCCCCAGCCTGCGGGGCCCGTGGCGGGTGCCGGGGCCAGGGGCCGTGGCCGGCGGGTCAGCATCGGTGCCCGCTGTGCGGTCCAAAGTGGAAGAGGCGGAGCCTGAGGAGGAAGAGGAGGAGCCTCTCCCAGAGCCAATCCTGGTGAAGAAGGCCCACAGAGAGATCCTGGACCACGAGAGGAAGAGGAGAGTGGAGCTCAAGTGCATGGAGCTGCAGGAGATGATGGAGGAGCAGGGGTGAGTGGGGAGAGATGGCTTCTGGGTAATGATAGTTTTTAGAACACTGCGGCGTCTGAATCAGCAGAACACCCGGTCGGTCCGCATGTGACATAAGGACGAGTCTGCAGCTAGAAACTCTAACGGCTCCTGAGGTAATATGTACTCTCCGATGAAGATCTAAGCACAGCACAATCACACTCTGGGGCTTTCAAAAGTAAACAAAAATGCTAACTGCCTCCAGTAATGACTACCAGATCCAGAGCCTGAGAGTAAGTGAAGGACATCCAGCAGCATCGCTTGCTAACATGCTCTTTCCTTAGGCGCTAATTGAGGTCGAGCTAGGGCTAACGCTACGCTACGCTCGCCCACAGAGGATCGGTGTGGTGACAGGCATCTCCTCTAATCTTGCTAGCGGCAAGACACGCCTGATGTGTCCAGCCTGGACGCACGCTCAGCCACACATGGATCAACAAGGCTCCAGGAGTCCCTACAGGCTAGCTAGCTAGCTGTGATGCTAACTAATAAGCTGCCTGGTGACCTTGTGTCGGTTCGGCGTAAACAGCGTGTCTTCTGGGACTGGGTCTGAGCGTGAAGGTCAGTCACGCCAGTCAGTACTGAACCCAGATTAACTCGGATCTGATTCGACCGGATGTCACGACATTCAGATAAAATAGCGAATAGAATATAAAAGTCGAGATTTTATAATATGAGTGGAGGTTTTAATGCATACCCAGTTTCTCCTCTTCATGAAACCGTAGTGGGCGACAGTGATTAGCAGTATGCTCACTGTGAACGGATGTCTCCTAAAAGAGCACAGTGTGTGTGACACTGGGGGCATTCGAATCAATGACGATGCAAATCCTGGCAGATGGGTGATCCTCATGCTATCCCAGGCTCTCGCTAAGTGATCTTTTATCTCGTCCCCAAATCACGAATACATCATCCACAGGCTGCCCGTGGCTCAGAAGCAGACATTGAAACGCTTTTCTGTCATCTGATATACAGTTACGTCACATGTCCTTTGATGAACTCTTCATTTCATCCTCCAGTTAGCGATGGTGCTTGAAGAGGCACGCTCGACAGTCCCGCAGCAGAACAGTGTTTGCGTAACCCGAGACTCTGCGTTTCTGAAGAAAACACTAACTGCACGGGGCTTACCAGCTGTGCTTCATTGTGTAGGCTCGTTCAAGCTGTCGCTTGGAAGGGGAACACAGAGAATAGCCCGGGTAACGCGACACGGAAATCTCACGCCAGCTGCTCTGCTGTCGGGCTCAGCTGAGGAGTGCGCGTGGAGCAGGGTGAGGCGGGGGTGAGGCGAGGGTGAGGCGAGGGTGAGGCGGGGGTGAGGCCAGGGTGAGGCGAGGGTGAGGCCAGGGTGAGGCGGGGGTGAGGCGGGGGTGAGGCGAGGTCTCACCACAGAGAGATCTTTGATATCATCTGAATTTTCGGACGATTCGGAGAGAGACGAGAGCCATTGGCGTCCATCGATATCTTACTGATCCTCCAGGTGTGTGGGCCTTCTGTGTCCACACTGGCCCCTGACCACCTCCCACTCCCATCCTAGACACCCACCCCCCATCCTAGACACCCACCCCCATCCTAGACACCCACCCTCCCATCCTAGACACCCACCCCCATCCTCGCCACACCTATCCCTGGCTCCTAGGGGCCGTGTGGGGCAGGGGACGCTGTAGGAAGTGGGGTTGGCGTCTTTCTGGCAGTATTGTATTTGTCTCTGTCTAGACCCTCTCCCTTCCCCTCCACTATCTTCCATTTTCTTTCTGCTGGTGAGGAAGCAGGTTGGAGGGTGTAGAAGTGGGGCGACTGCGGGGGTAATGGCAGAGTGCTCCAGATTGATGTGGCTGAGAGTGGAGCTGCTGGATGTCGTGATGAGGGGGGGGGGAGGGAGCCATCTGTCTGGGCCTCCTCCTCTCCCCTCTGCCCTTCCCTCCACTTCTCTCCTCTACTCTGTCTCCTCCCTCTCCCCTCCTTGCCCTCCACTTCTCTCCTCTCCTCTGTCTCCTCCCTCTCCCCTCCTTGCCCTCCACTTCTCTCCTCTCCTCTGTCTCCTCCCTCTCCCCTCCTTGCCCTCCACTTCTCTCCTCTCCTCTGTCCCTCCTCCTCCTACTCCTCCTCCTTGCCCTCCACCCTTCTCTCCTCTAATCTCTTCCCTCCCTCCTCCCCCCCCTCTTCACTCCCATACTCTGACCCCCCTCCTCCTCTCCACTTGTCTCCTACCCTGCCCCCTCCCATCGCGATCCCCTGGCTTCCTCTGGCTATGAACTCTCTAATTGCCCCTTGTTAGAGTAATGCAAAGGAGCCATATGTCTAAGGAAGATTCCCAGTGACAGCCTGGGGACTGGTTAATGAGGGCGGGGAGAGACTGATAGACACTGTTCAATCACGACTCACTAATGTGTGGAGACTAGTTAGAACTGGAAGAAAGGAGACCATTTATAAATGTATGAGTTCTCTGTAAAAATAGTCCTGCTTTTAGCACTGTTCTCCAACTGCAATTACAAACCGGTTTCCCTGTGAAGGAGATAGAACGAGTGGGATAAAAGGATACAGACATGGATAGAAAGGGATAGCAGAGTCAGGTATTAGGGACAATTCAAATGGTGGCTGGAGCCGGTTATCTGTTGTGGATTTAAGCCTGCCGCCCCTCCAGCAACACACACACTAACCTTCCCCAGGAGAATCTGCCTCTCTCAAGGACATGGCTGGAGATTAGGACAGGTTGGACGCCAGCCTTCCTTCACAACCCCTCCAGCAGTTTGCCTCCATCCCCCCACAAGCCTTGATCCCTACCCACCCCCCCCACCACCTCTCCTCCCCCACTATTCCTCCATCCCTCCATCCTGGTCGCTAAAACCAGGGATTAATGGTCTGTCCTTTGTGATAGCCTCTCCCTGTGATCCAATTAGAGGAGCTCTGTGATTAAAGATGCGTGCACATGACGCTGACTGAGGCCTGGCCTCCCCCATCCTGGCCTCCCTCATCCTGGCCTCCCCCATCCTGGCCTCCCCCATCCTGGCTTCCCCCATCCTGGCCTCCCCCATCCTGGCCATCCTGGCCTCCTCCATCCTGGCCTCCTCCATCCTGGCTTCCCCCATCCTGGCCTCCCCCATCCTGGCCTCCCCCATCCTGGCCTCCTCCATCCTGGCCTCCCCCATCCTGGCCTCCTCCATCCTGGCCTCCCCCATCCTGGCCTCCCCCATCCTGGCCTCCCCCATCCTGGCCTCCCCCATCCTGGCCCCTGCTGCGAGCCCCTGCTGCGAGCCCCTCCTCTATCATGTCCAGTTAGGGAGGATGTGGTTGCCATCGAATGCGAGCCTGGTTGGCGTAGCCAGCGTGCGGCCAATCAGTGGCCAGCATGAGGCCCAGAGTGATCCCAACTCATCAGGGGCTTCCCAACAGGACGTGTCCAAGGCTACTTCCTGTTATGCCAGTGAGTCATAGGGAAATCGCCTGTGGATAAGTAAGCCATGTCTAGACTGTCATCTTGAAATGGATGGATGTCCAATATAGTCTCCAGTGAGATTCAGCTTTAAGTGTAACTACAAGCCTGTTAGTGTAGAACTAGATATGACAGTAATACCCATGACTGAAGCTCATCCAGTGCTGCCTGTACACTGGTACTCTACACAGATCTCTGTTTTCGATTTGTGTTTGTAATAATTGAGCCCTAATGAGCAACTGCATGATTACAACCCCGGGGGAGGAGAGCTGCCCAGTCTCAACCTCTTAATGAGCATACTTCACACACACACACACACAAACACACACACACACACACACACACACACACGCACACATGCACACATACACACACGTACATACATACACACCACACATACACATGCACACACACACACACACACACACACACACACACACACACACACACACACACACACACACATACACATACACACACATGCACACACACACACACACACATATTCACTCCCTCACTCACTCGAGAAGTCGCTCTCTCATTCAGTGAGTGTCGTCGTAGCTCAGACTATTTCCTGCGTAGCGATCAGAGGTGGGGAGTGGGGAGTGATCTTTCAGCAAGCAGCGCGGAGGAGAGAGTGTTTGCCTCAGAGGGATGAGAGATGTTGTTTACGGAGAGGATAGTCTGGCTGGTGACTAACATCCACAGGCTTACATGCACACAGTGACACGTATGTCAACATGCGCTCAGGCATACATGAATGTATAAGCTGCGGAGCTTCATCAGAGCAGGGGAGCTTAATTAGCTTAAGCCTAATGTCAGGTTCTGTATGCTTTTACTGACACACATGTGAGCCAGCTCACAGTAATGTACTGACTTCCTGCGGCAGATTTAGTTGACGTTTCATCGTGAAACTTCTCAAAGACCCGATAGTCCTGTCAAGTAGCCTATATCAAATAGAAGTGACCTATTTTAGTTGCCTAAAATGGATGTGAGGAGCAGGAATATTGGATGAGGGCTGAGATGGGGAAAAGAGCAGGATAGAAACAGGGCAGGGCCCGTCCACACAGAGGAGTGCCTCGTTGAGGAAACACTATTGAGGGTGGACAGAGAGGATGAGGTCTTGAGACGAGCGTTCTCCTGAATCACCCTGCCCCCAGGCTCTGCTCTGTGCTGGAATCCATCCTGCCTGCCACAGGAGGGACTTGCCTGGCTAAACCTGGGAATAGGAGAAGACAGAAAGAACCCTTTCAGATGGAACGACCCCCATATTCATTCGGGGCCTTTCGGCCCTACTCAGTCAATCTGCTCGCATTCGTTCCCTCCCAACGCAATCTCCACGGGTCTCGAGGAAGACAAACAGCCAAGGGGAGGGCAGCGACGGGGTCATGTGATCGGCTCATGCTTCACCGTGTAGGAGACGGAGCGAGAGGGGAAATGAGGGCTCATTCTCTTTCTTCTTCATCCGAGTAGGCCAGCTTTCTCCCCCCCCCCGTCCTGCCCCCTAAACAGTGTGTGACCTGATATGATTTATGCAGTTAGAATGCATTGATTGAAATTGCTCTCCACTTGAGAGCTGAACTATTTCCCCGCACAGCTCTATGGGTCTATTAATTTGTTCTCCAAAATAGAAATCCTTTTTTTTTCTCTCTCCTTATTTTTTTCCTCCACCCAAAGCCATTCGATCGTTTCCCCCCAAAAGCCATTCCATCTCACTAACTACATTCACATTGCTCTGACACTAAGCTTATTGCTCTGGTATCGATTAGGTGTGTGTCCCAGGTGCGGACGACGCTACCTGGGGACCTGTGGATTGGACGATTCTCCTAAGAGCCCGCCTCCAATCGATGACTATCAAACCAAGGATGGTTTTCGAGTCCGAGCTATTTATTTCCCAGGGTCCTTTGCTAATGGAGGGCATCTCTCAGTGTCCAGGCTAGTCTAATTACTTCAATCAGGTGTTTTAATAGAGGTGATTTGTCACGGCTGGGGTGGCAGGGAGTCCTTGTCGGATTAATGTCCCTCCCTGTCCCTCTCCACTCACTCTACATGCTAACGAAGACTGTCCCTTTTTACACACACACAGACACACACACACACACACACACACAGACACACACACACACACACACACACACACAGACAGACATTCTTACACTCTACTCTCTATTTAACAGTATTTCCTCCACACTCTTGTTAATGTTTGAATACAGTGCTACAGTTCTCCAGCTGCACAGAGCTGCATTAAGAACGCTGAGCGCAGAGCACGACAGGACGCCGAGAGTGCAGAACATTGACCTATACCCCACCGAGCAGCGCTAATTAAATGTTTAGATCAAAGACGCAAGTTTGGTTGCGTGCTTCATAACAGCCTCTGGTAAAACACTCAATACGTGACAGTTTACGTCTAATGATGTTGGGGTCGGCATAAATTTTCTTTTTCTTTCGTAAAACTTTTGAACACATTCTAAAGAAACCGATGTGTCATTTCGTCGATACGGAGAGCACTTTTTCGACGAGTCGCACAACAACATTGGGTCCTTTCCAGCAGTCGGATCCAGGAGTGTGTGCAGGTGCTGGAAGGGGGTCTCCGGGGGGGACCAGATAAAGCTCAGGGTTGTTGTTAAACCCCAGCCATGACATGCTCTACCGAGTACACACCCCCCACACCCTGCTCTCCTCAGACCATCACGCTGGCTCGCCCATCCCGTGAGAACCGAGGCCTTGCTGTTTCACTGCAGGCTTGGCTGCGTCTGAGAACCAAGGCCTTGCTGTTTCACTGCAGGCTTGGCTGCGTCTGAGAACCAAGGGGAGAGGCTGACGCAGTGAAGTGAGGAGGAGGAGGAGGAGGAGGGGGGGGGGAGGCCCTCCGTGGCGTGTTCAGTCAGCAGCCCTCCAGCTTGGGGGCCGGGACCCTCCATTCATGTCTTTGCTTAACCGTCAGCTGACAGCGTCTGGCGCTCCTCAACATCGCGGCCATCATCAACGCGGTGGAGCGTGAAGCCTCCGGCCTCCAGCCCCCGGCCTCCAGCCCCCGGCCTCCAGCCTGACTGTCTGTCTGGTATGAGGAGCATAGGGCCACAATGAGCATCTATTCCGAGGCTCTCCTCTCTCTCTCTGGGCTCAGACAATACGCCCCAGTCAGCTGGGCATTGAGAGCGCACCAGAACAGGCAGACCCAAGCCCCTCCCCCTGGCACGCCCACACACAGCAGCACGCAGGGCCGCGATGCCCATGGCTCCTGCCCCCCTGTGCATGGGAGGCCTATGAATAGAAGATGAGGTGAGTGAGTCTGGCCTCCATTGTGCTGTGCTGATAGCTGCTGGGCTGGGGGATCGCTCGACGCCAGGGAGAGACCGCTCGTGCTCACACGGGGCCCAGAGCCACACCACACACACAGACACACACACACACACACACACACACACTCCCTAATCTCATTTCCTCCACCATCGACCTGATACCGCCCGTCTGGCTGTATGGAAGGGAATGGAGCCGATCCCCGTTTTAATCCCCAATGGCACATGTCCTCCGACTATTGCTGTTTTCTGAAATGAAGCACTGATTAATTAATGTCCTGGTTTCTGGAATAGGTTGCCGTGACCAATTAACAAAAAGAGAGAGAGAGTCTGTGTGGCTCTTGAGGAGAGAGTGTGTTCCAGCACCTACCAGTGGACAGCTCCTCCAGTGTGTGTGTGTGTGTGTGTGTGTTTAGCTCAATCAGGGCTAAATAAGCAGCGGGTGCTGTTAAGTGCTCATAAGAGGAAGCTTGTTACATTCGAAAAAATGGGTATACTTAGAATTGGAACGATCATGTATTGCATTAGATTAACACCGTATTTTTCCTCTCAGACTCTCACAGTCACATTTAACCTTCTCACATTTTCCCTGCATAAAAGACATCTCGTGCTGGCCAAAGCACTTTACTTAACAAGATAGTTCCAGTTTCAGTGTAGAAACTGTCAGCCAGGCGGTGTTATATTCTGCCCCTGGTGGTACTTTCACAGCTGTCGTGGTCTCTCTCTGGTCCTCTCCTCTGACTTAGCCCACACGGCACAGAGAGGAAGGCACAGAGAGGAAGGCACAGGGAGGAAGACACAGAGAGGAAACAGAGAGGAAGGCACAGAGAGGAAGACACAGAGGAAGACACAGGGAGCAAGGCACAGAGAGGAAGACACAGAGAGGAAGACACAGAGTGGAAGACACAGAGAGGAAGACACAGAGAGAAGACACAGAGAGGAAGCACAGAGAGCAAGACACAGAGAGCAAGGCACAGAGAGGAAGACACAGAGAGGAAGACACAGGGAGAAGACAGAGAGGAAGACACAGAGAGCAAGGCACAGAGAGGAAGACACAGGGAGGAAGACACAGGGAGGAAGACACAGAGAGGAAGACACAGAGAGGAAGACACAGGGAGCAAGACACAGAGAGGAAGACACAGAGAGCAAGACACAGAGAGCAAGACACAGAGAGGAAGACACAGAGAGGAAGACACAGAGAGCAAGGCACAGAGAGGAAGACACAGGGAGGAAGACACAGGGAGGAAGACACAGAGAGGAAGACACAGGGAGGAAGACACAGAGAGGAAGACACAGAGAGCAAGGCACAGAGAGGAAGACACAGGGAGGAAGACACAGGGAGGAAGACACAGAGAGGAAGACACAGAGAGGAAGACACAGGGAGCAAGACACAGAGAGGAAGACACAGAGAGGAAGGCACAGAGACCGAGGCACAGAGAGGAAGACACAGAGAGGAAGACACAGAGAGGAAGACACAGAGAGGAAGACACAGAGAGGAAGACACAGAGAGGAAGACACAGAGAGGAAGACACAGAGAGGAAGACACAGAGAGGAAGACACAGAGAGAAAGGCACAGAAAGCGAGGCACAGAGAGCGAGGCACAGCGAGCGAGGCACAGAAAGCGAGGCACAGCGAGCGAGGCACAGAAAGCGAGGCACACAGAGCGAGGCACAGCGACTCCAGTCGCCTCATTACCACCCGGCCCGCGTCACCGTCCACCCTCGTCCGACTCCAGCGGCAGATTAGCTGCGTGCGCTTCAGCGAGGCCTGATGAGGCTGTGGCAGGATGTGATGTCGTGATGGAATGCACTGCAGAGACAGCTCACTAGCACACCTCTCAAGGAGACGAGAGCACGTTTGACAGAGTAGGAGCTCTTAGAAATCAGATATGCCTCCATCAACCTTTTAGAGCGTTCTATCTAATCTTGAGGTGCCTTCTGGCTGGCTGGCTGGCTGGCTGGCAGGCTGGCTGCCTTGCTCAGACAGACTGTGTGTACTCTGGCTTTGCTCCAACAGCAGGAAACTGTCAGCAAGTCACAGATCCAGAACCGTCCAATTTGTGGTTACCGGGTTGCTTGAGAACGTTTATGTGCGTTCGTTTTGCTGTCATGAGAAGCCCCAGGGTTGTGTGTCTGCCGTGTCCCCACCTCCTGAATCTGCTGCTGGCTCATGAATACATTTACTATGTGTGTAATATACACACTATGTGTGTGTCCCGTTTGCAGATTGAAACTCTGGGGGGAGTGTGCCTCCAGTAGGTTCCATCTGACACAATGTTGCCCCCCCCCCAGGATCCCCAGCCGTCTGAGTGAGTCAGGTTATCCCAGCTGTCAGGAAGGGGCCTGGTGCTGAGGCCTGGTGCTGAGGCCTGGTGCTGGCCCTTCTGTGGAACGAGACATAACACCCAGATGGAGCCCGGAGGGGTTGGTCGAGCTCTGGTCCACGGGCCGGTCATCTGAATCTGCCTCAACACGTGTCAGCGAAGCCACGCAGAGGTCACAGTCCCTCACACTGCGGCGTGACCCTGGTCTGCCCCGTCCTCACACCCGGGTCACGGTACAGACGTGTTGACGTCTCGGGGAGGGGAGGGGGGGGGGTTTCCCGCCGTGTATGTTCTGTTTGGAGACCACACGGGTCGTACGCCTGCGTGCGTCTGTCATGACAGATGATGACTAGCCGTCGCTGTGCTGATAGAGGACACAGTGTGATGGATCAGTTGTCTGGCCGTGGCTGCTGCAACACACAGCCGAGCTGTGTTCTCCATGCACCGCTGCTTCCTGTGTGTGTGTGTGAGTGTGTGTGTGTGTGTGTCTGCCATGTCTTTATTAGCTTCCTGTTTAACCTTTGTGATGGAGAGCGATCTATCATTCATGCCCGGTACAAACCTGGGAGCGTGCAGCCTTCACTGAGCTGTTAAGGAAACCAACCTTGGGGTTATTAATAACAGTGCGTGTGTGTTAGTGTGTGTGTGTTGGTGTGTGTTTGCGTGTGCCTGAGCGTGTGTGTGTGTGTTGGTGTGTGTTTGCCTGTGCCTGAGTGTGTGTGTGTCAGTGTTTTTGCGTGTGCCTGAGTGTGTGTGTATCAGTGTGTTTGCGTGTGCCTGAGTGAGTGTGTGTGTGTGTGTGTTAGTGTGTTTGCATGTGCCTAAGTGTGTGTGCAGGACATTTCCGCTGAGCTCTGTGTGTGTCTTGTGTTCCTGCTCTGTAGATACCTGGAGGAGGAGATCAGACAGAAGGTCAGCACCTTCAGACAGATGCTGATGGAGAAGGAAGGAGTGATCACCAGAGAGGGCTCTCATGCGCGCCCACCGTAAGTCCTCCCCTCCCCACACACACACACACAAAACCACCGTAAGTCCTCCCCACACACACACACACAAAACCACCGTAAGTCCTCCCCTCCCCACACACACACACACAAAACCACCGTAAGTCCCACACACGCACACACAAACCCACCGTAAGTCCCACACACCCACACACACACACACACACCCACACACATGCACGCACACACACACTTACCATTTCATACCTGAGTTTGTGTGCGTCCCCTGCAGCCTTGTCTCTTCATGATTGTTCTGTAGCATGGTCGCCTCATGGTCGCCTCATGGTCGCCTCATGGTCGCCTCATGGTCGCCTCATGGTCGCCTCATGGTCGCCTCATGGTCGCCTCATGGTCGCCTCATGGTCGCCTCATGGTCGCCTCATGGTCGCCTCATGGTCGCCTCCTCTAATGGAGCTGTGTGCTTGATAGATGAGATGAGAGAAGATAGGCAAGTGTCAGACACGGCACTCAGGAGGTGTGTTCGCATACTAAGCCAGTCCTGTGTGTGTGTGTGTGTGTGTAGGTATGTGTGTACACGTGTGTGTGTGTGTGTGAAAGAAGGAGTTGTTCAGCACGGTGTGACCTATCAGACTCTGGGTTGTCTGGGAGCTAATGATGTCTAATGACTGTGAGTCTGCCCGTCACACCGGCCTGACTAATGACTCGAGCTGCTAGTCGGCCATCACCTGACATTCGTACTGTGTTTGTGCACGCAGCCCTGTGATGAAAGGGGGTGGGGGGAGGGAAGGAAGGAAGGAAGGGGGGAGCGGGGAAATAGCGAGAGAATGGTGTCAAATTCATGAAAGCGATAGATAAACCCCAGCTTGAGTCACTCGTTCACCGTCGTCCTGCCATATGGCTGCCGGGAACGAGGAAACAGAAAGGAAGAGGAGAGAGATAGCAAGCTGTCTTTCTGTGGGCCTTCTGTGAAAGGTATCTCTCTCTCGGAGGTGATTTGGGGCCAGTGCGTTTGGCACGGACAGAATCTATCCACCGCATTCACAGCTGATGTGGAAAGCCTTGATGTGGAAAATTGAGGAGGGTTGCAATTTGCACAGAGTTGCTCCCCTGAGACAAGTTTTGTGCTCTCGCTTTCTCCCTCTCGCTTTCTCCCCCTCTCTCTTCTCGCTCTCTCGTTCTCCCTTTCTCTGCCTCTATCCCTTTAGCTTGCTCTCTTTCTCTGACACACACAAGCACGCACACAGGCACAGACACACAGGCACACACACAGACACACATACAGAGACACACAGGGAATGTTGGGCCTGTCAGGTTAGCAGATGACTGAATATCTCGTTGCCGGGGCATTGGGACAGTCATCATTTCTCGGCTCGCGTTGATGAATCCGAAGCTACCACGGAACCTTCCTCCAGGGTTGTTTCCATGGGGACGGTGGACTGGCCAATGTTGCGGCAGCTCGCCTCGTCTTCAGACACATCCTCCCCAAAGTCTCCCTCGACCAGCGGCCATCACACCGAGGCGAGCTCATTAAGAGAACCCACCGGAGAGGAGTCCCACGACAGATTTTGCAACGCAGGCGAGAAACGGGCCCCGCGTTAGCCGCAGCCCCCGCCTGCAGCAGCTCCGCACGGACCTGCACGTTAGCCGCGGAACGCCGCTCGCCCATCGATTCTCCCCCCGAGTGGATGAGCGCGGCGACGGGAAAGTCGGTGCGTAAGGCCTTTCGGAGCCACCCGAGCTGAAAGGCCTTCTCCGTTTTGATCGCAGCCGGATCGATGCCGGAACACTGACCCTGGGTCTGCTGGTGTATCCTGGAGCCTCCCACACAACACACACACACTGCCCCTGTGACTGGAAAACCATAGGCGGACAAACACTCTTATTTTCTTTGGAACTCTAATAAGCATGGCTATATATCATGGTGAGGGTTTTGTATAGAGCTCCTCCGAGTCACATTCCACTGCTTCCAATTGCTGCTTTTTCCGACGGCCCCAAACGAGAACATCGAAGCATTCCTTCTAAAGTAGCTTACAGCCCCCTCCTCCGGCAACAAGGGGCGTAGAGTGGCCAGGTGGGGCTGGAGACGAGGGGGTGGGGATGGGGGTTGGAGGGGCAGCTCTGCTGTGCCGGCCCTGTGGAGGACCACAGCTCCCCGGTCCATCACTGCCAGAGCCTGGAGCCCCAGGACGGCTCATTAGACACGGGGACACTCAGTCATCTGGCCTGGAGAGACCTCCACCTAATCACGCTCAGCTGTCCTGTCTGGGGTCCACCTCTCCTAGCGGGGCCCTGGGGCATTCAGGCATCACCCGCCCCCCCCGTCCTCGTAGAAACCTGGGGGTCAGCAGGCAAGGCCTGAGACTGTTTGCATGGACGGATTTGTCAGTTTGTCCTGTTGGCGTGAGAGGGGAGACACTTGCGAGTCATCTTGTGCCTGATGCAACCGACTGGAGAGATGGAAACAGCCCGGTCCCTCTCAGCCATTGGCAGAGTTTCTAAATTCATAAATGTCAAGTGTGATCATCCCAAATGTCTCTCTCTCCCTAACACTCCACGGTGCTGTTGTTATAGCGCACTTCAGATCTCCTCCAATGATTTCAGGCTTGAAAGAGAGCTCGTCCCTATCGAAATGAGACCTGATGACGTGTCATCGTGTGTGTGTGTGTGTGTGTGTCCGTTTGCTTACGGGCAGGGCCCTCAGAATGTGTGGAATGCTGTTATTTGGTTGTTATTTGGCAACCCTGCTGTGCCTAGTGGTGCTCAGCTAATTAAGAGCCCTGCTGCCTGTTTCTGCCGAACAAACAAGTGGATACAACAACACCCCTCTCTCTCTCTCTTTACTGTTCACCCTTACCCCTCTCCCTCTCTCTTTACTGTGCACCCTTACCCCTCTCTCTCTCACTTTCTCTCTCTCTCTCTCTCTCTCTCTCTCTCTCTCCTTACTGTTCACCCTTACCCCTCTCACTCTTTACTGTTCACCCATACCCCTCTCTCTTGACTATTCACCCTTACCCCTCCCCACTTGGCATGTTCCTCACACACGCGCACACAGCTGAATCGCTTTTGCCGGGTCATTTCGCTCCCAATCCTTACCTTCTCTGACCCCCAATGCAGCAGGAATGCAGCATCTATTCATCCAGGTCATGTGGTACAGTTAGCATGGTTAGCTGATGAACACTAGACCAACTCTTGTTTTAGCATCCTGTGTAGGAGCCTTATTATGATACCTGGTTGGGGCTGCTGCAGGCTGTTCCTGGGGCTGTGGTAGAGATGAGGGGATAATCACAGGACGTGTGTGAGGATGGGGGGGGGGATTACGGAGGAGTGGACCGCCATCTGTACGTGTGTTTGCGTGTGGGAGAAAACGACACAGAGATCGAAAGAAAGAGTGATTGCATGCGATGTTGCAGCTGGCTGAAATGCCCGTTTTGGCACAGGAGCTGGGAGCCGGGCCTGCTCTGTGTGCAGGCTGTTACAGCACCGGACCATTTATCTGCAGATTAGGCCCTCTATACAAACACCCCCACACACACTGCACACTCCTTTTATCGTTATTTCATTATTCTTATTGGACCGTGTTTGACCTCCTTGTTTGTTGTTGTCAGGGTGGCCCAGCTGCCGTACGGTGAGCATGGTGACGGCCAGGTGGAAGACCCTGCCCTGGGGGACGGATACCAGGAAGACTATGGGGACTACTATGACAGAGACTCTGTCAGTCACAGCGATTACAGGTGCCAAGGACACACAGACACACATGCACATGCACATGCACAGCATACACACAGACAGACAGACAGACACAGACAGACAGACAGACAGACACACTCAGACACTCAGACAGACAGACAGACAGACAGACAGACACTCAGACAGACAGACAGACAGACAGACACTCAGACAGACAGACAGACAGACAGACAGACAGACACAGACAGACAGACAGACAGACAGACAGACAGACAGACAGACAGACAGACACTCAGAAAGTTAGACAGACAGACAGAGAGACAGACAGACCGACACTCAGACAGACAGACACACACACGCTCCCCTCCCCCAGGCCTCCGCAGAGCACATGTGTGTCAGTGATAGGGAGCAGGGTTTGAGGGCTGCCAGTGGAGGAGCTTACCTCTGAGCCCTCCAGAGAGGATGTAGTCCAGGCTGTCAGTGAAAAAGCTCTGTGACTCGGAGACACACACACACACACAGTGACACACACACACCACACACACACAGTGACACACACCCCGGAGGTTTGGAGAACCTTCCACCTTTCAAGTGGGAAATCAAATCTGCGTTCCCTTCACCCTCTTCATGTGCCCTTGTGATGTTTGATATATATGCAGATGAGGCAGCCAGTCCAGTGCTCCTCAGACACGCCTCCCTGGCATACAGAACGATCCCTGTAGCATAAACTTATTGCCGCCAATGACATCACAAAACCAATAAACCAGGAATTAATCTTCTCGCTTTATCTGATTAGCATTTCTCTGCAAATCCAATGTACGCAAAGATTTCCAGAGATTGACACACACGCACACACACACACATAGATACATACACACGCACGCACACACACACACACACACACACACACACACACACACACATACATACAGTATACGTATATAGCTATTTAGGCTCAGGCAGATTAGAACGATCTTAATCTTGGTAATTGACGACTGAATCCTAAAGAATTGGAAGACATAAATCCCTAAACCCTGCTAACCCTGTTGTGTGTCTCTGACTCCCTGACTGCAGAACCAAGAGGAAGTCCAGCAGCTCTCCGTCTCCTCGGCCCAAGAAGAAGAAGAGGAAGAAGTCTGGCCGGAGGAGGAGTCGGTCAGTACCGGTGACACCTACCTGTGTGACTCCTTCCTGTGTGACACCTTCCTGTTCACACACTGCCTCCCTGCTGCCACACACAGGGCACAGGAGACACATGTCAAGCCTGGAGAACGTGGGGGAGTGATGGTTCACTCTGCTGAGATCTCTCATCTCAAGGACAGGGAGAGAAAGACAGAGAGAGAGAGGGAGAGAGAGAGAGAGGAACAGAGAGAGACAGAGAGACAGAGAGAGAGAGAGAGAGAGAGAGAGAGAGAGAGAGAGAGAGAGAGAGAACAGAGAGAGAGAGAGAGACAGAGAGAGAGAGAGAGAGGGGAACAGAGAGAGAGACAGAGCGGGTCTGGAGGGAGTGTTTGACGACAGGTCGAAGAACAAGGGAGGGGAAACTAGAGAGAAGAAAGTGACAGAGGTGAAATGAGTTTGGGAGTGAGAATGAGTTCCAGAATAGCCTACGGGGATGGAGTCTTGTGGAGAGGAAGTTGGAACGAGTGTTGTGGTGAGGTAGAGTTTGTAAGAATGATCAAAAGCAGATTGCTACCACCCGATAGTCTTGCCGGAATATCACAGCGTAAATGTGAGAGGCGACGCTAAGCCGCAACCGCAGCCTGTGGCGTCTTGAACGAAGCTCATCTGGGTCTGTCTGTCTGTCTGTCTTTCTGTGTCTGTCTGCTCCAGGTTTGACAGCTCCTCCCCGTCCCGCAGAGACAAGAAGAAGAAGAGCGGCAAGAAACACAAGCGAGACAGGTGTGTGTTTGTTTGTGTGTTTTTGTGTGAGGACGGTTCTGTCTGTGAGCAGAGGCACACACCCCTAGCCTCACACCCCTAGCCTCATACTCCTAGCCTCACACTCCTAGCCTCACACCCCTAGCCTCACACACCTAGCCTCACACACCTAGCCTCACACCCCTAGCCTCACACTCCTAGCCCCCTAGCCTCACACACCTAGCCTCACACAACTAGCCTCACACACCTAGCCTCACACTCCTAGCCTCACACACCTAGCCTCACACCCCTAGCCTCACACACCTAGCCTCACACTCCTAACCTCACACTCCTAGCCACCTAGCCTCACACACCTAGCCTCACACTCCTAGCCTCATACTCCTAGCCACCTAGCCTCACACACCTAGCCTCACACACCTAGCCTCACACACCTAGCCTCACACCCCTAGCCTCACACACCTAGCCTCACACTCCTAGCCTCACACTCCTAGCCACCTAGCCTCACACTCCTAGCCCCCTAGCCTCACACTCCTAGCCTCACACCCCTAGCCTCACACCCCTAGCCTCACACCCCTCATCACTAAGCTCTCACACCAGTGCTCCAGATCCACTTCTCCCCCGCCTCAAGTGGTACAGACACGAGGCCTTCCAGTAAGTAGTTATTCCATGACACTAAACAGCACCTGGCTGTCCAGTGCATTATTCATGATGCGGTAGAGGGGCTGGCGAGGAGGACAATACACAGGATATTTGTTCCAGTTCTTTATTACGAATGATGAGTTATGATACCCTACAGAAAGGCTGCTTCTGTCTTCCGGAGTTTTCCGATAATGTAATAATCACAGCGTCAGCACACCGTTCACTCGGGAACAATTCTGCTACGCCCCTAGGGAGATCATAACGACAATGAGCAATTGTATACCACCCCCACCCCCCGTACCTATCTCACACGAGGAATTAAACTCATTCGTCTAATCAGCAGGCCTGTATGTATGCTGCAAAACAAGAAAAATGAGCTTCTCCTTGAATTGCTGAGCATCGCTGCCCACCCTCCCCAAGCCCCCCTTACTCTCCTCCTTACCAAGGCCCCCCTCCGCCTCCCTGCCTCCCTCCCTCCCAGCCTCCCTTCCCAGCCTCCCTCCCTGCCTCCCTCCCAGCCTCCCTCCCAGCCACTCTCCCAACCTCTCCCCCTCCTTAGGTTTCTCCAAAGGTCCTCTGCAATGCAGGTATTGTCTATTGATGAATAATGTATGGTATATGTAGAGCTGTGGCATCAGAGTGGCCTGGCCTCCTGTGATGCAGTCTGCGAGGACATGGAGGTGGGGGAGGGTGGGGGAGGGAGGGAGCGTGGTTAAGGGAGGGAGGGTGGGGGAGGGCGTGTGTGTGCGCAGGTGTCATTGTCCTCAGATACGTTTTCATTCCGTATCCACCTAACTGGACCCATCCCAGACTCCTTTCACGGCCCGGCTACAGGACACTAACCCAGAGCTGCACTTCCAGAGCAGCAGGGAGGGAAGGAAGGGGTTAACCAACAGCGGCCTACCTGGGGAGAAGCTGTCTGGGAAGTGGTTGGAAGGAAATAAATGAGTGGACCAGAACAAGGCTCCAAAGAGTCCCCAGTAGCTCCTCTCCTGTGGGCCGGTGGTGCCACAGCACCGTGTCCCAGCCCTGCGTTACCTTGACACTGCGTTACCGTGACAGCTGTATTACTCTCCTCTTTTCACCGGGCCAAAGGAGAGAACACGACGCGGTGTTCTCCCTGTGGTGCACGCCGTATCAAGCGTCCACGCCAGCGCCGTGTTCTTTAAAAAGAAAAAAGGGGGGCAGAGAGGAAGAAGAGAGAGAGAGAAAAAACGCTCTCGCAGGCTTCTCTGACTTTGACTAATCACCATGGCAACTGGAGTGTGCATGTATGAAGGACGATGAGGTGTCGAGCCCGGTCACGCCGTGGATGTGCTCCTCCCGCCTCGTTAAGCTCGGGAGACGGTCGCGTTGGTGTTACCGTCTGGAGGGTGGGGGGGGGACGGGACGGGACGGGACGGGCGGTCCTGTTCCCGGGGTGTCGTCGGCGAGCGTGTGTGTGTGTGTGTGTGTGTGTGTTAACCGAGCTCCGTCCTTGTCTCTGTAGGTCTGCATCTGGCTCCAGAAGAAAGAGGAGACACAGGTGAGTGTTCGACCCCGCGCAGCACGCCCACAGCCAACACCTCTCCCCACAGGGCAGCGTTTAGAACAACCACCCATTAGAACAAGCAGATAGACCCCCACCCACTCACCTCCCAGTACAGTCCATGTTCACTTGGCGCCCGCTGCATCACGTGAAGACGTGAACCATGTCTCTGTTTCAGATCGGGCAGCCCGAAGAACAAGCATAAAAACAAGAACAAGCAGAGAAAGCGGTAAGGCTTCCTCGTCGAGGCGTCTTCCACCCCGCAGCACCTGCAGCTCACTGGCAGGGCCCCCTGCTGGCCCACTGGCAGCCCCCCCTGCTGGCCCACTGGCAGGGCCCCCCTGCTGGCCCACTGGCAGCCCCCCCCTGCTGGCCCACTGGCAGGGCCCCCTGCTGGCTCACTGGCAGCCCCCCCTGCTGGCCCACTGGCAGGGCCCCCTGCTGGCCCACTGGCAGGGCCCCCTGCTGGCCCACTGGCAGGGCCCCCTGCTGGCCCACTGGCAGGGCCCCCTGCTGGCTCACTGGCAGCCCCCCCCTGCTGGCCCACTGGCAGGGCCCCCTGCTGGCCCACTGGCAGCCCCCCCTGCTGGCTCACTGGCAGGGCCCCCTGTCGCTCACTGGCAGGGCCCCCTGTCGGCTCACTGGCAGCCCCCCCTGTCGGCTCACTGGCAGCCCCCCCTGCTGGCCCACTGGCAGGGCCCCCTGTCGGCTCACTGGCATTCCCATCTTAATGTAGGATTCCGTGGTCGGAAGCAAACCTCATTCCAATCTCTTCTTGTAGACACACGCTGCCGCATTAGCATATTCATTATCTGGAGAGGGTATTAGGGTGGGTGGAGAAGGGTTGAGCAGAGCTTGTTTTATGCTAAGGAACCGGAACAAGATTCCCCTGGAATACGGGAGTCTCGTTCGCTGGTTCATAGAGTGAAGTCGTATTAGAGATTCAGCCGCTCCATAGCAGACGGCGTGACTGAAATCTAAATGGTCTCTGGCAGGGGGCTGGCTTGTCATTCACGTCAGCAGGTGTTGTCTTTAAATCAAACTGAATGACTCGGAGTGGCTCTAGAGCGCAGGCATGGACCATGCAACAACCCAACAGGGGACCAACAACGTGTGTGTGTACATGCAATTCTATCGTGGCCAATTGAACTGCATGTGATTATGTCTCTATTGTGTGTGTGTGCCTGCATGTGTGTGTGTGTGTGTGTGTGTGTGCGTGGGTTCCCCCGGTGTGTGTGTGTGTGTGGCCCCCAGGTCCCCTGCAGACTCCCCCAGCAGGAGGTCCCAGCGCAGAGGCAGCTGCTGCAGCTCCCGCAGTGCATCCATCTCCTCCACGGGTAGTCCCTTCCAAGTCCCCCACCAGGTACACACTCACACACACCCTGGCTCCTCTGTCACACACACCCCGTCCCCTGCGTCACACACACACACACACACCCCGGCTCCCCTCGGTCTGTATCGAGGCTGCCACACACACACACCCAGACACACACGCCTTTAAGCTGAGCCTCAGCAATGTTTACTGCAATGGTGGCAGACAGCCATGGTGTTGTACTGCGTGTACTTCTGGAACAGAACACCTTCTGGGAAGACTGTCGCTCTCCCTCTGGAGTCAGTTCAGTTCTGAAGGTCCACATCGTTACTCAGTTTGGGAGTCTGGGGGTTTTCAATCTCCTTGGAAGATGACTTGACGATAGCTCTGAGGCTGGCCTCAAGGGGGCAGTATTGTAGCTCCTGTGGTGACGTCTGTCTGTCTGTCTGTCTGTCCCTCCAGGACTCCCAACTCCAAGCACAAGCCAGACGTCCACAAACCCTCCAGCCCGTCCCCGTCCCCCGGCCCCGACGGCCCCGTCACGTGGCACAACGGGCACCACGGCGAGCGCAGCCGCAACGGCAAGGCGGGCCGGCTCAACCCCGCCGAGGGCGACAAAGGGCAAGATGTACGTAGCCTTCTCTGATCCGCCCCTCCACCTCCCTCCCCCCCCCCGTCCCACCCTGCACTCAAATGGTCTCTTCCACACTGTCTCTCCTCCAATTAACCTGAGTTTACTCCCTCCTCCTCCCTCTGTGTCGGTTGAAATGACCTCTCTTTCTTTCGATTGGGTCCTGAGAGAATATGTCTTCCTGTAGTCCTTTCCTTGTTTGCAGGGTAGCTTGTGTTTACTGTGTGTACCTGCTCCTCTTGCTGCCGCTTGTCTCCGGTCTTCTTTGACGCCTCCGTGTTGACGTTACGTTCGGGAGTGGGAGGGTGAGTTAGGTTAGGTTAGGTTAAACTTTATTGTCCCCGTGGGGAAATTTGTCTTGGGCACAGAGTTAGGCAGGATAGGAGGCGAGCCAGACAGTTTTTTGTCAGACGATCCCCTCGGAGAGCCACGAGAAGTTTCCATGAGCCGTTATAACCTTTGACCCGACGGAACGTTGGCATTCAGGGTGAACAGGGGAAGTGTGGGGTTTAGAGGCTCTAGCACCCCGAGGGTCTTAGCGAATCAGAACCGTGCTGAAGCAGACTCCTGCAGAGATACAGACCGTGAAAAAACCTGAATTGTTTTAACCGGGGGAATGCTGTGAATACTTAAACGACTTGTCCCCAGTGCGTAGCTGTTTCATCGACGATACCTGTTAGATTATGCTCTATTAGCGTGAAGAGCCCCATTAGAGAGCAACTTTTTATCATACTTCTGAAAGATTGCCATCAATAACTAGACAGTCAGGCTGATCTCTACAATTACCTGATATTGAAGGAACCATTTTGCATTGAGCAACCTTGCTATAGCTACACCCGAACCCGATATCTAAAGCTGCAGGTAGGCATCAGGGTAATGCCGTACGTTGACATGGCTGTCATGGCGTCTTCATAATGTTTTGGGTTGGTGATGTAACTGTGTCCGGAGGTGAATTTAACATGACGAGGTTCTAGCTTCATGTGTTTCTCTAGTGTTAAAGTAGACAGCAATGCCATGGTTTATGTGTGTTGAGACAAAGTAAATGTATAGCTGCATCGGTACTGTAGAGGTATGTATGACTAGTTACTCTAGTCTAAACACTGACCATCCCATGTTATGGCTCTGATCACCAAACTAACCCAATACTGATTTGATGTTGTGTCTCAAATGTGATCTTATTCCTTCCTGACGATGTCGTTTGGAACTGTTTCCATGCTTTGACTCCTTTGAACAAACGGTAACGCATCTTCACCTGTGTTGTGTCAGTCAGGGATGCAAGCGGCCACCGAGGCTGACTGTGTTGTGTTTGAGATGACTGTGAGGTGTGTGGAGAGTCAGCGTTGCTACTGTCAACGCCTCGTTAAGAGCGGGGGGAACTGTCGGAAACGCCGCTAACCCGAAAACAAAAGGCTTCGTTTTAGAACCAGAGGCTAGCTGTTAATGGTTTCGCTTTTTTTGTTGTTGAAAAAGCGTGTTGCGCAGCCTCCAGAAGCGTTCTCCTCGGGGAACGATTTACCGCTGCTATCTCCTCCGACTTCCTGCTCCAGTTTGCATGTGTTTATTTGAAGGCCTGTCTCACCTGCACTCTCTCTCTCTCTCTCTCTCTATTCTCCCTCTTTCTTTCTCTCCGTCTCTCTCTCGCGTTCTCTCTCTCTTTCTCTTATTCGCCCACTGCCTGTCTCATTCATGACTGTTTCTTTTTCTGCTTTCCAATCAATTTGAGTGGAATTTTACCCATGAATAAATGCCCAAACCTTTCTGTCTCATTTATGTAAAAAGCACTCATATGCTTTGGAACGGGACCAAGTAGGTTAAATGGGTACGTGTAATAGTTTTTCTTGTCCATACAGTCTTTTAAAGCACATGTTCTGCTCAGTAATAGCTCCCTTCCTACCTGTGCAGACGTGGTAACGAGCACCGTCCGGTGTTGAGCAAGCCCCCCTTCTTCTTGCTTCCTGTTTACTGTTGCCATGTCGACCTGCATGTTGCCTCTAGGTGGCAGTGTCACCTCTGTCAGACTGCCCCCTGATGTTGACCCGTCTCTCTCTCTGCTCAGTCGAGTGGAGGCCGGCAAGGCGCTCTCTGGCTCCAATCCCGCCGCACCAGCTGTGCACCTGACCGGTTTGCGCCAATTGCGTGCGGATTGGCTCAAATCGGTCGAGGGTTTTGACAGCGTTCCCGTGTGACCTGGGCCACGAGACCGCCCCTGCCGGTGTCCACGGGGTGACGTCTCCCATGCGAGGCTGACACCTCGACCTCCCTGTCTGTCTGAGAGGAGGGAAGCAGGGGTTGTGGTGCAGGAACAGCGCACTGTAGACACAGACTAGACCAGTGGCTCTACTGCGACCCGGGGCGCTCTATCTCTTCTTCCACCCCTCTGTTTGTCTTCCCTCCTTTTCCTCTTCCCTTGTCCTCCTCTTCATGACAAATTAGACAGCTGTAACCTCACTCCGAGGGAAGGGAATACCATGCTATGTTGACACGAGATAGGACAGCACATAACATGTTGTAACATTGGTATTTTAAAGGGACCCAAGCCATTCGAACCTGTAGCGCCATCGTTAGTCTCTTCTTGATTTCAACCCCTTGTATATCGGATTGACCAACCAGTCCCAAGGCTCCCCTCTCTCTTTCACAAGCCTTTACAATCAACCCAAAAACAAGGAAGTGGTATTGTTCTTTTGGTAGAAGAATATCTCCCAAAGTGTGACTGGGGTCCCTTTTCAATGTGCTAGCTAGTCGTAGCTCCCAGCAGAGCCCCTCCCCCCCCACTGTCACTGCCCACCTGTCATCTGTGCTGTGTGTGACTCATCACATCTTGCCCTTCTCTGTCGTCCTGACATGCTCTCCTCCCTTCTTCTTCATCTGCCAGCTCTGCATGCCCTCCCTCCCCCCACCCCTCTCCCTCCCGCCAACTACTCTATCTGTATGACAGAAATCCTTTTAACACCATGATCTACTCTGCCCACCTCCCTATTACCCTCCTTATGTTTGGTTCTAACCATGGCTGCATTTGTACAAGCGAAAAAGACCAAGCAAATCATGTAGATTTTAGCCCCATTCTCTTTTTGGGTTCCGTTTGATTTTGATTTTGAGTGTTTGGTTTGTTCCATTATTCTTTAGTTCCGTTGTGTTGGTTTGTTTCCTTCTCTCTCTAGTCTCCGGACGAATACGTAGCTCTGATTCTAAACGAGGTCATTGTCTTTTTCCCATTTCGCTGCGGAGAACATGCCTTTCTCCTGTTTTTTCCTTTTTTCTTTCTTTCCTTTGTTTTGTTGATATTGCACACGTGTCACTGATTGAAATGGAAGGTAGGTAACGCCCTGCCTCCGCACGTGATCCTTCTGCAGATGAGAATGTGAGAAGCACCCTCTAGCTTGACGTCAATGTTTCTCTCTATCCTTCCATCGGGGACCTCCTAGCTAATTTGTTTAAGTTGATCAGTTCTATTTTTGCTTTTCCAACTTTGAATTCCTTAGCATTATGGTTTTCCTCTCTTTCCTCCCAAAACGACATACTGAAGTCCCGGTATTCCTCTCTATCTGCAGGTCCATTCCTTTGTCCACGTTTTTTTTTCTTCCTGTTTCGATAGAATGCATTCCTGTTTGTCCGGCATCTCTCTCTCTCTCTCTGTCCGTCGGTGAACTCGTACATCCGTCTTATGATTTGATCACGTTCATTTCCTCGAACATGACTGTTTTTCTAACAACTTGTCATTAGCGTTGGTGGTCGTGTGTCTCCGCGCTGCTTACTCAGCCTTGCGTACGCCGGTGCAGAAGGGATGTTCTCGGTCCACAGCGCCTGCTTCAGCCGTGTACCGTACGCTAGCTAGGCCCCACTCGCCCCGGAGCGCTCAGCCCTGTCGTGAGAGCTCCCCGTGTTTGGGTCTGTACACGCCTGCTTTGGGAAAGCGCTCTCCACTCGCGGCCCCGTAAATAACCGTCTGCTGGATACACAGCATCCTACAGAGCCTCTCCACACAGTATCCACCCACACACACACACAAGACTCCACTCCAACACTGGGCTCTTTGGTTACAATTGCTGCTCGACTTCTGAAGTGGCTGTGTGCTTCACTAGGAGGTCCGGCCCAGAATAAAGCCGAACCTTGACCCACTCCAGTTCTGCCTACGCCCCGATACGTACCCGAGCTCTCGTCAGTACCCGTCGCAGAGGAGATATCAGGGACCGATCCCATTGTTCTTAGGATGTGCTAGTATCCCCTTATCTCTGTTGCATGGTTACAACAAGTACTATGGGCAGTTTCCTGTGTGTAAGTACGACGGGCTCACCTCCTGTACTTACAGGTGTCGTTAGGGTCATTTCCCATAGCAGACACACTTATACACAGAGGTCAAAGCTTAACAGTGAAGCAGGAACATACGCACCCATGTAAACCTCAAAGATGTGACCCGGGGGACATCTCCCCAGGACCAGTTAAGACACAGCGAGACGCAGAGCCGACAAGGACATGAGACGAGTCTGGCTCGTCCAGTTAACTGAACTGAGTGCTTACTTAACCCCCCCCATCCCCCTTCCCCCCCCCCACCCCCCCCACCATGGCTGTCTGCTCTCCGGGCCGAAGGGGCAGGAGAGTGGCGGGTCTGGAGCCTTTCGCTGTGAGGGTTCCCTGAACATTGTGGTCTTTCCTCTTTTCTTTTTGATTTCTTTTCCGTTGATATCCATGCATTGTCTCATGACTCACTGCCAGGGAGAGTTTTGTGTCTTTTTCTCTTGCATTTTGTGAATCTAATGATGCACTTATGTTGCCCCACTTTTCCCTTTTCTTCATACCTTACCTACTAAAGGAGGGAATACCACTTTATTGGTAAGTGGATGTTAACCAGAAGGGAGTTAAACCAGAGTAACCATTAAAACAATTCAAAGAAAATGGGTTCGCTGTTCACATCTCAAGCAATTGTTCAACAGGAAAAAAAATATCCACAAACAGCAAATTGAGTAGCAGACGATTTGTTTTCTGATTCGATTGACTCTATAATTGTGAATCTTTATTTTGTTCCTTCCATTTCTGTGATGTTCTGTCAAGTTGTCTACTCTTTTTGTTTTGTTACATATTTGTTTTGAACCATTACTAAAACTGAAGAAGTCCTCCTTTTCTACTCTACCAAGTCTGTAGATCTCTCTCTCTCTCTCTCTCTCTCTCTCTCTCTCTCTCTCTCTCTCTGCTCTTATATTTAATTTGGTTTATCCAATTTCACATTTTCTTCAGCCTTTCTCCCTCTTCTTCCTAGTTTTTTGTTTCTTTTCGGGATTATGATTTCTCCGACTCATTATGGTTTTGCATGCCAAGTATTGCATGCGCTGCACCATAGAGGACTGTCTATAAGCCATATGGAGAACACCTAGATCTCTTCTTTTAGATGTTTACCTTCTTTTGGCAAGTACACCGTAGCGCTCAAACACCGCTGTGAAAAAACTCTAAGGCCCTGTTTTCCTTTTTTTCTTTTTTTTTCCTTTTTTTTTCCTTTGCTGTTTTTTTTCCGTTTGTTGGTTATCCTTCCTCTACAGAAGCTCAGATCCCTGACTGCTGCTTCTGCACTGCTGTCACCACTGAGGGATCACAAGGCCCACAGCGCCCCCTACAGGAGCCCAGGAGCACATGTAGGCCAGAGCCAGGCTGGGGAGGCGGTGTGTGGAGCGGGCAGGCCGGCGGGCAGGGGGAGGTCCACGTCTCAAGCGTCGGGGAGGAAAGGCACTCGGCAGAGAGCTCAGACTAAGAGCTCGCGCTCTCCCGCGCACAGCAGTGACTCGGCACACTCCCAACGCAACCAGCCCCACAGAGGGAGGAGCTCTCACCACAGGAAGTGAGATCACACACCCCGCCACGCCACAGCACCTAGCCTCCTCTCACACACACCCCGCCACGCCACAGCACCTAGCCTCCTCTCACCCCCCTACCTGTTGACAGTCATTCCACTCAGACCAACCTGTAGAAACAAGAGCTTGGAAGGTAGTCAGTTGTGACCTCTAATGTCCCCGTCCCCCCCGTCCTCCACCAGGACTAAAGGAGGCCACTCGTCCAAGCGGCACCACCGCGCCCGGGGGCAGGGCCACCACCGGAGCCCCTCGGCCTCGCCGGGCCGCCACCGCCACGCGTCCGACAGGAAGAAGAGCGAGTCGCGAGGCGGGCTGGGCCTCCGGCAGCGCAGCAGCTCGTGGAGCAGCGGGCGCTCGTCCTCACGCTCGCCCTCCAGAGGCCCCAGCAAGGCCAAGTCCCCGCACGCAAGGTCCGACCCTCGACCCCCACCCTGCCAGAGAACCACTGTGTTTGGAGGAATCATTCAGGCAGTCGTTGAGGCTGATGGTAATATGTGTGTGTGTGTGTGTAGGGAGAGAGACAGCCCTCACCACTCTGACGAGGACCGCGCCCGGAGACGTTCCCGCAGCTACTCGCCCATCAGGAAGAGGAGACGAGACTCGCCCAGCTTTATGGAGGCTCGCAGGATCACGAGGTAACACCTGACCACACCTGACCACACCTGACTACACCTGACCACACCTGACCACACCTGACCACATCTGACCACTCTACACCTGACCACACCTGACCACACCTGACCACTCTACACCTGACCACACCTGACCACTCTACACCTGACCACTCTACACCTGACCACTCTACACCTGACCACACCTTTATAGACCGGACCACACCTGACCACACCAGGCCTCACCTGTCCAGACCTCACCAGACACTTGCAGCTCTTTGGTACCAGCATGTCATGTTTTTTTTTACTGTTACAGGTTGTTGTTCACACGTCATGTTTGTTTTTGTGAGTAAGAATCCTCATCTGCATCTAGGGTAGCAGCTGTAAAGGGGGATGGTGACATCTATGGGAGAGTTTATTAAGATGTCTCCTTCATACACGTTGAATGTGACTTCTTATCTATCTATCATGCATTGTAAAATACATTTAAGGTGTCCTAAACGGTACAAATGAATTGAGTTACTGCTGTAACATTGACGAAGAAAAAGATTGGAGTGAATGGACGACTAATATGTTTCCGATATATTTCCTGTGCAAGTTCTTCTCCATAAAACACAGGTAAAATGTCGCTCTCTCGCTCCTGTGTGAAGGTCCCTCATTGGCAAGACAGCGGAATGTTGCTGAGGTGCCGGCAAGGTTACCGTGGTAACGGTTGCCGCGCAGCAGGACTCTACTAGTTCGTCTCCTGAAGCTCGGTGAAGCATAGCAGCCAGTGAACACACTCCCTCTAGAGTAACGCAGTCTTCCTGCCTCGGGCTCTATCGCTCTCTAACGCTCCTCTTTGGAAACCTACTTCAATATACTCACACTCACGCTGCAGTCAAAGATATGAACTACTAATGCTGCAACACTGGGGGGGGTTTTAGTCTTTGGCAGAAGTGCTATCAAGGTTGTTCATTAGCGACAGTTTAGCTCGTGAATTCAGCAGTACATTAGATCAGGAAGCAGAACTACCTTGATAGTGTCTATGTCTGACTGAACTGGTTTTCACTGGATTTCTGTGCTCACGGCATTTTAACATCTCAACTTGCATCTGCTCCTCCAGGTGATAACATGTTTCTGTTTGGGAGCCCCGCTAACTAATGAAAAGCAACATTTAATGCTTTTAACCCATGTGCGTGTACAGCGTGTGTGTGTGTGTGTGTGTGTGTGTGTGTTTAGACATCTTCTAACACAAGCAGCCGCTCTCTTCCAGCACTTGTCCGTCTGACTGCAGCACCTTCTCTGAAACCCCCTCAGATCTGCCCTGAGATCAGCTCCAGTCCACTCACCCCAGACACCTCCCACAGCCCAGTCTCCCAACGTCCCCGAATTCCACACAGTCATTCTACAGTTTACAAAACTGAGAGTACTTTCGGAAAAACCGAAAGCAGCGCCGGTCATGGTAAAGATCCTCTCGGCCCGTGCTGAGCAGCGACGGGGCGTTCCGACAGAGCTGCTCTCGGGGCAGTTATCAGAGTGGTGGTCCTTCTCACACTAACCCGTCAGCGCCGTTTCCAATTCCCCACCGTAACCTCCTCCCCCTCTCGCCCCTCCCTCCTGTCCCTCAGCGCCCGGAAGCGGCCCATCCCGTACTACCGGCCCAGCCCCTCCTCCTCCAGCTCGGCCAGCAGCCCCTCCCCCTCCAGCCGCAGCCGCAGCTACGACAGCTACAGCAGCTACAGCAGGAGGAGCAGCAGGAGCCGCTCGCGGAGCCCCAGCCGCAACCACAGCTACTACAGCCGGAGCAGCTACGAGAGCCCCGGCTTCTGAGGCCGCCCGGAGGGAGGAGGCCCAGGGGGGAGGCCGAGGGGGAGAGGGCCAGGGGGAGAGGCCGAGGGAGGAGGCCCAGGGGAGAGGGCCAGGGGAGAGGGCCAGGGGGAGAGGCCCAAGGGGGAAAGGGCCAGGGGGAGAGGCCGAGAGGAACCCTGATTCAGGCGTTATGTATTCACACCCCCCCCCCTGACAGATCCATGTACAGGCCCCGGTGTAGCTGGGCCCGCTTTTATTTCCCCAAGTTTTTAATTAGAACAGTACTGAGCTCGAATCAAGGAGAACATGTCTAATATAGCGCATTCATCTGGAATATATTGATATCGGCGGATGCCACACACACAAGCAGTGTCACGACACGTTTAGCGAAGGTGTCACAAATGTATTGATCATGCCTAAAGAACAAATCTATAAGCACTTTCTCTTAATATTCTTCCATGGCCAAAAAACATAAGCGACCCACAGAAAACACGAGACCAAGACAAACAAAGATGTTCCATCCACGGTGACTCTTCCATTCCTCCTGGCGGTAGACGAGACGAGCGGACGGAGACGCTCTCCTGTCTCCTCTGTCCCGTTATCATTCCCCCACAGACTGTTCTTTCCGAAGGAACCGAGAGATCAAACGAAAGCGAGAACAAAGGTGACGTCGTCGTGACGAAGGTGCCGGACGGACGCGACCGAGGAACTGACGATAGTTTTTTGTTTTTTTAAAGATGTACGATATGTGTCAAGCTGTATAGATCCCAACTGTAAGTTCTGGCTTGTAAACTATGCACTGTATATTCATGTGATTTGAGGAGGCTTATCGTTAGATGGCTACTTAGCATGACGCATCAGGAGAAAGGCCGCTGCTTGGACGACAAAACCCACGACTACAGATCCCAGGATGCATCTCTCCCCCCCTCTGACCTGTGTGCTACTGACTTGAGCAAACGGGACAGAAAAAGTGACGTGTTATGTACTGTCAGACTCCTTCCTGTGTGTCCCTGTCCCGTCTGTGGACTAGGGGGAGGAGTTCCCCCCTGTGTGTATACTCCTTCCTGTGGAGCCCAAAGTACAGGCTGCCCCTGCTACTGCACAGTCTACACAGACAACCATGCACTCGTGTGGGTTTACATTTGAACCGCAGTTTATTTATTAATCTATTTATGTTTGATTATTTATTTATGTATCTATCTATTTATTCATATATTTATCATGTTATTTATGGTTTCTCTATTTCACTGTTCATGAAATGTATTTAAGTGACTTGATCAAGTCTTGAGGGTCCTGTTTAATCTTGAGCAATCAGCTGCAGATGTATTCACATATTTGAATATGCAGTATATGCGCATCATTGAGTTTATTTGAGAGACAAGGCTTTTGCTGTCTCTGAGGAGAGGTGAGAGCTGGGGTAGCTATTCTGGACGTGTGATTCATCAGGCTTGTAACAGGCTCAGCTACAGCCCTACTGTACAACTAGTACTGTAAAACACTACTCGCCCACACAGTTTACAGCAGACCTGATGTTATTCCTGGCTGGCTGGTTGGCTGTTAATGCAAGATGTTGTGCTGTTACCTGTATCCAGGTACAAGCTAGTCTCAATCTTACAGAGGTCTCTGTGCAAACTCCTGCTTTAAGATCAGTCCGCTGGTCAAGATAGGACCAGTGTGTGATCTAGTGTGAGACAGGACACAGGGCCCCACCCTAGCCCCCGCTCCGCCCCCGCCCTAGCCCCTGGTCCGAGCTCCTATCAGAGGGCCCCCGGGGGCCAGATTGGAGTCGGATCTCAGCCTGACAGCACAGACTCCGTGGGCCCATGGTGTCTCCTGCTCCTGTTCATTCTGAACTGAAGGAAAGTCAGCGATGCAATCAGGGAACACCCTCAGTCTTCCGTCCCATTCGTCCACCCTCATGTCACTCGTGTCTCCATAGAGATAACAACGATCATCTCTACGACTGTTGCATTTTAAATGTGACGTTCAAAGTTAACCAACTATGATATTCAACAAAACCTAGTGTTCAGTCATTTAAAGTACAACAGCGCTAACCTTTGGATTGTATAAAAGTCATTAGTATTAGTGAACAAGTTATTATACTGGACAATAAATATAAACTCTGGAAAGTATGATTCCTTTGTTGTCTTTCAGTCTGTATGTGCAACTTTCTTCAATCTTGCTGTGCTACGCTGCACTAATATACCTACAGAGGGCATTTCAGTGATTACCGTATTATCAATACAAGTCTGGAATGGCGTATGCTATATCTGTCAACACCAAAACCTGTGAAAGATGCATCACACTGAAAACATTCATAAATGTGACAAGTAAAATAAACAACATTGCATTGGCCCTCATTCAAATAGAAGAAGCCTAATCTTTCAAGGCAACAATGGGAGGACTACTCTAGCCACTAGAGACATCTAGAACTTTCCACAACAAAGAACAAGTGAGGGAATACAAATTCAAATAGGCTCATTACATTCTTCCACCCAGTTGTGATAAAGGAACCAACACAATACCTTTGGAAGAAAATGGATGAGTTTTAATTAGGTTTGCCATGTACAAAACAAAACAACAGAAGTCATGTAACACAAATGATTCAGTCAATGATTCAATCCAAAACATAAGTAGTAAAACAAGAAATATGATATGAAAATGGCATGAAAGGATGTTCAGTAGGATATTTACAAAAACGCAGCTTTTAATGCTAGTCTTCGTCCGTTCCTCTACAACTGATGACCCAGGGTCTAGACCGTTTGAAAAGGAGCATTTGGTTCAATTGTGAATTGTCCCAACATGGGGGGAGGAAAAAAGCCTCTCTTTGTTATGCTAAACTGAATCTCAAAGACAGGTGTGATGTCTCCACATTTAAATACAAAGTCCAAATCTTTTTAAAACCACAGTGGAGGGACGTGACTCTGGCCATGAGAGAAACAAAGAGCTGAAGTTTGATGAAATACACTTTTAAATAGGCCCATCTCTTGCTTTCACACAGTTGTGATAAGAGACCAAATGTGATGTCTTTACAAAACAATGTCAGTTCTTCCTCCCCCACTGCTGTGGCCACTCATCTCAGCGTTTGCATGTGGGGCAGATGGTTACTCAGGCCATTTGGGTCAATAGTTTGGTTCAATAGATAAGGAATCCTCCACCCCAACCCCCGCTGTCCTGTGTTTACATTCAAGCTACCCCCTAATTCAAACATACGACATGACTAAGTTTGATCAAAAATCAGGTTTTATTCGCCATGTAGGTTTACACAAACACGGAATTTACAGTGGCCGGAAGGTGCAAACAATGATATACGGATGTTATCCTGTATCTGACATTACGTGTAACGCCACGGAGAGTAATCTAGTCTGATGCTATATGCATGTCCCTCACAGGTCCATGGTGACGCGAGGCGTTGTGCCATAGGGCCCTCCGAGGGGCCACCTCTCATGAGTGTGACAGTCCTGACTCAGCAGGGAGAGGTACGGCTGTGGCGGGTACAGCCTGCCTGCCCACGGCCCATACTCTGGCCCGACACACGCATGTTACATCGATATGAAGACCCGCACATATGAAGAATCTGCCAAGCTCTGCAAAAACACACACACATGCAAGGACCGTTCAGCAACTCCCTTAATATGCACAAGGATGCAGAATGTGTCGCTTCATCTAAAGGGCAATCAGAGTGCATACAATAGGTCTGCAGTAAGGGAAATTCCAACCCCCGAATTTACCAAAGATGAGTCAAATGATAATCGGTAGTTTCTGATTAAACAATATTTACAACGTTAATAACATCACGGAAATAGTCTTGGATACAAAATAGAAACACTTCTGTAGGAACTGGATAATTCTAGATAGAGAGATCGGTTTCAGGATCAGTTTCAGCACCTGTCTGTCTGGGAATGCGTTTTACTAATCTATTTACAAATATAATGACAGAATGAACTAGGCGTATGTCTTAATTGAATTTAATTAGCGTCACCTGTGTGCACAGAATATAAGGCTACATTTCCAAGTCATGTGACAAGGGATTCAAACAGGGGTTTAAACTAATAACAAGGAGGAACAAAACGGGTATCGGCAAAAAAGGTAACTTGGGCATTTATCACAAACATCAAATGTAGCCTAAAATGATATATGGAGCTCAGTAAGCAAGCTGAGGTCTCCTCAGTTATTTGTGTATTGCAATCGTCTCATTCAATGCAACACTGGCAACTTCCAAATAATCAACGAGTCTAGCATAGAAAATAGCCTAACCGCTCTCAGAATATGGTGCAATCACATTTTACTTCATAGTCAGGAGTAGATAAAGTGCCTTATCATTTAGCCTACCTATTTTCTGGTGTTACCTGATTTTTTCACGTTTCTTACCAAGCGAGCGGATGAAAGGTCTTAAATGCATGAGTGGAAGCATTCACACATCTTATTGTAGTTTTCGCAATTGCTTCAAGGCATTTGTTCGCGGTCGGATAGCGGTTCCTATTGCTTCTGAATGCACCATAAAACCTTCCCCAAGGTGTGACCGCAATTGTAGGCTACTTCATATCTCAGATCATATTTACTTAGACTTTTTGGGGGGTCTGTTTTCCGTACTATGACGGAAGTTTGGGGGGCCTTATACGTGTTAGTGTTTTACCTCCCTGAAATCCTAGTGACAATGCCACATGTGTAAGGCATACTGGAACTGCCGTCACATAGTGTCCTCTACCCGCCCATGTCACAAATGGCATATGTGCTCTATAGCTGGGTCTCTGGTTCTGCTGAGCATGTCTGCTTGCAGCAGGCTCCCAGATTCCTCTGGCCCTGTATCATGTCAGGGCTAGGGAGGAGGGGGAAGGGGGGATGACAATTGTCAGGAGGTGGGGGGAGGGCCAAACAGAGTTCTGTGAGGGGGTGGGCCTGTGCTTAAGATTCCATTCTAATGGTAGGTCTGCCATGAATAGACTTTCTAGTTGCTTCTATAAATATCTGGAAAGGGGAGTGGTCTTGGGTGAGAAAGGGAGGGTCTTCTTGACGGGGGTTGGGTGTCTGTGTATAAAAGGCCTCAGCTTAGAAGCAGTCTATACCTTTCCGGCAAGGTTTTGACTGAGACCAACAGGGCCCTCATCTGCAACCAGCAACTTCCTTTGTCTCTCCAGACCTTCTGTTCCCTTCAGCAGCAGCCATGACTGAGAGACGCGTCCCCTTCAGCTTCCTCCGCACCCCCAGCTGGGACCCCTTCAGGGACTGGTACCAGGGCAGCCGGCTCTTCGACCAGGGCTTCGGCATGCCCGCCATGAACGAGGACTTCGCCACCTTCCCCAGCGCCCACTGGCCGGGCTACCTGCGTCCCAACCACATGGGCCCCGACGCCATCATGCCCCCCCACCATGATGCCTCACATGCCCCACATGCACCACCATGCCTCCAGCCCCCTGGCACACCCCAGCTCCATGGCTGGCCAGCACCCCATGATGCTCGCCCAGGGGCCTCCCGGCTACGGCCGCCACATCTCCCGCCAGCTGAGCAGCGGCATGTCTGAGATCAAGCAGACCCAGGATGCGTGGAAGGTCTGCCTGGACGTTAACCACTTTGCCCCCGAGGAGCTGGTGGTCAAGACCAAGGATGGAGTTCTGGAGATCACCGGTGAGTCCCTCCCTCGCTTTGCTTTGTTTTTAATGAAACACTGGACTTGCACATGGTTGATGCCCTTTTTCCTACTGATGTTAAACACTTGTGCTTAGTGTTCTTTTGCTGTGGGGTTTTACTCACTATTTAGAAAAATATTTGTGCTGATGTGGAAAGCTGTGCGAACGCTCGACTTGACGTAAATAAACATGATATTGGGTAGCTGCAGGGTAGTCTGGGTTGCCTAGCAGGTACAGCGTGTCTATGGGCCTGGGGAGGGGGAGGAGACGTAAACTGCCTGATAGATGGGATGGTCAGAACATTCCGGAGTAAGGATCGTAACATTATGTCGCTGAGACTCAAGAACCTGTAGAGGAGAATACTTTTGTCTGACGCCCACGCATGAGACCAGGGAGTCTGATGTGGATGGTGAGGCTCATCTGTGAAGCCCCAGGGGGGCTCTCTCTGGGCACCTAGGAACACACTCTGTCCTAGCAGGGGTTTGTAGACGTGAGTCAGTGTGTCTCTCTGTTACTTTAAATGGACTGCTGGTCTAAATCCAGGGTTTTATTGATGTTCCTCTGGGGAGACATGGCGTACTTGCGGCAATCCATCTAATCTGTTTGTCATAACAAACGGCAACTGCCAGTGAGAGGGGCTGTATTTCAGCGCTGGCATGTTCCTGTAGGAACTTGATGATGGGCTGAGAGGTGCCACATACATGTTCAGTATCATGCTTGGATATGTTTCAGAAGGGGGCATATAGATACCAGGGAGGGAGGGAGGGAGGGAGGGAGGGAGGGAGGGGGTGGGGGGGTGTAATCGGGCCTATATGGAACATGTGTGTTGCTAAAAAATGCCCCTGTCTCCAGGCGGTGAAGAAGTCCAGGAGCTTTCAGACAGGCATCACATAGTGTACATATCTGAGAGGGTACAGGCCCTGTGGGAGACGGGGAGATAATCAACATGTGTTCTGCTGAAAAGGGAACCAATGAAACTGCATCTGACGCCACACAGCCTGATCAGTGATCACTACCACTTTACTGAAGCAGCGTTGACACTAACTCCTGTCGTCCCCAGGCCAGCACGAGGAGAGGCGCGACGAGCATGGGTTCGTGTCCAGGTGCTTCACCAGGAAATACACGTGAGTAACCTGACGCCATCACTACACAAGTCGTACACGATTGTTAATACTCGTCTGCTAGCTGGTGGATTAAACCAGCCGTGACCTCTGTCCAGCTGAAATGGATTAGATCTGCTCAATGACGAGCTAGTATAATTGTCCTTATGCCTCCCTTATTTACATAGTACGTCAATGTACTTCCAGGTCATCAAAACTACAGAAAGGGCTCATTAGTCATGACTCTACAGCAGCTGTCTTTCCCTACATGGATGTTGATTTTGTCAGGCTATGTTAGTTTTGTGTGCTTGACTTGGATTATACATTTACTACTGTGGATCCCACATATTGACCAGGCCAGTAGCTGGCTGTGTAGCTGCTAGCTGGGTTTAATAGTCTGTTTTTGAATGATGGCTTCAGCCCCAGTGTTTAGAGTAGCCCTCAAGCTGGGCTACACGGCACACTGCTGCCACCTAGAGGCCATAGCAGGAATAACGGCTGTTTTCGCTTGAGTAGATAACAAGTAGTAATTCATGGAAGTGACACCATAACCATCTGGTGTCACACCCTCGTCCTTGTGTGACGGCGACCTGATTGAGCCGTTCTCCTCTGCCCCACCAGACTGCCCCCTACAGCCAACCTGGAGAAGGTGGCGTCCACCCTGTCCCCTGAGGGCGTGCTGACCGTGGAGGCCCCCCTCAACAAGCAGGCCATCAAGGCCGCGGAGATCAACATCCCCGTCATCGGCAGCGGCAGCAGCAGCAGCAGCGCCAAGAACGGCCAGCCCATGCTCGAAGAGGAGCCCAAGGATGACGAGTAAAGCTCATCCAGAAACCGACCCCGCACGCTTACAGCTTCGTACTGGTGGCTTGCTAAGACAGGGGGAGGGGCCTGTCAAATCACTCGATGCTGCTCTTTTGTGTAAGAGCTAAAACCTGAGCACCTGTGTTTTAGCAGCGGTGTCCAGGGTGGCAGTAGGCTAGCCTGCTCCCCTCTCGGCACGCTCCCTCCCTCTGTCTTAGCAGTGAGCCAGTCTGGGCTGTATGTGCGCTGTCTGTCTCATGTCCTCTTGTCAATCAAGTTGTTTTTTTAAATCAAAATCTCCAGTTATCCACCCCCACCCCCCCTCCAATACACACACCCTGCTCATTCCAGTGATGCGGTTAGAAGGATCCACAATGTTGTATGCTGCCTTTCCTGCTTTAGACGAGTGTGTAGGTCCTACAGTAACTTCAGAGAGTCCTGGCTTGTCTGTAGATGCTGTAGTCTCGTGTGTTTTCCTCAGCTGTCATCTGTAGTTGTATTTGGAAGGATGTACCCATGCAAACCAAGAATTAATAAAAAACGAACTTCATTTAATCTGGCGTGTCTGTCAAACATGTCTCGTAATGTTAGAAATGAGAGCATTTGAAATGCGGTACATGTAGACTGGTGTCTACTCATGGCATAGTAGCCATCGTTTTATGGCTGGCTGCTTGGGATCTGCAACATTCATTCAATTATTTTGTTTCAGTCTCAGTTGCAGCCCAGAGTATTCATTCACACGTTAATGCTCCTAGGCAGTGTTTGGCTGCAAGGGTTTTCTATTTATAGTCTCTGCTATGCCCTCCGCTTCCGGCTCATTCTCTGGCTACGCTGGGCAGACATCTGAGCGCTGGGGTGTTATTTGGTTCCTATACAGGAACACTTCAGGGGCCTAATGGCTTGACCAGCAGCAGTGAATGGGTTGGTTTCCACCGTCTCTGGTTGGGGGCCATCCAAACTACGGCTTAGTCCCAGCCATACTGCCATGTCGCGCACACACACAACACATAGCTGTGAAAATCAGTGCAGAGCATCTGTCCAAACAGATGCCCGGTTTCTCGATCTTCCATAAATTCCGGGCATACTCTCCCTATACGTCCTGGATCTGTCCCGAGCCCTGCTGTAAACACAGCCAACTGCAAAGGATCCACACAGACCTCCTTCAGACAAGGCAGCTGTCTCCAAACCACTTAACACGTTGACATCTCCCCCCCCTCTCCCCCTCTCACACTACATGACTCACCATTTCCCTTCCATTTAATGCACGTCTAAATTATTCATCTCGATCCCATCCATTCACCAGACGCCCAACCCTGGGCTAGAGTGGTGCTCTGTGTGTCTCTACCCTGTTGGAGACTGGTAGCAATCGCTCCTCTGATTGGACGCTTTCTCGGCAAGCTTCATCCTTGTCTGACGGGCCGAAGTAGGCCAACTCTCGAAAGGAAGCTCTAATGTGATCTGGAGACGAAGTTTATGTAGAGGATAGAGATTAGTATCCATTCTCTGAGGCCCCTGTCTGCAGTGCCATCATGGACTGCAACACCCACTTCACAGCCACACTAGGGAGCCAAAACAACCGTACTCACTGTTCCACCTAACAAGGAAAAGGTGAATCTTCATCGGTATCTTCACATTGTGTTCTTTTCACGGCAACAAATCAATTCCCCCTTGAACCTGTCTCATTTGAGGATCTTGCCCAGAGCGCGTTCACCTCAGAAGACCCAGACTGCACCGTCAGCAGAGCTCCGTCCAAAGTAAAAGGCTAAAAATGGAGAAGTGCCAGGAATGCCGCTCTCTGATGACCGACTTGGCCGTTCTGACCTGACTGAGGCAGAGGGTCACCTCACTCGGGTCATGATTTGTGACAGACGGACTCATGTCGTGGTTTTTCCACTGGGGACGATGACTCAGTCTGTCTGCATGCCTGTCACAGCCACTGTGCACCTGCTGGGACAGGAAATGTCTACAGATACGGCTGTGCTAATAGACCACGGTGAGACTGCATAATAGCATTACACCCCTCTACTGCACCGGGGGTTGTATTGCAGCTGGAGATGTGTAGTGAAAGATACGTTTGAGCCTGTGTGCATGCGTACAGTCCGAGAGTTTGTGTGTGTGGGGTGATAGTTATATTCGGAAAGATGATGACCTTTGATGATCTATTAAGAGCAGGCTCTTCCTATGTGTCAGAGTGAGAAGGTCTTGTGAGTGAGACATGCTCACCTCCTCTCTACAGGGAGGATAGCCCTGTGGTGACAGCCCTGTGGTGACTCAGGAAATTCCCCTCAGAAGTCTGAAAGTACGAAAGGAAAGAGTGACTGGCAGGCAGGCAGACCAATCACTGCTCCATGATCATCCGCATTAATTAAGGAGGGCCGGCCAACTCTGGGAACAAATGCAGACTGCACAGTACACTTAGACACGAGTTGTTCTGCACTGGACTAACAGAAGATGTGTGGTAGAGATGATGTTTGTGTTCATGTGCAGTTGAACATGGAAAGTATCAAATTGTAAGTCACAAATAGATGTTGAATAGGTTAACTGTCTGATCACCTATTCACAGTGATGCCAAGCACACAGCTATAAAATGATCGGCTTATTGATATAATACAAACTGCCTGTTTCAGTCCACTGACTACCACAACTAGATAAATAACAACATAAATAGCTTTGACATTGTAGTTTGAACAATATGTGCATTGTGCTTTGCTAAAGAGACATAGAGCATCCATTTCAAATCCCCCTCTCCTGCACCAGGTTTTGTATTGCGGTCGGAGATGTATGGTGAGAGATGCAAGACTCAGCCTGTGTCTGGTACTGTATTGCGTTGTCTATCCCTAGCAACAGCAACGGGATTGGCTAGTGCCGATTCCCTGTCCTAACCACTATTGGCTGACTCCTTCACCATAGGAAAGGAGAATAAATCATTTTCGAAAAGAAATGACAGACAACCGCTTTCGTGACTCACTGTAGGGTAATTAATGGGATTGAATGATTTGCCTTTTGTTACATCAAAGGTATCTGTCTGCTGTCTGCAAAAAAAATGTGTCTGTTGTAAGTAATGTGTGTAACCCCAAGATGGCTTTAAGGTTTTGAAGTGATGTCTCATCTACAAATATTGAATTGTAAAGATACACCAGAACTCATTGTGGTTTTGCGTAGGCATGTCTTGTTCCTCACCATGCTTGAACCAAACAACAGCAGCCTAGGAAGTGATGGAGGAAGGTAGCACCCATTCCTCTGGAGCGTAAATCTGTCCACCAGCAATTCTAGCCCCTCCCCTCCCCACAAATACTCTACTGCTACATCAAGACCTTCTCTTCCCCAGCCTTCGATTTACCGTAGAACCCCGTTCGAGAAATCAATAATTACTACGGGGAAATGAGCACAATCTGCTTACGGATGCCCTACTGACTCCATTTTACTCCAGTAAATTGTGCACATGACTTTGAGCAGTGGGTGGGGGCTAAGCCCATGTTTGTGCTGCATGGAGTAGCACCGATTCAGCATTATGCTCTCTTTTTGTCATCCAGAGGTAATCTAACCTCTCATTTCCTACAAGTAGCATGGCCTTGAACTGCTAGCCTGCACTATACATTGTAACTGACTTCAAGGTGAACACACACACACACCCCCAAGCCCCAGTGCTGAACGAGATTTGTGGGGAGAGACAGGACAGCAGGTGCATTCATCAAACTGGAGCTCCAATAATCCAGGATCCAACAGTTTTATTGATACATACCAGTGTTGCATTCAATGCAGGGCAATACATTGGGTTTTAGCCATGGTGGGATCATCATCCTAATATTCAGATGCTACAGTATCATCATTGTAAGATACAGAACGTTCAGTGGGTTGAATAGATGTCGAAAGTACAATTCAGTCAAAACCACCACAGTTTACTTGAACTAATTCAAAGGAGACTGAGCCTCGGTACATGGCTTCCATCACAGCATTAGCAGAAATAGGAACACAATAGCATACTGTCTTTTTATTCATCATCATCGAGTCATCTTTCATCTCTGTGAAACATGGTGACCGTTGGTTATGGAAACGTAAAGTGGTTGCGTCAGAAAATGAAAGAAAGAAAAATACAAATGGTGTGACACAAATAAATAAATAAAACCCATCTCACTCTCACTGTGGTTTCAGGGCAGCCGCACACGTGCCCTGACTATCCTCTGTGTCAGTTGAACCTGCCATTAGCTGGTCACATCTCACTTTCCTGGTTTTTGCAGCTGAGGGTCTATCCAACGTGACAGTGGTAGATGTCAATCTTAATATTGCCTTGAATTAGCAAGCATCCAGCTTTGAAATGGCTGCCTAACTGTCAGTGATGACCACATGCCAGACATACGACTAGAAGCATGATTTGAAGGCCCCCATGAAACTGAGATGGCACCAGAGGATGGTATGAAAGCAGCTGTGCATTCTAATACTACTCTGTCACTTCCTGTCCCAACATCAGCTGTGAATTCTAATACTATTCTGTCACTTCCTGTCCCAACATCTCCCAAAGAACCATGCATCTTAGAGAATTACTGTTTCCATTTCAAAATATCTACCTATCTACCTATCTACCTATCTACCTATCTATCTATCTATCTATCTATCTACCTGTCTATCTACCTATCTAACTATCTACCTATCTATCTACCTATCTAAATATTAATGAACAAATGTACAATTACACTAGACTATAGAATCAACAGTGTCCACAATATACACTGTACACACAGTACATTATATTAAATCCATTATATATTATACTATGAAAAAACTCTTTATATAGTTATATTTAGTGTACAATATATACTCATAAGTCAGCCTATCTGTCCCATCTTACACAATATAGCCCAGACCATGAAAATTGGTCTCAACAAATTCTTCAAAAATGACACTGAATGCAAAGCACATAAAAACAAAAAAACAAAGCCCCATGTTGAAATGGATTAAATAATTGTAAAATTTAAATTTAGTTAAGGGAATTTAATCGTTCACGTTTATTAACTCTTCCTTTTTTTCTGGTTCAACCACTAATAAATCACATTTAAGGTCACGCACTATTAGAACCCTGAAAGTGAAACAAGTGTAAGAAACAAATCATTCTCCATGAATGAAGCTTACAGAAACACAGACCCATTCTAGAAACATCACTGCATAATGTGACAGAAATGGCATCAACAAAAAAGCTTATAGAAAAACAAAACATAAATCAGTTATTTTTCAAATTACCTTTTTTTCTCCCCTCCCCTCTGTCAGCAAATAATTGCATGTCACCACAGAAATGTCAATAACACATCAATTTATTGTTAGCAATCACTGTTTTGGTATAGCATACTTCAGAACATGGAGCGAAGAAAACACAGAAGAGAGAAAAATCGATCAAAGTAATAAATAGAAAATAATCCAAAGTCTACTCATTTCATATTCGTATGAATACATAACATCTACAATATAAGTTAATTAAGTCAAGCTACTGTATAGAAATATATTACCATCATGCACATCATTGTATTATGGAGAATATTGGAGCAGTTTAACACTGAAGAGACAGTATTATAGGCAAGTGCATTTCTTGACAATTAAACAAATGGATACAAAAGGAAATCCACAAACCTAAAAGTGACTTTTTGATAATCTTACAGTTGACATTTCCAGTGTTCTATCCTCAAATTGTAATTAGTCCATTAATAGAGCGTTTCCAGTCGACTGTGAGTCATTTCGGGGATGAACGGAATCAACCTAAATATTTCAGAGCACAAGATTTAGTTATCCTGGGGTAGTAAATTGTTGAATACAATTTTCAGTTACTTCATTTATGCGACTTAAAATGTTAGTGTCTTCTGTATTGTTTGAACCAGGACATTCAATGTTAATGTTATAATAATGATACTCACAATAATATCAGGTACCTGGGAGAAAAAAAATGCATGTGTGTATGTATGATGAGCATCATGATATGGAGATGCTGTACTGGCTTACTGACTGTTTTAAGTATGACTATCAGGGCTTGACACATATCTAGCACAGTGGAAACAAAACAGGTTATGAATGTTTTGTCACAGAGACAAACAGCTTCCGCACAATTCTCCTCGTGTGGAGCAACTTATATTCCATTAAGCTATCATCTCTCAGGTGACTTGTTTCATCAACAACACCTCTTGTCTCACTCTCAACAACCCCTTTGGTAAACTCATTCTTTTTAGAAATGCGATAGCGCCCAAGGTTTTACTCGCTATACAGCTTGATTTTCTTCTTGCTCAAGAACCAAACTTCTCCTAAGATTTTAAAAGCCCCTCCCGAACCTCGTACAATTAAACATCTCCACCTTGGAGAAGTTAGAAGACTATGCCAGCGCGACGCAGTCACTTTAACCCCACTGCCTGACAGAACCTCTGCCCTCTAAGTGATGTTTTGGCAACTGTTGCTAAAGGAGGGGTCTTATTTTGTTACTTAAGTAATTCTTAAACTTAAATTCTTCTCTCCTACTCCTCTTTGAACTCTCTTTTCTTCACTTTAAATTTGTGGAAAAATAAAGAACTGCAGCTGCGGCATCATCAGCAAAAGTGGCTGCCGATATTTTCCACCGGCCCCATTTTTAATTTCTATGAACTTTGTATTTTTTGTTTACTTGTCATTTGTGAGCGCGCGTGTCGTGTGTGTTGGGGGCACCAGGAGCTCGGACTCTTTAGTTGTTGGCCTCCCCTCCCTCGTCGTCCTGCTGGTCGCTCGTCCACAGTGTCAAGTTGTCTCGTAGCAGCTGCATGATGAGAGTGGAGTCTTTGTAGGAGTCCTCGTTCAGGGTGTCCAGCTCGGCGATGGCGTCATCGAAGGCCGTCTTGGCCAGGTGGCACGCCTGCTCGGGGGCGTTCTGGATCTCGTAGTAGAACACGGAGTAGTTGAGAGCCAGGCCCAGGCGGATGGGGTGGGTGGGCTGCATGTGCTCCTTGCTGATCTCGTGGGCCTCGCTGTAGGCCTTCTCGGAGGACTCCACCACGGTGGCCCTCTTCTCGCCCGTGGCCACCTCGGCCAGGTAGCGGTAGTAGTCTCCCTTCATCTTCAGGTAGAACACCTTGCTCTCGTGCTGCGTCTCGTTGCAGTTCTTGACGAGGAAGTTGTCCAGGAGGTTGAGCACGTCCTGGCACACGGCCTCCAGCTCCTTCTCGATCTTCTCCCGGTAGGCCCTCACCATCTCGATCTTCTTCTCGTTGCCGTCGGCCGAGGTCTTCTGCTCGATGCTGGAGATGACGCGCCAGGAAGAGCGCCGCGCCCCGACCACGTTCTTATAGGCCACCGACAGAAGGTTCCTCTCCTCATTGGACAGAGCCTCGTTCAGCTCTGTGACCTGATAGGAAGAGAAGAGAAAGGCAGGTTATAAAAGAGGACCTACTCACAACAGTCAACATGTTTATCCCTCGAGCTTTGACTCTGCGTGAAGTCAATGTCTGCCGCCACAGTAGCTCTCTAGGCCGCGATTGTGACACCGAAACAATAAAGTGAGGCATGTCCATTCATGATTTACATTCACACGCTGTCTGTGACGGGTTAATTCCATGACCAAGTGATCCCTGTCACTGCGTGAAGCGGGTTAAACCGCGCCTGGAGTGAGATGACATCATCCCCTACAGGACTGCTACTCTCCAGCTCTGAATGCTTGTTTTGTTTTGTTTTGTTTCCAGAGGCCAGTGTCTGGCTGGAGGGTTTAATCCTTTATTCCCGACTGCCACTATGCTGCATCCAGCAGAGACTTCCTCGCAGCCTCTCTGAATATGATGCCTGTTTGGCCCTGCCTTCCCCACCAGAGCATGTGTTCCAGACAGCTCACACCAAGCCTCTTTGTAAGACACCTCGTATGACTGGGTTGTTAGTCGACCGAACCAAACCGACATCCTGTTCTAAATCTTTAACCGGAGAGATTTTTGGCCATTTGTACATACAGAGAATCCGAGGACTAAGCTGACTTGATTGCTTGCTTTAAGCTGCTTTGCCCTTGGCCCAAGTGGTGCTGGAAGGAAGGTTTCCCGCTTGATGATGTTGACTTGAGGGTTCCACATTTAAAAACCTAAATGCACACTAACCTTGCTTCAGAGGAATCACGTCATTATTGTCAGCATGAGACTATGTCAAGTACAGTAGTAGGACGTGACAATGCCATGACAACGTTACCTCATACTAACACTTCACAAAGCAATCTTCAAATCCTATCAAATGATCCTATCTAGTTGCCCATCTTGAATGATTGGTGCATTAGGTTTGCTACAACATCGAAACCTTTATATCGCCTGTCATAGAGATAATATGGCTGTTGTCAGGCCTTGGAAAACATATCTTATCTTGGAGTAGATCTAGACACACTGTACCGCAGCCAATCCTCCTGTGACTGGCTGAGTGACATCTAAATCACCTCTGTTATCTCCCCATGTCGTCTTGAGTAATGAGGAACGACACCACCTGTGTCTGCAGTGCCACCAGCAGAAGAGCCCAACATGCTCTCCCAATCAGGAGGAGGACACTGATTAGATGTTGGAATATGAACAAATATCAATATAATGTGTTTATGCACAGCAATGTGCAGGAGTCTGTTTGGAACTATACCATATGTCCTCCATGCAGTAAAAACATTCAGTAGAGATAACGTCAAAACAACGTTTCATGTCCCCTCCCCTTGCTGGCAACCGAGGACCAACCCCTCCCTTCTGGAGAGATAACCTCCGATTCACAGGGAGGGGCCAGAGGGCAAAGAGCGGTCCATCATGCAATCTGCAGTTTCCATGGAAACTCCGAGATCTACTTTGTTTTGGGGTGTGCCAGACTAGAGTATCTGGCAGCAGACGGTGGTCCCAGGACAGACCATAATCTCCACGGTCCACTTGGTGTGCAATATGAAATGACCTTGACCTGCTTTTGGCCATTCAACCCCACCCCCACCCGGCCCCTTACATTCAACAAGTTCTATGATGAGCAGCAGGATATCCAAGCAAGCAAACAGTATCACATGCAGCCCAACATTAACAAAGACAACCTACAGGCCATTGAACACCATTTGAACACCATTTTAAAAGCATCATGTCTTCCAGGCACCATAAACTTAAGGACTACCATAAAAATGACCTCTGTACTGTGTTGTAAGTCGATTTTCTGACAAGAAGGAAAAAACAACATTTCATTCAGCCTGTTTCGGAAGGATCAAAGTTGACACAGAGCTCAAACACATACCTGACCACTTTGTATCAGTTAAGCTCAGTACACTATCACCTCAGACATCAAAGGGAGAGGCAATCTAGGGCCATCTCAGTATCTAGGCTAGCAGCATCAAGTTAAGCCAGAGCAGCAGTGAGGTCAGAAAAACAAGACCTATAAACAATCCTTCTGTAAAAACATGGACGTCTTTGTTGGAGCTGTCTGTGGGCCGGGCAGAAAGGCCCAGCGGAAGCTGTGATGCGGGGCCTCACAATAGGGCTCTCTGTCTGCTCAGAGAGCCCATCGTTTGAGCTCACGCTCTCGTGACCCATCCCCACACAGGCCTGTCAACTTCCAAACCACTGTTCGCACCCAACAAAAGCATAGGAAACGCAGTGTGTTCCTCCTCTCACATGGCGCTCTGCACGCCCACGAACCTCCACAGGGGGTCGGAGTGAGCAGAGTCTGTCCGGGGAAAGGTGAGGAGGGTGAGGCAGTGTAAATCTATCTTCCACGGCCGTACTGCTGCAGAATACCATCCACCTAAGGGTTAGATGAACCCGAGAATGAGGATTCAGTCCTGGCCCGGTCCCACTCCCCATCGCTCACTTCTAATCCCTCACATGGACTTGCTCTCCTTTTTTCTTCTCTCTTTCCTCTAAACTGATGTGACAACCCCTCTGCCTCCTCTCTCTCTCCCAGCCCGCAGAGCACAGAGGTGGCTCGCGCGGCCTGACGTCACAGGCAGGGCGAGCGGGAGATGGCTGGTTGAAGCCGAGGAAGTGAGCGAGGGAGACAGAGAGGGAGAGAGGAGATAGAGGAGAGGGGGAAATGAGAGCGTGATGCTGGAAAAGTGGGGATGTGAGGGTGCGTGTGTGTGTGTGTGTGAGGAGGGGGATGCTTCAAGTAGCTCTTTGTTGTTATGTAACTGTATATGACTGCAGCATTTCATGGATTTCTCTGTTGCAGCTGCTGCAGGCTTCTAAAAATAAAACGTATAAAAGCTTTTTTAACTCCAAAGACATGAAAAAAACATGTGCTACTGCGATGGTATGTTTCAGGCCCGCGTCCACATTTGTGAGGAATGAGAGCTCCACTCTTAAAGGGAGGCGGCTACATCATTCACATGACACAGCAGAGACGGATGATTTAACCCACTCTCCACTATAGGGCAAGACGTCCTTTCCTTTAAACCCAGCCGTGTACAAAGTGGGGTGCACTGCCGGCCAAATATGAATGGCATGCTGGTACATGCTCTCTCTGAGTCACCAGTCCAGGATAGTGAAATAACACACGCCTGAGGCATCATGACTTCATAGGCACTGGATGCGTTTGGCCCAGGGAGGAATTAGCCTCGCTCCGTCACTTCAGAGACGGGTTAAACATAGGGACCGCTCCTGCTTCCGGAAGGAATAGAATGAATGTTCTAGTGGAGGAGTGGTGCAGTCCATACAGGCTTCCAAAGATGGTGGCTCTGATGCTGCAAGTCATTGTACACGAAAGGAGCTTTAGAGTATACAGGGGATTTGATCAAACATTCAAAATGAGCCAAATAGTTAGTCGGACATTGGAGAAGGAAATAAGGAAATGAATAATGGACCTAATGGTTCCAGAGCTGTGCCACTGAGGGCAGCTACACCAGTAAGAGCTGACTCATTACTAGAAACTCTCCTCCCATGTAGATTTCAAGGAAATACTCGGGTGTCAGTCCAGTCCAAGTCACTCGGATTTTGGGTTCAGCTGCCACTGGGCGGTTACCATGACTGCAGTGGTGGAGGGATTTCCCTCAGCTGATGGGTGAGGCAGACACACCCCACTGCTGCAGCACGCCCCTCCCACCAGCCCTAATGGGGGGTGGGGGTGGGGGTGGGGGGGGGCTCTGACTCAGCATAAATCAGAGGGGTGGAGCCAATGGCCCCCCTGTGACATTACTACCACCTGGTCCTGGAGAGCACGATTCCTTTACGTTACACACCAACATGCTGCTTCCCCCCCCTCCCCCCTCCACACACACACACACCTGTCTTCTGGGTTGAATCTGACTTAGTCGTACTTTTAGAGTAGTAACCGCGAACTAAGACCCTCGGCCTGGTAGGGCGGTGACAGAATGGACCATGGCTGCCATGTCTGGTCGTAAACCTTGACGTCCAGACAGGAATCGGTCCTGTTTCTGCAGTACCACTGAGTGTGGAGTAGGCTTTGGAGACCGGCTACATGTCATGTGCCATCACAGGATGTCAGAACAGCCTTACTATGCCGTAGGCCATAAGAAATCAATGGAATGACATTGACTGTTTTCACTCTGCGGTGGAAGGACTTGCTAAATCATAAAGCGGTGTAAATGCATTAAACAATTCGGATACCAAATGAAAAGGGCTGGGTACGAAATGGTGCAATACGGATGCTGCACCTTGGCACACGCTGCGACACGCCTTATCAGACAACCTGCTATGCTTGCCGAAAGAGACTGGGAGGCAAGGATGCAGTTGCTATAAGGTGTGTAAGCTATAGATGAAACGTGAACATACCGGTAACCATAGGTTATAGCGGTCCAGTCTGCACACATTATTACTGCAATATGACAACCACGGAACGTTCTAGAGTTTCTGGTGCCACCCACAGATTGTAAGTAAAAGGGTTGTAGCGTATTTTACAGATAGGTATTGTTGCGCAAACCGATTTCAATCAAGACGCAGCCAGTGTTGCATTAAACAAAAGCACGGTGCGCAAAAGTGGGTGGTTTCAAAGTCAATTGTGCGGGTAATAGTTTTCTTCACAATATGACCGATGTTTTCAACATCTGTAACTAGAGGATTAATCTAACGATGTATCAGCATTATAACCGAGACCTCATCATCTGTAATTATGGGCTCTGCTACACACACTGCTTGTCCTCTGGCTAATCTACCCTTATGCGCATCATCTGACGCGAACAAATTCTACGTTCCCTGGCTCATATACATTTCTCTTTACTGTCTACTGTCATCCATTTCGCAATTTCTCAGTAAATGTATAAATATGCTGTGCGATGGATGTGAAAAAAACGGTCAAAAGGCACCGCCCCAAGATCAAACAGTCCGCATTCGGTCCGCTCATTGTCCCCTCAAACACTTTTCAACCTAACCTGCCTCCTAAATGGGGTTATCAGCGCACATTTTCAGTAACTAAAATCGATTGACAATCTTTCATACATTATAGTATACCCATGGCACGGCAATGAATCTTGGAATCAAGACATATATCATTTTGTAATTGATAATAATTTGCCTGGTGTACGTGGGGCCTCACAATCAACTTCCCTCAAATGTTACTGTAATGGCATATTGGCCATCCTCGTTTGTGTTTAAGAGAGAGCAAGTATTACTAAAATCATAATTAATCACGGGTTTAATACACCAAATATGTATCACTTGATTAAAATATATGTAATATTTATATCCTTAATCTTCTTTTTGCAAAGGTTGTTGCTACAGCAATTATTTACAGCTTTTGCACACATTATAAACTGAAGTAATACGGTTGCGGTTATTTATGACACCTAGATTCATAGGAGAAATATGATTCCAGAGCAGAACTTACCGATTTCATGGCAGCTGCCATATCATCATATCTCTCTGCCTGTTCAGCCAGCCTGGCTTTCTGCACCAGTTGCTCACGATCTACCATTTTAGATGTCGTTGATACAATGTGCTTCTAGAATTGTAAGCTAAATAGGAATATGTGACTTGCACTACTGGAGTAAATGATTACCAGGTCCTCCTGCTGCAGCTGCTCCCTGCTGTCTGCGCTGTCTGCGCGTGCCGACGGGACACCCCCTCCCCCTCGGTTCACTTTCTCTCATTTACGTCATCACCCAAATGGGCGTGCCTTGTCCACAAAGAGTGACGCAACAATCCTTATAAGGCGTCGAGTCTGTGTCTTGTTACTGAAGGTGACATGGGAAATGTAGTGCTCCTTTTTAAACCATCAGCCACACCCAAGGACCAATGAACTCCATTGTCTCCTTCGTTGATCATCACCAGTTAATGTTAATCCCACTCTCAACTCAGTGCACATTACAGACGCTGTCACGGCTAGAGGCCTTGCGAACACCGAAGTGGACCTTATTGATCACTGGGGTGACTTTGTCATTGGGAAGGCATGTATGAGCAGCTGAGCTGCATCATCCTGTCATCACTCAGCAGCTGCTGGGCGATGACACACTGGCTCTGAATAACGGAGCACATCAAATGGCCACTGGGATGTCTGGTAATCTCAGCACGGGCCCTCCTCCAACTGTGAGAGAGTGAGAGAGTGAGAGAGAGAGACAGAGAGAGTGAGAGAGAGAGAGTGAGAGTGTGTGTGTGAGAGAGAGAGTGTGAGAGAGAGAGAGAGAGAGACACACACAGAGAGAGAGAGAGAGTGTGTGTGAGAGAGAGTGAGAGAGAGAGAGAGAGAGAGAGAGAGCAGAGAGAGGCAGAGAGAGAGAGAGAGAGAGAGGCAGAGAGAGTGAGAGAGAGAGGCAGAGAGAGGCAGAGAGAGAGAGAGAGAGAGAGAGAGAGAGACCCAAGATCAAGAGACCAGCAAAACCACAGAGCCGAAGTAAAATGAAATTTACTGACATCCTCTAATTCTTTAGCCACGTTTTTCATTTCAGCAAATGGTTTCCTGTCCTAACATAACTTTCAAATCCATAGTGCTGTTTCCACTGAATGCTGTACACATCGAGAAGCAGGCACAGTTGGCAGTCAGTCCCTTTTGGGGAATAGTTTAATTCGTTTTGCAATTAATCAAGAGTGAAAAGTATACATTAAGCAGTCCCTCTTCCACGGTTCAAATGTAACTGATGCAGGGTGAGATGTTATTGAAGTGACAAGATTTATTCCCAGTTAAATAACACAGCACAGTAACAATGCTTAACATTGAAGTCAGTGGATAAGATGCTCAACACCACTGCTACATTTCTAGACAGTTTCATCCAGCATGGGAGAGGAAAGAGGTTTAAGCTACTAGAACTACAGTTTACATTATATTTGCACCGAGTACATCAAACTGTTTTCCAGTGGTGGGGATCCTGCAATGGCCGCCACGCACACAGATGACTGGTTTCATCTCACTATCTTGCCCCCTTGCCTGAGGCACTTTTTTGAACCTGAGAATTGCTGTGCCATGAGTGGCGATGCTATGGACTCAAGTCATAAAGTTTCTTGGATTTATTCAATTTGTCTGCTCTTCCTCTCAATCTCACGTATGGCAATAAGGTATAATAAACATGTCCTAATCATCGTTTCACATGTATATTAAGATATATTGTTTAAACAGAACAGGATTTCATTGAAGACTTGATTTAATAATTGTAATGATGGATTTCTGTAACAAGCACTTTCTCCAAAGTAAGCAGGTAATTTAATGTTTACATACATATACAAATGCACACATATACACAGTTCCATAAACACATACACACACTTCTTCACTTTCATGCCAAGACTATATCTAATATACACCCTGTGGTCAACCATAACAGAAATGCACAAGACACCACTCATTCCATAATAAGATAAAGCTTAGATAATTTGCCCTACTACTGAAACAACATTGTGTGAGAGATACAACAGTCATTTGAAGCCTTATAGAAAACCAAACATTTGACTAAACACGTTAAACAAATATGCTAGTTCACGGTCTGCTATGGACACGAGACAATTGAAAACTAGCATTCCCAGATGCAAGGTCTTAGAATGGTCTGAGGATTTGGAGGTCCCTATGATCAACACATCCAGCTCTCCGAAATAAATTGAGAGAGCTAGTTTATATGGAAAGCACATGCTTGTAGCACAGGAAAGTGCCAAGGGAACCACTGGTGGAGGTAAAGTGAACAAGAGATTTGACCTAAAGCAAGCAGGAGGTCAGTTCCTACACAGCTAACAGGCTTCTTGAAGATTCTGGTTGTTGTTGCTCAGTTTGCATCCTATGACTGTTTGTGTTGCTGAGCAGAGGATAGTGGGAGGAAGCTTTTTTATCTCCACACTGAATTATAAATGATCTTGATCCCAGCCTACCTTACTTAACCATCAAAGAACTATCAACCATGTGGCTGGTATGAGTGGTAAATATTTTAACATCTTGGCAAAATAAAAGAAGAGATAGACAAAGAGTTTGTTTGAAACTTTAGTTCCCACTGTTTATCCCCCCCCCTCCCCCCAAAAATGTGTGCAGTGTATTTTATATCATATATATATATATATGCATATATTTATAAAGTGCTTAATAGGAATAGATAAACTAAGTATCAAATATTATTATTGTAAGATGTGTTGGGTGAGCTGTTATTTACATAATGTATACAAGTCCTGGGTGTTGGCCCCGCCCCTCCCAGAGGCAGTGGAGGGGGGGAGGGTGGCGTGGCTGGAATCACGACAGTGAACATGTGACCCCAGCGTCTTCAGTGTGGTCACAGTTGTGCACGTTCCAGGATATGTGGGAGCACTGCTGGAGCGAGCCCTCCGCGCCGGTACACTTGAGATTGTCCAGGAGGATGGTGCCCGCTCCGGGCCCGAAGAAGGCCTCGATCCTGGCTGCGGCGGCCGGCCCGCAGCCCAGCTGGCGGCACACCACCTGGGCGTCGGGGAGGTCCCAGGCGTCGTCGCACACCGTGCCCCAGGACGCCCTCGAGAACATCTCCACCCGGCCCTCGCACGGATGCTGCCCGCCGACCAGCCTCACTTCTCCTTCGCACGCGCAGAGAGGAGAGAGAGAGAGACATGACATTTACACACTCGCACACGTCGGGTCCTGATCGACATGTGCTGCCACTGTCAGACTGGTCAGTAAGATGTGTGCTGGTGTGACTTGAGGTGAGACTGACCTTCGCTGGGGGGCGGGGCAGTGGGCATCGTCTGGGTCATATCAAAGTCCCGTCCACCTCCAACCAGGATCTCAAAGGCTGAGGGAGGGCAGAGGAACACATGGAACACATCAGTCCTCTGTACATACTCACAGGGTATCACTATCATTCGATACATAGACGAACTCCGACTCCATTCCAGATCGAGGCTCCCTTGTCTTCTCGGGAGCACAGATCATTATTTCAGAAGAGCGGAAGTCCTTTTTCCACTGTGCGTCTTATTGTGCCTTGAAGCAGTGCGGTGATGCTGATCGGCCTTGACTCCCACTCTCTATATTTGATGTGGTCTGGGAGGGAGCCTCCTCGGAGAGCTCCCCGCGCGAGGTGACAGATCAAGGAGGACAACACGCAGGACCGGGGGACTGGTGACTCTGGGGGGACTGGTGACTCTGGGGGGACTGTGGAAGGTGACGACTGAAGAGGATTTCTGTGTATCCAATTGTGTGTTTGCGTGCGGGGATTTGTTCGTTTGTTAGCGTGTGTGTGTCATTGGAGCTTCGTCCCTATTCGACGTGTGTGTGAGGGCATGTCTATGCACACGTACAGCTGGGCCTTCTTGCAGACCGTGCACCGCGTACGCACTCTACACGTGCATTCGTGAATTGGCTTGCGGTTCATTCCGTGACAGAGGGGGGGGGTCGGGTCTTACGTGCACAGATGACACCGGCGTCCTCGTGGTGGCCGCAGTTGTGCTGCCCCCAGCCCAGATTGAAGCAGTCGGTCAGGTCCCCCTCGTTGCCACGGCAGTCCACGTTGTCCATCAGGATGGGGCCCGATCCGTAGCCAAAGTAGGCGAGGACCTTGGCCGCGATGGCCGGGCCACAGCCCAGCTGCCTGCACACCACCTGGGCGTTGGCCAGGTCCCAGTCGTCGTCGCAGACCGTCCCCCACACCGTGTTGTGGTAGACCTCCACACGGCCCTGGCAGGTGTTGTTCCCCCCGTTCACCAAGCGGATAGGGGGCTGTTCTGTAGAGGGACAGAGAGGACATCGGCTACAGAACATTCTAGAGAAGAGAGGTGTTCACAAACCACCGTCAGTATTGAAATGATTGTGGTTGTGCAACGTCTCGACGCGTCTTCCCCTCTCATTGGGACTAGAGAAGACGAGCTGTAGGATCGTTACCTTTGGTTGTCATAGCAGTGGTGGTAGCCCTCGTTGTGGTCCCGGTAACAGGCACAGTGCCATCAGTCACTCCTACTGAATCAAAACCACAGGTCAGTATCTATGCCATAAAGTTATATTCATATTTACAGACACTGCACTCTAGTTATAGTGAGACCAGAGACAAGGTGGGGTTTAGTACTTCCGAGTTTCTCCACCATGTGTGTGAGGCACTGCTGAGTCATGGAAAAGATCAGAACCATGACTTAATAGCCCCCTCTGTTGGCCTGGGTGCAGAATTGCAGCTAACTGCAGATGTCCATGCCTGGATATGGCCAAGGATCAGATTCCTTGTTCCTGGTTCATATTGTACTGTAACCCCAATCCCTGTTTTCTCAGAGGGTAAGTAAGAGATGTAAGTACCTGCAGTGCTGTCGGTCCAGAAGAACCCTCTCCCTCCTCCAAACCCTCCCTCTGTGTTCATCGGGGGCAGAGTGGTGGACCCAGAACCTGGCACACACACACGAGAGGAACACGTTTAGATCGTCTTGTTTTATGCCTTACACTTCCATCATAGACGTGGATACGTCATAGAGCTGTTTCTGCCCTGATTGTATTTTTACATTGCATGTATGAGAGTACGTTTTGCTGTTCTGTTTGTGTCCGTGAAAGGGGAAACCTGATGTTTCAGCTCACCAGAGCAGATGACTCCAGCATCCTCATGATGGCCACAGTTGTGGATTCCCCAGCCCAGGCTGTAGCATCGAGTCAGCTGGCTCTCGTAGCCGTTGCAGTTGACGTTGTCCAGCAGGATGAGGCCCGTGCCGTAGCCGAAGAAGGCGTTGCTGGTAGCCGAGACGGCGTTGCCGCAGCCGATCTGCTGGCACACCACCCCGGCGTCGCTCAGGCCCCAGTCGTCGTCGCACACCGTGCCCCAGCTGCCCCGGTAGTAGACCTCCACACGGCCCTGGCACGAGTCCAGCCCTCCCATCAGACGGAGCGTGCCGTCTCCTGCAGCCACACACAGAATGATCAGGTACAAAACATGAATTCTGACTCATATTTAATGTCTCAATGACCAACATGAATTCTGACTCATATTGTCTACAGCCTGACACACTCCCTTAATGTATTTCGAGTGTGCAACAACAGATTAGTTTCAGGTTGTCCTACAGTCTAATGTTGCTAGCTTTACAGTAGCTACAGTAGTAGCCTATGCTGAGAATAAAGAAGGCGGAACATACAATAGGCAGGTATGGGAATGAGAGAACGCACTGATGACAGATGAGAGGAAGGGTTGAAGTTACAAAGAACACATTTGTTGTCATCCTGTGGTTCGGTTTGAAGAGATACACCATTAGAGCGGACAATAGATCTTCTCATGTGTCCGCTCACAATAGCTTCTCATGAAACGTCTAGCTACCTAAGGAATAGGTGTCTATGGGTCCCTCGCTGACTCCCAGCGGCTGACTTTGGAGGGACAAGCCGATTCAAGTGCGTCAGTTTTTTCCCCCAAAATACTGAAACCTGTTTGAAACCCGGTGTCTTGTGGCCCACTTGGGAGTGAAGAGTGGCTGACGGTAGGGAGGTGGCTACAAAGGCTGCCTCACCAAACAATACAACAGATAGGAAGGTTCCAGAAGCTTTGAGCTGTACTCTATTGTACGGCTGTCTCACAGAGGGCCCTTTTGACCAAGCTGGATAGAAGTCTGACTCTTGTTGGCCAATTGGTCTCGGGGCAATTTCATAGAGTACTGAGAGGATAATATTTTTCTTATCCTTAAAGAAGATGCTTTAGCGAGTGCTGAAGTACCACAGTGGATTGGTCTCATGTCTGTGCCTTGCCGTTGTGTAACCCTCTGTAACATCTCAACACAATGAACACAGCTGTAACTTAAAGGCAGGAATGACTCACTCAGTCCAGAGTTTCTCTTAGAAGGTGTGGTGGGTTCCATAAGGCCTTTTGAGTCCACCATTGATGTGTCTGACAAAACAGAGGATGGTATTCAATCAGAAATCAAACAAATCATACTTTTCTGAATAAGCAATGTATTTTCTTGCAGAGAGGGGGGGGCCTCACCTTTGCATGTGACAGACACGTCCTCGTAGTGGTAGCAGTTGTGAATCCCCCACCCCAGACTCCCACACTGGCCCAGGTCGTTCTCCCCCCCCTTGCAGTCCACGTTGTCCAGCAGGATGGGCCCGGCGCCCTGGCCGAACTGGGAGCTGCTGCCCACGGCCATGGCCAGACCGCAGGACAGCTGGCGGCACACCACGTTGGCGTCCACCATGTCCCAGTCGTCGTCACACACCGTGCCCCAGGTGTCGTTGTGCTGCACCTCCACCCGGCCCTCGCACCGGTGACGCCCGTTCACCAGCCGCACTGGAAGAGAGGGACACCAGGGGGGGGGGTCAGGATCTCTCTGCTGAGGGACCGTGACCCCCCCCTCCCGCTCTGAGTCGGCCGTCACGGATGCGACCGTCGTGACGACTGACTCTCTTTTTAAGGAGAAGAGAATGTGCTCGGTCGCTAAATGGAATACTCTCGGGCCACTGAGGGAGGCAGACTTTCTCTTTGTTTCTCGCTCGTGCCACGGCACCGAGAAACAGCGAGCGGCCCGAGGCTTATGAAAGCCCCACTGTCTGAGGTACATTACGGTGGCGTGTTACCGTCTGGAAAAATGAAATAGCAGGGACAGATTGGCACGGCTCTGATGATATTTAATAGCAACAAGAATCCTTTAGAATAGGACTAATCCTCTCCAAGTGAAGTAACAAAATGAGACCAAATAAGTCACATGACACCGTGGACTGGCGAGGGATGTGGAACGGGGAGTCACTGAAGAGATTACGTGAGTAGGTAGCGAGGGGAAGTGACCTTGTTCGGTTTGCCCCGGGCGCACATCCACCCTCTCAATCCTCTCCTATTCTCTCCCAGTCTCCCCTGCTCTACATCCCCTCTCTGTATGTAGGCATGTTTAGGTGAGTATGGGTGCTGCAGGAGGTGTGGAGGAGGTGGCTTTAGCGGGCAGAGGCCCGTCATCTGCTTACCTTGGGGAAGTGCACTTGTAGACGGACCCATGCTATTGGCTGAAAAAAACAGGAGGAGAAGAGGGAGAGAGAGAGACTTTGGTCAAATTATTTGTTGAAAGGAGGTTCTTGGCCCTCCGTAGCTACAGTTCTCTATATCTACTATCTATTTTCCTGTAATCCTAGACCCAGCTTGAAACGCAACAGGAAGCCTATTTAGCCCATGCAGTGCACCAGTTATGGCGTCCTAACTGAAATATGCACAAAGGTTTTGCACATTCCTGTGCGAACTCTAAAGTAAACGTTTTTCAATGGATAAACAAGAAGCAACCAAAAAACGTTTTCTCATCCTGAAGCTTCACACCTATTTAACTCTAACTCTAATACAGTCTGAATTATAATTGCAATAATAACAAACAGAAATGGATTGAAGTTGGACTATTGAACGTGATTGGGACTGAAAGGTCCATGTTGTGATTTCATTGAGGAGCCTGAGGACAGAGAACCAAGCAGGGACCCTCCCTTCAGGAGCTAGTTCTCCCAGGGATGAGAGTGCTCTGCTGGGGCACATGTTGCCCTCAGACCCCAGATGAAAACATCCCTGGTCTCACATTAAGGACAGAGTGAAGCCTCAGGACTGAAGTTTTGGGTTTCAATGCTTCACACAAAGAAGACACCATGGCTATTCTTAACATCACACCCAAATTAGGTCAATTCACAGGCTTCTCCCGTTATTAATGTTTCTTTGGGTTATTGAAACCAAGGTCACACATTCCTGCTCTTATGTGCTGTACAGTATGTGGGTTCATTATTTGGCAGGGCTCTGTATTATATACTCACGGGGAAGTTCCCTCTTGCTTATGTTGACACTTCCTGTAATGAGAAGACAAAAACATGGTCAGAAACCAGAGAAGAAGAACATGGTCAGAAACCAGAGAAGAAGAACATGGTCAGAAATCAGAGAAGAGGAACATGGTCAGAAACCAGAGAAGAAGAACATGGTCAGAAACCAGAGAAGTCCAACAGAAACTAAGTACAAACAAATGTTTGTAAACATGGCCTATTTAAAGTTAGGAAATCCATGATGTCCCGAAGAATCGATGACAACTCGCCCCCTTCGCTGTCTCTATTCAAAATATCTGCAGGGCGCTTTTTGCGCCGCAACTGGTTAACAGGGAATAAACCGACAGTTTGGACACAAAGACGCTCATCCACTGGGACTACAGTACATTGTCCCAGGTGCACCCCCCTGCTCGTTATCTCTCCACATACATCCAACATGCATGCTGATAACACACAAGCTCAAGTGGCGCCCTCTCAAATGTCACATCCCCTTTCTCTGCACGAACGATAAAGAGAAGAGTTAACTTTCCTTCCCAAACTCGAATCTTTTTTTTCTCCCCCCACATTTGCACAAATAACAGTTGATATCTGTACCCTATAATTCGGTCGTTTTGGGAGGGGGAGGGGGGGGGAGTTCATCTAACAAAAATTATTCCTTAAACATCTAGCTGAGAGTCAGTCTTGAGCTTTTGAAACACTGAAACTCCTCCCACACCCCCCCCACCCCCCCCCACCCCCACCCCCCACCCCCCCCACCCCCTCCATGCCCCCCAAACTCACGTAGCTGCTGCTTCGTGAGGGCTGCCAGCAGGAGGGTGCCCAGCAGGGCCACCAGGAGCCACACGGCCGGGATCCATCGCCTGCTCACACACTCCGTCACACACTGGACTGGCATGGCTGGCTGCTCTCACTGAAGGTTCGCCTGGATACCTGAAACACACACACACCCACACACACACAGTTATACACACTAACACACACTCAGTGCAGTCTCTTTCTACATACTTTACTCTCTTACTTTCTGTGGTTCCTCTCTTCCTTCTTTCACCCCAAAGAGTGGCACTCTCTACTAATACTAACAATAATGACCCTTTACATCCCCTACCCAGAACTCCAAACGTAGTATTGGATTGTTTTCTCTCATCGACAGAACGGCTTGGAAAAAAAACAACTACTACAAAAATCACACGGGTAAAACCCTGCAGGCCTATCAGCGAGGGACAGCCAGTATCGACGGGAGCACGAGGTCAGACCAGGAGAGCTTGTGGTTAGAGGAGAAATTGTTTCCAGAGACCATGTGATGCACTGGGGTGAAACTGGTGTGTGGTGGCGGTGGTGAGGGAGAGGTGTGGGGAGCCATGCTGTGTCTGTGTGTCAGGCTCAGGCCTATCGATTGGATCAGGCCCAGCTCCCAGAGTGCTCCGACGCCAGCTGAAGCGTGAAGCCGGCCCATTTCCTGGGGCCCAAACACTGGGCCGCTAGAAAACTGGGCAGGAGAGCGAGTGTCTGGATCTGTGGCGAGCACACAGGCACAAAATGGCTGCCACACCTCACTCTGATAGTGAGAGGATGATCTTGCCGAGCACAGTAAATACTAAAAGGCTTGAAAGGAGCTGAATTTGTGGGTTTCTGACTGGCTGTATGTGTTCAGAAGCAACTGGTAAACGTACAACCTACATGGAGCTCTTTATCAGATCGCGAGATCCAGTGTCAAACTGAGGATTTTCTCTCAGGAAACCAACGTTTTAAACATTCAAAAGCATGCAATCAGCAAACGGAAAACCAGTCACAGATACTTAATTCCATAACAGCTAATAAATAAGATAACATTTTGTCTTTAAAAAACTACAGCAAGTCCAAGTTTGTCACACACCATATAATTTCATTAAAAAAAGAGTGCCATACAATTTAATCAAAATCGACAACCAGAGAAAAAGTAAAATTCTTGTTGCTAGTAAATGAGTTAGTTTGTGAGTTGATGTTTCTTTGTGCTCCGGTAGAAGCCCCTCTGACCTCAGCCAGGAATGTATTAGCGTGGGGATGATGAGGGGTGAATATGATATTGGCCCCTGGAGATAGTGGACATTCCGAGCCCAGGGGGCACAAAAAGACATTTCTGCTGTCCGTGGTCCCCATCGTCAGGCATAAACGCTGCTTCCTGCAATCTGTCACTGGAACTCTTCGAAACGCTTAGGCCTCGATGACACCAGAGGGGCGCCTCTCGTCCCCTGGAGGAGCGCTAGGGGGGCCTGCAGGCCGGAGGGGCAGGCTGGTTTCAAGTCCTCCAGGTATATCTACACTTCCCCTCAGTCTAGGCTGTACAGGATCACATGTACGGCAATGCCCACTGGCACGAGCAGCGATCAAACCAGCTCTGGCCAGTTGCTGCTGTGTGTGTGTGCTGAGGGCCACTGGCTCCAGGACGAGATCTGGGGAGCAGAAGCTGTCAGAGGGGTCATTGTACGTCCAATTAGGAACAGGGGGGATTTGAACGCCAGCCGAGCACTGCAGCGACCGTGGCTGTCCCGTCTGCACGCCGTGCTAACAAACGGCTCGAAACTCCGGGGACAAATGGTTCAGTTATGAGGGATGAAAAATAATCTAGTCCCCAATGTTGTGTTTTTCAATACTCCATTCATAGCGGGATGTAGCGCAGATCCGCGGGGGAATAATGTTGCCTTTTGTGTTGGCTGCTCTTCCCCTCCCTCCTCTCTGCCCTGCGCTGAGGAATAGCTGAAAGATCTCAGGCCCCACAAAAATACCCCCTTAATGTCTGAGATAACCTGGAGCACGACACTCTCTCACACGCTAAAAAGGGAGGAATTTTCTGCTCTTTAAATTCAGATATAGAATCTGTCAACACATCTACAGTGTCTAACCCCTCTTATCAATTTCCATCAGGAACAAGATCCTCTTACAGCATTTTTTTTCTTCCCTTAAATTCAAGGGAGAAAACAGATAAGGCATATCTAGAATCTATTCGTAAAGTAAAAGTCTTGATTTTGCTGAAATGTTTTCCTGTTTTCTAATAATGGCTGAGGTTGTTGTGGCTACATGGTGTTACATTTTGGATATTAACACTACATTATAGTTTTTTCCAGCCATTTAATTTCAGATTTATACGAATACATGCAAACTCACAGAAGTATCACAGGAATAAGCTAAGTGGAAACTCTAACAATGTCAATGCCCTTGAAGAAAACCAGGTAAAAAAATTTCCAAGCAACAAATAAAAACAACTTAAGTGTCAGGAATCATAAACATACCTGGAATTAAGCTGCTCTCTTACTTTTTAGGGGAAAAAATAGAATAGATTTCCTTCAAAAAAAGGCAGAAAAAACAAGTTGTCCTTTGATATCAAACGGTAGGTCGCTCACAGAACAGTTCCCCAACTCGCACAGCAAAACATAAGAACTTGATGTGAAAATAGAGTCCGAAAAACAAATCATCCAGCATCACATGCACTGAGACATTCATCTCCTTAACCTTCCCTGGCTATAAGTACCTGGCATCTCTGACACGGCTTACGTAAAACAATAAAGACAATAGCATTGTATGTTAATATTCTAACGCCCTGTACCTGCCTGTGCTTAAAACAGGCAGCAGGAAAAAAAGGCACCGTTGAAAGCCAACCCTTCACAGGTAGCTGGGCGGCTCCGATTTCAGGTAGCGCTCACGGAAGGTGCGGTCCTGCTCATCTAAAGGAGAGTTCACAGGAGCAGGATGCATGGGGCAGAGAAAAGGCTGTGGCACAGTGTGTGTGTGTGTGTGTGTGTGTGTGTGTGTGTGTGTGTGTGCGTGTGTGTGTGAGTGTGTGTGTGAGTGTGAGTGTGAGTGTGTGTGTGTGTGTGTGTGTGTGTGCATGCAAGGCTCACACTCCTGCGGTCACACTGTGTGATTGTGAGCGGCTGCAGCGATGCACACTCCTGAAGGATCTGTGTTGAAAAGGCTCTGTTTGTTTTTGCAGGAGATGTGGGGTGAGGTGTTCTGAAGACAGAACACTGCAGCATCAGTTCAGAGACAAACAGTCACACAGTTATACTCATTCACAAGTATTCTAAACATAACTACTCAATCAGGATGAGGGGAAAGAGAGAAAGAGGGAAAGTACATGAACCAGTAGAGAATGACTGTCCCTTTCATCATCCATAGGGGATGATCTTAAAAGCAGACCTGATGGGAGGTGAATACTTTACTTGACCATAAAAACACGATGTAAGATGTAATAATAATAATAATAATAAACATTTCAAGCTATAACTAACTCCCACTCCTGCACCAGTGATGACATCTGGTGCAGGTGCTGGTCCTCGTGAGCAGCTCTGTCAGAGTACTGTGCCTCCCTCAGACCCTCCACATGACAGTAGAACTCTCCAGCCTGTTATTCACAAGCAGCTCTGGCTGCCAGAAAGTGGGTGGCAAAAAAGGAAACAAAAGGACAGAACAAACAAAAGCTGCACGAAGGCCAGGAACGCGCTTGATTGTGTGACACCACTGATATCAGAGAAGATGATACCACGCCCTCAATAAGAAGACCTCAAAAGTGTTGCAAAGAAACAGTGACTGGAAGGAAATAACAAAGCCATTTTCTTGCAAGTAAATGTAATTCTCAGGGGTATACAGTGGAGCAGAAACACAAAGTAAGGTGCAGTGAAAGTGGTGGAAGAGATATTGCTCTGTCTGTTCGAAATCCTGTGACTGAACGTGCTGCAGGGTTCACATGTGGCTGGACACATGCAGGCAGATGTTTCTCTGATGTCTCTCAGGTGTCTTCCAGAAGTCATCACAGTGCTAGAGAGATGGTCTCTAATGATTAGCTGGCAGACTTGCAGCTGTGAGTTAAGCTTTCAGAGTGGCTCTTCCACCTGCCTCTTGAAAATGTGTTCAAGCAAGAGCTCACAATCGTTTGTCAGATTGCAAGAGTTGCAGTTAAAGAGAGCATCTCTGTTAACGCGCTCATGTCGTGACTGTCGTTCTTCTGAAAGGTCAAAATAATGTGGGCTGGCAACTGTATTGGACAATAGTATGATTTGATTCCGTGAACTGTGTCTATATACTCACACTAATGGGTTACAGACATATCCCAAGATATCTCCTTACATTTGACATTTTGTTGTTTTCAGAATGAGAAGTTAATTTGAAGAAGTGTACACCAACTGGTTTCCTCTATGAAACAGATATACTGTACAGTATTTGACATATCACATTATGAGTCAAATTATCCTGGGCCCAGTATAATGGTATAAAAAACTATTTAGACGACCTACAGTACTGCACAGGATTGTTGTGCTGTCAGTGTGCATATAACCAATTTGGCCAAATTGGCATCAACATCTCTTGTTCGGTCTTAATCTATTCATTGCTTTGAAAATCAGTTAATCCCCGATATCAGATTAGGGCTTTGAAAAGAGATTTCATATGAGCCACATTGCCTTTATAGTTTCATTTGTCCGGTGAATACTGGGGGACAATCAATGTGTCATTGCACAATGGGAACAAATAACTGAGACTCAATGGCTGAGAAGTGGTGGAACAGAACGGTTTCCTCTTCTCAATATGACACGAATGTTTGCCTCTAGCCATGAGGGTTTCATGTGTGAAAGAGAGTCTCTCCACCAGCCTATTCCTCAGTCATCGTGACCTGTAATGAATTGTTCATATTGAAATGATTCAGTCAATGGGGGACACACAGAGAGTGGAGAAGCCCAATTGTACTTCCCCTCTGGTTCCTCCTCTCCCCTCCCTGAGTATAGTAGGGTCCACAGCTCCACACTCTCTCCTGGTCCATTTGGCAGCATGCTACTGAGGAGATATGAAGCATACCTCAGGGGATTTACACTGTGGCTGGGGAAGGAAATCTCAGGAAGCATTTTGATCAAAAGGTTTCTACATTCCCAGGTATCATGTTATATGTTGCTGTAGGCCGTGTCCTCACGTGAAAACTGAACATGTGACAATATGCCACAGTAGTACTTCCGACTCATGCCACAGTATAGCAATTAGAACTAAAATATACAGACTGAGGACATGTTTTTTCTCAATGAGATTAGGCACAGTCAGCTTCTAGTCTGCTTGTGTAGAGTATGAGAGATGGAGGCCAAGTCCCACTAGACAGAGGGTATTGGCATAAGCGCTTCACAACAATCCCCTTCTGAGAGCGTTGGGGTCATTGAGGCCTTAGAGGCTGTAGACCAGCCCCTTACCTGTGAAACCTTAATGCTCTCACGCACAGCTCTGAGGGACATGTTAACAAGCAATCTCGTGGGTTTGATAAGACACAAGAACAAAGAAAAGAATACAGCGACAACAATGTAAAATAGTGTTTGGCGAAACCTTTTCCGTTATGTCGGTCAGATGGGGAATGAAGGCATTGATGGTCTGGTGGGAAAAAATTAGCTTGAAGCCAGCGTGAGAAATCAATTCAATGTTGTAGTCTGTGGGGGAATTGAACTTTATTGTCCTCGACTCATGTAGGTTGAGAACTATTGTACAGAAAAGGGAAAACGTGTCACTGTTGTAGGCAGGAATACTCATAAAACATGCTTTTGTGGTGGAGGGCAATCATTTAATTTGACATTTTGCACTTTTGAAAGTGGTGAATATACTGACAGTTTCCTATTTACTGAAATAAAGACCCACCCACTGCCTGTTGGTTTTGTTTGTTTGTTTAGTTTGTTTGTTATTATTAAATATTTGCATACATTTGACCTGTTTCACCCTCATGCACCTACTTTCTATAGCCACTAGTGGTCAGGTCTCTCAAAGTTATGATCTTGGTCCAGTTAGGCACAATCGCCAGGAACTATACGGACAGCTCTAGCAGGGGAGCAACTGGTGCTTTAGAGCCGAGATGTGGATTTTTGTCCGAGGCCGACTCGGGGTGTCTCGGATAACGAATCGCCAGTGGCGATGAAAAACGACCCGAGTTAGCGTCAGAAAGTATTTTTTTTACTTGCAGCTACTTTGTTGAATGTCAAGAAATTAAAAGTAGCGGTTGCTTTGTATCAGCTGGGAGGTGAGTTGTTACATTTGTAACGCGTGTGCGGTTTAGTTTGGTAGCTAATATAAGCTAGCTGGTCAAGCTGGATATAAGCAACCTGCAGCGCCATAAGCTACTGTCTTATCTAGCCAAAGCATTGTTTACCTCGGCTCAAACCCTAACACTCATCCACGTGTAGCCTACTGGCTACCGGAGCATCGGGTGGGCTACTAGGAGTACCTTGCTGAACTGCTCGCGAATGCTTGCAGGTGAAACCGTTACATTTAGCTACATTAAATAGCTCGCCGTAGTGCTTATTATGAGCCTTGTAACACCTGATACAAGTCATGTGTATCATTCCAGACAGCAACTCACTACAAGCTGTCGATGTTGATACTTGCAACAGCTGAGAAGTCATCAGTCAGTTTGACTTTTGTCCAATTGCCCAGTCAATGCGTCAACAAAATAACTTACAGGAAAGTAAGCACACAGTTGACCTGAGGTCTGAATGATTATCATCTGATCCTCTTTCAGGACTCTACCCCTTTTGTAGGAGCAAGACGTTGTATCGTGTTTCATAGTGGCCTAGAAGGTGAGATTTACATAACTAACTTCTACTAAATTTGCATGTAAATTCATACTCGGCATGCCAGAACAAAGCCATAATTAGACGTAATTTATTAAGTTAGAAGACATAGTCATGATATATTAGAATGATTTGCCTACATCTTACTGAGTGCAATGTATGTCGCAAATGGCTTCTAATCTCATATTCATTCAATGCACTTCTTTCAGTGGTCTGTGCATGCTGCATGCTTTCTAACCCCTCATCACCCTGTCCTCACCTTCTGCATGATCTCTGAACGTGTACGCGTGAGTTTCCTAGCATGCACTCTCCCCAGAGCTGAGTAGGGCCTCCCCTCTCACTCCCTGGCCCGTTGTGAGGGTGTGGATATGGGGAAAGATGAGGGTAACGCTCCGCTTCTGACATCCAAGACCCCGTGCCCCGGCCGGGTGGACCCCGAGCGGGAGCTGAGGAACCTGCGCGCCGTCTTCGAGGCGGAGAAGAGCCGCCACCAGCAGGCCCACCAGCGCTTCTCCCTGGACCTGCGGCGTCTGCGGGAGGAGGCGGAGCGAGAGCAGCGGCGCGCCCTGAAGGAGCTGACGGCCAGGCACGAGCGCCAGAAGGCCCTGGAGCTGGTCAGGCTCCGCGACCAGCTGAGCAAGGAGCAGGCCGCACAGGTGCGAAGCCTGCTGCGCTACCGTAGCCAGGAGCCGAGGGCCTCGGGAGCAGGGACGGAGAGAGAGCGCGAGGCCGCCCGCAGGGAGCCCGGGGGACTCCGGTCCGGAGAGGGGAACGCGAGAGGCAGCCGGGGCCACGTCGGCGGTGAAGAGAGGCGGGGGAAAAGCACCCAGGGCGGAGGGACTGCTTGTCTGGGCGACGTGGAGACCTGTCGTAAGCTGGAGCATCTGCTGCTGCGGCTGCATGAGGCGGCGGATGGAGAGACGGCTTCGTCCCTGCAGAGGGTCAGCCAGGAACTGGGCCTGGAGGAGGGCCTCGTCCTCAGCCACCTGGAGGAGGCCCACGGGCTGCTGGAGGCCCACGGGGTGCTGGAGGCGGGGGAACAGAGCCCCAGGTCACCCAGCCGCAGGTCAAAGAGCTGCGCCCATCTCTTCCACAGCCCCGACCCCCACCGGTCCCCTCCGGGCCGCTCCAGGTCTCTCTCCCAGAGCTCCAAGAGTGCCTCCCCTCCACCCAATAAGAGGAGCAGGGGAGAGCGCTGGAACTCGCTTGGGACGAGGGACCTTGCTGCAGCTGCCCGCTGTTCCTCACCCCTCACCGGGGACACCTGTCGGAGCAGCCCCCTGGAGGGCCTGCCTCCTCAGACCTCACCCTATGCTGACTGGGACCCCCAGTCTGCTCCCCGCTCCAGACCAAAGTCCCCTGGGTCAGACCAGTCCTCGTCCTCCCCAGGCTTCCACACCAAGATGGACCATATGGTAAGCTGTCTCTGCATTTTTTTTACCCTCTTATAGGACACCGATGCATGCCTGAATAATGAGTTAACTTGAGCTCGCCAGAAGTTGAGGAACTTCATTTTCATGAGGAAATGATTCCCCTTCGCAAATGTACAGTATGCAGACAGTAGCTTTTACTCTTTACATTGAAGTCATGTTTCAGGATAATTTGCTGAGCTCAAGCTTTTGTTTTCACCCAGCTTTAGAAATGCAACTTTGGCTTTTCTGCTTCAGTGGTCTTTCCAGAGACATCTTGGAAGGAGATCAAACAAAAGCTGTACGAAATTGGATTCGACCTCAGCTCATGTTGTTGTGGCTGCTTTGCAGTCTTGCAAATTGATGGCGCTCTACTACTTTAATTTGTATTCAAGTCGATGCAGATGGCCCAATGTGATCATCTGGATGCAGAAAACTGTGTATTACATTATCCTGTGTGGGGTAAACCAGATAAAGATCTGTGCTCATGACCTGTTGAGGATGATCAATGTATTCTGCCTGCATTGTGTATTCTCTGCCAGATAACACAGCAGCACTTTCCTCTGGTCTATTAATAGACATCCCTTGCAAGCTAACAAGGTCCTTAGTACAGGATCAGTTATTTCCAAGGCCACACTGTGTCAGGTCATACATTAAGGTTTGGCTGCATATTTAATCATTGCTTAAATTATGGGTCCTGACTCTTGAGGGTGAGGCCAAGGACAGACAGAACCTGGGTACTGTCATCCTCAGCTGTGTCTGTGGGTAATGTAGTTCAGAGGATGTAGGCAAGGCCTTCACCTGGGCAGGGCCTAGGAAGGAGACATCTGCTCTCTTGTGTTGGTTCCTGAGTGCTAGCATTACTCTTCTACTCGCATCATAAATAATTCCCCAGCTCTCATTTCAAAAAGCCAGTACAGCAACCAACAGCTTTTGTTAAGTGTATAGGATTGCCTTGTCAGGGGGATTTGGCCACCTGCATGGTCATTTTATTTGTTACCCATTTGGTCAGCGTCAGGTCCAATGCTATTGTAAGTCTGGTAACTGCTGTTTCTGTGTGTGTGGGAGGGGGTTGGGTGTGTGTGTGTGTGTGTGGGTGGCCCCAGAGCCCCATGTCAGACCCTGTAATTGAGTGTGTTGTTGATGGCAAGGATGACATGTTTCATCACAGGTGTTAAGCCTTTTTATTAGCCTTGTGGGTACCGTCACTGCTGGCAGTCCTTGGCTGAAGCATGGCCTGTAAGTCAGTGGTGTGATACTGCTTGTCATCCACTAGCTTCCATGGTTCCTGAGGGTCAGTGGCTGGCTGTCTCTTTTTCACCGTAGCAGCTCGTGGGAAGATACAGGGAGTGTTAGGTTTGTAATGACCAAGTCAATCACGCCACAGTGCACACGTCGACACTACTGCCTGAGTGGTGCTGGTGAGGATGGATCATGTGACCTCAGCGGGCCAAGTGGTGCTGGTGAGGACGGATCATGTGACCTCAGCGGGCCAGTCGTTATACTGAGGGAATGTTGACAACTGTTGTTGGACCTTTTTTTAATGAAAATACATTTGAATACATCTCAGAAGTGGCAGGTTTATAGTGACTGCTTCCAGGAGGCACTTAACCCGAGTTTGCCTCACTAAATATTTATCTGAATAAATAGGTAAAATAAATATTTTAAGAAACCTCCCAATCTTGTTCCTGAGTCAGGGTATTCACTGCTTCAAACAATTAATAATTAACTAATGGCAAAATTAACATATCGGTGTTGAATATTTGGGATTGTGGTTGTGCTCCTGGTTCCACTTCTCTAGGGTAGGCTAAGCCCCGCCCTGTCAGAGAGTGACAGAGTGTGTGGTGATGTGGGGAGATGTCACTGCACTATCCTCAATCAACAAACATGTCAACTCTGACAGAAGCTCTCTCTCATCTGGGCGTGGTGGCTGGGTAGCTGTTCTGTGTCTGGTGTTTTGGGGAGCTGGGTATGTTGGCTGGGTAGCTGTTCTGTGTCTGGTGTTTTGGGGAGCTGGAAGGCAGAAATGTGTCTGGTGTTTTGGGGAGCTGGAAGGCAGAAATGTGTCTGGTGTTTTGGGGAGCTGAAAGGCAGAAATGGGTCAATGTGTTGACTCCACCCCCCCCCCTTCCCCAGTCTGAATTGAAGATTTTAAAGGGGGGAAGAGATTGAATAATTAATCTGAGTCAGCTGAATCCAAACAGCAGACTCTCAGGGGTGCCTCCTGTACACACACACACACACACACACACTCACACACACACAGAACCTCCGTGGTATTACCATGCCAGGCTTTGTACAGTAGATAGGAGCAGTAAGATGGTGCTTCAAAAACCTTTTCCTAAAACTGGGAAACCTTCAGATGCATCTAGTCACCTGTTAACCTATATGTGTCTATCACAGTAGCATGGTGCCATCTTTCCAAATGCTCACTGCTGTCATTGGATCAGTTCCAGGCTGCCACCTCCCAGAACTGTGTCCCATTAGGAGCTCTTTGATGTGCAGAAAACAGCTCCCAAACCCCCAACAGTCACTTTCTGCTTTCTGCTTTTCTCCATATTTTCTTCCTAGATCAAATGTAATATTACACAAATGTCAGTTTGATTTCCAGACACGCACACACGCGCGCAGGGAGGGAGGGAGGGAGGGAGGCAGGGAGGGAGGGAAGCAGGGAGGGAGGGAGGGAGGGAGGGAGGGAGGGAGGGAGGGAGGGAGGGAGGGAGGGAGGGAGGGAGGGAGGGAGGGAGGGAGGGAAGCAGGGAGGGAGGGAGGGAGGGAGGGAGGGAGGGAGGGAGGGAGGGAGGGAGGGAGGGAGGGAAGCAGGGAGGGAGGGAGGCAGGGAGGGAGGGAGGGAGGGAAGCAGGGAGGGAGGCAGGGAGGCAGGGAGGGAGGGAGGGAGGCAGGGAGGCAGGGAGGGAGGGAGATTCCACCCGTCAAAGAGCGAGTAGATGTGTCAGTATATGTCAGGATCTTGGAGGCGTCAGGGATGATGGAGTTTAGCCCTGAGCTCAGCACGCCTGCTGCAAAAATGCTGAAATCAGAATGATTACTGTAACCGTGACAACCTAGCTCGCTTCAGCCTATGATGTACACACGCTCAACTTTGAATGTAGCCTATGAGAGACTCCTCTCCAGCCGCAAACGGTCCTAAATATTCTTGACACCGTGGAAAAGCATTAAGCCGGCAACATGCCAGGTTCGGTTGACACTTTCGCCTTTTTACTTTCGAGACCGTCAGCATTTGTAAATCACGTTTCCACGGCTACACCCAGTCTGGTGAGAGGGGTTGCTAAGCTGCTAACACCATGCTCTGCTTGTTGTTTCCCTTGTATCAGAACCTACACCACCCCCTCCCCCCTTCCCCCAAGCCAGGGCTTCAAATGAAAGTTTGAGAGAAGCTGGAGGGAGATTGGGGTGAGCGGAGGCTAGCGGAGGCGTGTCAGGGTTGGGTTCTCTCAGTGGCGAGGTCACGCTCTCCTGGGCGCCCTGTAATTAAAGTTTGATAGAACGAAAATGGGGGAGCGGCTCTGGGAGGAGAAAGGGAAGGACACTGTGGAGAGAGAGAGAGAGGTGGAGAGAGAAAGAGAGATGTATAGAGAGGTGGAGAGAGAGGTGGAAAGAGAGGTGGAGCGAGAGGTTGAGAGAGAGGTGGAGAGAGAGGTGGAGAGAGAGGTGGAGAGAGAGGTGGAGAAAGAGGTAGAGAGAGAAAAAGAGAGGTGGAGAGAGAGGGGTGGAGAGAGAGAGGTGAGAGGGAGAGAGAGCACGGCCTGTATCTGTGCTCCTGTTTGTGGGAGGCTCTTACAGTATGTGGCCAAGCCCCTCTAATCCTAACCCCAGTAGAGCTGAAAGTGCACAAGGTTAGTTACAACATGCAGTTCTAGGCCTGCTGGTCTTTTATTTGTTTGCATGCTGAAAACATGTTGCCCCGCAGTGTCGGTCATTCCCCCCAGATCATGTTTCAGGCTCTGCAGTGGATTTAGAACGTGGGACTCCCACAAATATGTGCATATCATTTTTTTGTTCTCGATCCCTCCTCTCTTTGCCTTGAAAGATTCCTCTGAGATTTCGCAGCGGCAGTGAGAAGGCTGGAGAGGTGTGATGAGGCCTTGTCTGGGATGGAGGCTGCATCTTCAAACTGGGCCCCGGGGCCTCTTCTGTTCATCACTCAGGGCCACAGGAATGGATCTGCTTTAATGGGATGACACACTCACTCTCCCTTTCATGCTGTTGATGTAGCAGAGACGGCAGCCGCCTTGCCTCCTCATCCTCTCTCTCTCTGACACACGCACACACACACACACGCACACACACACACACACACACACACACACACACACACACACACACACAGTCACTACTGATTCACATTCTTTCAGGTTTATGGCATCTTGTTGGGATAACTCCGTCAGGAGGATATTCTGACGGCCGTGTAAAGTCTATAAACACTTTTTATTCTGACAGAAATGACAGTTTCAAGTCTTCTGGTTAATCCCAGTATAACTATCTATGATGTCAAATTTACAACATGTTGCCATTTTAAAGGAGGAATCGGCCATTGCTGCTCGTAGCTATGTTATTAGTATTCTTCTTCTCCCTGCCCTGTTGAGTCCAGTCTCAGGCTCCCTCCAGAGGCCTGTGTCAGACAGCTGGGCATGACAAGGGGCCTTCCTTAATTCCTCCGCAGTGCTCAATTTTCTTTTTATAGCCTCAGTTCTGCCACGCTGGTTACTGGCACGCTGGCTCTCCCTAAATCAATGCTTAGGCGATGCATTGATTACAGAGAAGATTCATGTCCCTAAAACCTACATTTCTGAACAGCAGCATGACTCTGTGTTTCCACGTAGCATCTTTTTCAGAGTATGGTTCGGGTCGGGAAGCCTGTGGTGAGCAACAGTTCTGTACCCGAGCCCAATGCTGTTGGGACTGTCATAAAGTGCCTCTTTGGCTTTGATTCAAAGTCTTATTTGTGGATGATCTCTTTAACAAGCAGTGTAAACACATGGTTGTTCTCTGTCATGTGGCAGGAAGCCGGCGAAGCCTGTTGGGCTGATGGGAGTCGTAGTCTTTGGAGCTGGGGGAGGGTCGGGATCATATGAAAAGTGCATTTTCCACCCCACTGTGTGTGTGTGTGTGTGTGTGTGAGTGAGTGTGTGGGTGTGTTTGTGGATGATGCTGTATTTCAAACGGTTCACCTCAAGCTTCTGGTGTGGCAGTTGGACAGGCTTGTTTGTGACACAGCCCATATTTGAGCAGTTGAAATAAATCAGAATCCATAATTTTCCCGTCACCAGCCACTTGGTATAATTTAATCTCTCCGACAATGTATTGTGCGCAGTGTTTTTTTTCTTTCTTTCTTTTCTTCATTTGTAATGGCAGAGAGAAAGAGGAGGGGAGATATGAAAGCAGGATGTCATCCCTGTGCTCGCCTACAGCCTTCCCATGTCGCCGCGCTGTGCTGCCTCTTCAACAATCAATAGGCAACCAACATCATTCCAGCGTCATCTCCATGGAAACGAGCGCCAGCCGCAGTCATGATTGGCCCCCTTGCTCGAAGCTACCCTTTTGTGATAGGACGACCGAAATGTATTCTCCCCACCCCCTCCTCTCTCGCGGACACAAACACACACGCGCACACCCACAGAGTCACACACACGCATTTTCCCCTCCGCTCGCTCTCCTCTTCCTTCACCTCTCCGCCGCGATGTGGGAGACGGAGGATTAGACGGCTCAGCGAGCGCACCGACGTCCGAGAGCACCAGCATACGCAGCGGCGTCCTCCGGGAGAACACACACACACACACACACACACACTGCTGGAGACCTCCATCACACCACCTGCTTCTCAGAGGGGACCGGAGGAGAGACCTGTTAGCGAAACCAGTCTCTCTCTCTCACACAGCCTTATGTGTCTACATACACACACGCGTGAAATAGCTGGTGTGTTTCTACTGCGTGTGGCGATTCAGGCGGGTGTAGGAGACAGGACTGCTGATTCCTCTGCTCTCCTGCTCGGCTTTCTGGGTAAGCGACAGTGACAGAGTCGTCACAGAGCCCTCGGAGCAGAGAGACAGGACGAGGAAGCTCTATCCAGCCTGACGAGAAGGAGCTCTCCATCTCCACGCTCCGCTGTGCTCACATCCCAGAGAGGAGAGATCACAATACAGGAATCCCTTTTTGGATCGCGAGAAGAGGTTTCGTTTTCCTGCTGTGTGCGTAGAAGAAGGGGATTTTTTTGGGGGGGGGTGTTCGTTTTATAGCCCTCTTTTCCAAGACGTCATTTTGGGCCGTTTTCCTGCCCCCTCCTCCTGGAAAGTTTGATGAGCTAGCATGCTCATCTGTGGATCGACTGTCATCGTCACGACGACGCATGCTCCCCTTGTTGTGAAGGGTGTATTTTGACAGCAACGAGGGCCCAGCCTTAACTATTTTTGCCGCTGTGAATTCCTAAGCGGAGGAAGCGAACTAACTTGAGACCTGAGGCTGTGTACTGTATCTGGTGACGGGTAAGCCTGGTAATGACATCCCTGAGCTGGCTAATCTTATCGTTGTGATCTGGGGGACACTTCAACAGAGCCCAGACACATCCCCCCCCGCCCCCCCTTTCCTAAACTCTGAGGGAAAAAAAGGGGCTAATTTTTTTTTCCTTCTTTTTGAAGTCAGCTCCGTGAGGCCGATCCGTGTAATTCGTCTCGGCGAATGAAAAGCCCGTTCTGGCTGTCCGGCGCTGGCTGTGCCTCCCATGTGGCTCTATTGATCCCAGCAGCAGCGCTGGTCCACCGTGACGGAGAGTGATGTATGACCTGTGCACCCGGCCGGACCAGGCAGATCAGCCTTCCTCGCACCCAGAGATGGAGAGCCGTCGAGGGGGTCGAGGCCCCGGGCCCCCAGCAGCCCGGGCTGGGGAGGACAGGGGACGTGGGGGCTGAGGACCCAGGGGACAAGGCCTCCCCAGACACCACCACCACAGGCCTTGCTACTCCCACATCAATGCTGGGCAAGAGACACCACTCGCTGTATGCAAACCTCAACGGCTTTGAAGTGGAGGGTCTACGCAAGGTAGGTCTGGAGGGGGATGCTGTTATCTACCTGTAACCCCTACAGCTCTACAGGGGATACAGAACACGTGTTGGGGGATGTGCTGGTACGGTTGTAATGGGCGTTGCATGTTTTTGGGCGGTCGGTGAGTTTGTGTCTGAGTTGAGTGTTGTGTAACTACTGGAGCAGTGTGACTCAGGTTGGCTGGAGGTGTTTTATGTGGGCCAGCCCTGTGGCAGCTTGGACGTGTGCGTAGGCAGTTACTATATTCAGCCAGGGTGACCTCAACCCATATTTCACACCGCTGGAGAGCCTAAATGGGACAACGGAAGATCCACTTAACGGCAGTCCAATTGAAAATCAATACGAGAATCCAGAAGAATTTCCTGTAATTGGACGGCACTCTCATGTCGACCGGCTTGCTTGCAGGAAAGAGTGATTTAATGGTGCTGAACAGGCTACAGTGTGTGGCTACAGTGCCCTGCAAGCTGCGTGCTTTAGGAAAACTTTCAAAATCCATAGATACTAAGGAGAGATGGAACAACCTTAACCCTAATGGCAGAGTGGAAACAACAAAAGAGAAAGTGGGCGAGAGTCATTCCCATCCTTGGTCCCTTCAGACTCTGGTTTGACGAGGTAGCTTCGACATGTGTCAGCGCTGAGACCGACACGCCCCCCCCTACGGCCCTCCGCTTGACCCCGTGGTGACCTCTCCAGATGACGAGGCAGAAGTACCTCCTCAGGAGTGAGTGAGGCAGGGGCCGTCAGGACTGCCAGCCTCACCCACAACCTGCCAGCCTCACCCACAACCTGCCGCCTCCCATCTTGTGAAGGGAGGGAACACACTCATGCATATTTCAGGACACCCCGAGATTGTTTTTTCGATGACATGCTCTTACTTTCCTTTTCTTGCCAGACCAGCGTTACCTAATCCCCTGAATCGGCCCTCAGTCGTAACAAGGCCCCTCTCTCCCGAATCCAGCTCTCTGGATTCGGGACCTCGTCAGGTCTGCCATCCCTCCGAAACACAGGACCCGCTGCCTTTTAAAACCAGCGTGGTCGTAGATCCATAGCAGAGCGGCCACAGGAGCAGGGAGAGAGCGTTTAAATGATGCATTAGCAATTATCTTCCAGGCCTTTCAGCCCAGTGGGGGGCTGGCTCTGGCCATTGTTCCGCGGGGGGGCCTGTCAGTTTGGGGAGATTGCTATTTATTTATCTGTTACGTGCAGAGATCACGTGCGGCTGGCGGCCCCCTTTTATTTTCTCATCACCATTTCCAGCCGCCTTGATTGATTGTGCGTGTGTGTGTGTGTTGCTGTGTCTAAATGAAGAGCATGGTGTGTGTGTGTGTTGCTGTGTCTAAATGAAGAGAGCGGTGTGTGTGTGTGTGTGTGTTGCTGTGTCTAAATGAAGAGAGCGGCGTGAGCGTCTGTGGGCCAGCAGGACCATTAGTCAGGCCCGTGGGGACTGTGATGGAGCACAGCGCCCTCACAATGGAGCACACCCACCCCCTCCAGATGAGGAACAGGCCTGCCGAGGAGCGCTGGAGAGGGAGGAGGGAGACCTAGACTAACACACTGGACCCGGAGAGGGAGAGAGGAGAGAGCAGAGAGGGAGGAAGGAGACCTAGAACAACACACTGGACCTGGAGAAGGAGAGAGGAGAGAGCAGAGAGGGAGGAGGGAGACCTAGAACAACACACTGGACCCGGAGAGGGAGAAGGAGAGAGCAGAGAGACAGTAGTCTATAGGGCTGGGGAGGGGGGGGGTAGTATGAAAGGGACGTAGATCACACCCCCCTCCTCTAATGGCTGGCTGTTATTGGGGGGCACGTGTGAACAAGGACAAGGTCTTTTGTGTGAGGTGATGCCGACGCTCCTCCGCATCTCCATAAACCCGCGTGTCACGGCTCACTGTCACGGTTATTAGTGACCTGATAACTCTCCCTTCCCTCACTTCCTCCCTCTCTCTCTCTCTCTCTCTCTCTCTCTCTCTCTCTCTCTCCCTTTCTCTCTCTCCCTTTCTCTTTCTCTCTCTCTCCATATCCCCGTCTCTGTCTCTTTCTAGTCCGTTACTCGTATCTCGGCCATCAGCTCTTTCAGGTTGGGCTCTACAGCTGTCTGCTTTGTCATGTATTCATGAGGAGCTCTCTGTTCCACTGTGCACGTTCATGTTTTTCAATGTCCTCTTTAATGCAGAAAGGTGTTAGTATGTGTATGAATTATCTTCCCCGCTTCACATGGAGGTCATCTAACATGCACCTGTTTAGCATAGCCTGCTTTCCCTACAGACCAGCATCTCTGGAGAACTGGCTTGTCTCTGCATATCATCGGCCTGCGTGGTTTTAATGGCCACAATGACAGTCTCTCCTTGGATTTCTTGCCCATTAGGATAAGCCGGTCCTTTGTACAGCCAGCTAAACGTGGCCTTTCTCTGAAGCCGTGGTGCGTTAGCTCACTAGCATTGCTCCAGGGCAACGTTCAGCCATGGACTCACATTTAAGGGCGATAGTTAATACCATTATTAGATGCTTCAATTGAGGTTTCTTCCACACACGGACGCGGATGCTAACGCTAGGCTAGTGGTTTACTTTCGCGGTGAAGATGTACGGTGTGAACGGGCCTCGGGGAGACTTCAGTTTCACACCGCTGAGGGCTTCACGTTGTGCTGTTACACAATGAACTCAGCCGAGCGCCTGTTCTGTGGAGCTGTGGAGATGGGGCTGGGCTGGGGTTTATGACTGCTTTGAAGAGGAGGCCTACTTTATGAGGTTTGGCTAGTACATGGTGATGCAGCAGTAGAGGGCTGTCTGATGGAACGCCTCGGGCAGGGACCAGGGGAGATTTAAGGGTGGTGTTCCTGCCTCTGTACCCCCCCTGTCCACCCCCCACGAGACATAATCGTATCTTTCTGTATTAATCTCACCTTTTCTTTCAGCCCAGGGGGGATTTGTGTTGCTCCCCCTACCCCGGTTCTGCCACAGCCTGTCTCTCCCACAGCCTGTCTCTCCCACAGCCTGTCTGTCCTCTGGCTGTCAGGGTACTGAAGCCCTGGGCTCATGCAGTGTGCCACAGTGTTGTCTGGTGTACGGCACACCGTGTACCTCTCCTCACAGCCGTGTTGGGGACCGTCTCTGTTCCTGCTGTCTGTTAAAGACAAGGTGTCTAACAGTTTCTGAAATGGCTCGTCTTGGTGGTCTGTTCTGGCACCGAGAGGTGAGTGGTACAGTGGAGCAGCGAGCGCAGGGCCTGTGTGTGTTTAAGAACCGGGGTCACGCTCCTCAGTTTTCCATTAGAACACAATTAATCATGTTATCTGATTAGCCCTCATCTGGGCCGCGATGCCTCAATTACAGCCCAGGGAGGAACGAGGGGGCTGGATTGAGTTGGCACCGATTCAGAGATCCCTCTCTATCGACCAGCACCACCCACACACACACACTCACACACACCTCCGCCCTCTTACAGTGCCTAACACTGTGTTAGTGTTCACTTAAGCCGGTCTGTATCTCCCAGTGTTGTCCTGTGTGTGCGAGAGGGCTGTGGCACCATGACCTTCCAGCTGTTGCTTTAGGAATCTCATCTCAGGTGGTGCTGCATTCAATCACAGTCGATCTGATTGGCTCGTCTCTCTCCATAGCCAGGGGCGGCCCAGAGATGCAGGTACTAGCATTCTGACACCCAGACTGTAATCTGTAGTGCAGTGGCAGGAGATGTCTCAGGTTTAAGCCCCGTTCCACATCCCACTGTGCTGTTATCAGTGTCACGCAGTTTGATGATATTCTCCCTCTGTCATACTCTGCGCTGAAGAGTTTGTCCCCTCCGGCCTTGTGAGGCCCAAGTGAACTTGGGAAGTCCTTGTCACATGTTGCAGGGCCCTGGAGTGTGAGACAATGGGATGGTGTTACTTACTTACTTACTTACTGCCCTTTATGCCTAGTGGCATGTAGGGCAGCAACAAAGGATCTCCACTCCTGTCTGTTTTGGGCGAGCTTTTGGATAGAACTCCAGGTCTGATTCATGGTTTTCAGTTCTTTCTCCACTGTTCGACGCCAGGTCTCTTTGGGTCGTCCTCTCTTTCGAGTGCCTTCCGGTGTCCAGTGTAGGGCGGTTCTTGTAATGTAATCCTGTTCTTTTCGCATGATGTGTCCAATCCATCTCCACCGCCTTCTTGTAATAATGGTCTCTATACTTTCTTGGTTTGTCCGAGCAAGTAATTGCTGGTTGGAGATGGTGTTAGGCCAGAAGATACGTAAGATTATTCTGAGATTTCTTGTGTGGAATACAGAGATCTTGGAAAGGTCTTTCTCCGTCATCCTCCAGCATTCAGAGCTGTATAGTAAGGTGGAGAGAACACAGCTCTGGTATAACTTGAGTTTGGTGTTGATGCTGTACTTCGTGGACTTCCACACATTGTTGATCATTCTGAATGTGTTTCTTGCCTTGTTGAGACGGCTTTTGATGTCATTGCCTGTTCCTCCATCATATCTTAAAATGCTTCCCAGATATGAAAACTCTTCTGTTGTGGGTATATTTATTCCATTTATTTGTATAGGTGGAGGGTTTTGTGTGTTTAAGGTCATCACCTCTGTTTTCTTCAGGCTTATGTTCAGTCCTATTTGTTGTGCAAATCTGGATGGTGTGTTATACAGTATACCTTGTCCTTTGTGATTGGGCCTGTCCCCTGATCATGGAGGATGGAGACCCACAGAAAGGGCATTGGCGTGGAGCCGGTGCTGGTGGCGCTGGGTGTGGTGTGCGCTGGGTGGGGTGTGCGCTGGGTGGGGTGTGCGGCGAGGGAGTGTCACGAGGGAGTGTCACGAGGGAGTGTCACGAGGGAGTGTCACGAGGGAGTGTCACGAGGGAGTGTCACGGAGGGAGTGTGACGCCGGCCCCACAGCTCTGCTCTGACCCACTTTGGGTCTGTGGGATAAAAAGGTAAAGTGGAGCGCTGCTCCAGAACTTTCTGAGCCTCTATCCCCTCCCTCCCTCTTTATCTGTCTACATCTATTTCTCTTTTTCCTCCCTCTTTTCTATATCTCTTTCTTTCCAAAGTATCTCTCTCCGTCTATATATATCTCTCTTTCTCGCGCTCTCTGCTCTCTCTCTTCCCCCGCTGTTCCACCTCAGCAGTCTGCGACACGGGAGAGCTGTCTGTCAAAGCTCACCATCGCTCTGCCCTTCACCTTCTCCTGAGCATCCATGGAGAGTCTTTGACAACCCTGGGGGGCGGGGCGGGGCGGGGTGGGGGGGGGGACGACGACTCTAGATGCAAGAAGGGTAGTCAACCGCACGACTTTCTCTTTGATCACACCATGAGGTTTGAAAGGCAAAATAAATGAATACTCATATCATATGCTGCTGGTAAAAATGTGGCATTGGAACAAACTGTTTTTTGGATGTGATTGAAGAGATGGGATCTGATTGATGTAGTTGATCCAAACCCTCCGAGCACATGTCCCCCAGGGCTTTCTTCTTCTTCTGCTGATTCAGAGCACAGCTTGATTGGGGCCTGAGCTGCTCTTTCATATCAGACACATGAGCATGGGATGTTGAGACGCCCGGGCTCACATTCTGTTTGTACAACCCGCTGAAGGCAGATTATAAGATAACAGGCTCTGCCAAGTCTCATTTAAATGTAAATAAAAGGGCAGATTGTAAGCAGGAGAAGGGATTTCCACTTGCGCCGATCCAGGGTTTCCATACTGTGTCGTCAATAACATCTTCACAGCCAAAGAAGTTGTCCTATTTTCAGGGGGTTGGCTGTTTCTCCCTCCCTGGCCCTCGTGTGGGAACAGGGCCGCAGCTGATCCCTATCTCCTTTTGTATGCTGTCCTCTTCCTGTGGGGACCCCAGGGGGAGAGAGGGGAGCATGGCTGCATCCACTGGAGTCTCTCGCTCCAGGGAGGGGCTGAACAGACTGAGGCTGAGGAGATTGAGACCTGAGCTCGAGGCTGGGTCACGGCTCCGTTTGAGTCTCCCCTGCGGGTCAACTCCTCTGTCGACACCCGTCCTCGTTTCAGATCACTTCCATCCTAAAGCCGGGCCGCTGGGCTAGTCAAGCCCGACGCCACAGACGGCTCTCTGCTGTTAGGCCCCGTCAGGGAGAGAGGGCTGCCTGAGGAGGGTGCTGGGACGGTGGACGGGCTGAGCCTCGGTGTCGTGATGGAGTGTGTGACCTTTTCTTTTTGTCGCTTTCATTAGGTATCTCCCTGAGGGGAGATGACCTGACATGACCCCCCCTGGTCCCTTGACCCCTCCGGTGAAACCGACAGAACTGCTGAAATTGGGGAAAGTCGCCACACGGTGACAATCTGCAGGCTGCGAAAGAACTGCCTGCCTTTCGCTTTTCCCCGTGTCATAAATCCTCAAGGCGTGCATGCCGAGGCCGTGCGGCTGTACATAATTAATGAGCTCCAGAAGCCTTTGTCTGCTTGGCCCTCCACTACCTCAGAGTAGGAACCAAAGCATCAGATATATGCAACAGCACCAAGATCTTTGTGTGTGTGTGTTTGTCTGTGCATGTGTGTGTCTGTGCATGTGTGCGTGTGTGTGTAAGCCCTAGTAGTCAGTATATCTTTTAACGCTGTTCCAGGTCTCAGTGGTAAATAATTGATCGCAGCGTTTGTCTCATCTCCAGCTTGTTTGGTCGACCCCCCCCCCACCATCACCACATCCCAAACAGCCCAGAGAGAGTGTCTGTCTGGCAGGCTGCCTCCCCAGCCCCTCCCCAGCCCCTTAAGGGCTTCTACTCCCCGTCTGCAGCCACAACAAACCTGCCCTCCGTGGGTGTCAGGAGGTCAGTGGAGCCGGGTCTGATCGTCTGGCTCGTCTCTCACTCGCTCCACGCTCCTCTCAGGCCTTTTAGCACCCTCCGGCTGGGTGTGTTGTGTTTGGCGTGACGGAGGCCTGCCCTCCACAGACTGCTGCTGTGTCTGCTCGCTCGCTTAACGGGGTCAGACCAGATCGAAACCTCACTGCAGAACCACCACAAGTGGACCCACGTGTTGGGTCTGTTCATCTTTTTGCCGAGCCGTTCATGGAACCTTTTAACATATGTGAACCGAGGAGTGTCTAATCCAATTACTGCTGGCCAAACACTAGCCTGGCTCCTCCCCCAGCCCAACCCTGTCTCTGGAGGGGGAGGAGGGGGTCTCTCCCCTGACTGTCTGCCCCAGCTCAACAGGAGCAGGAGCGTTTTGTAAATGTCACAGGCATGACAGAGACCATGCTGCAGGTGATTCTCTCCGCCCTGCTCGTCTCCACCCCAAGAACCCCCCTCTCCTGTCGCCCCCCCCCTCCCCCTCCCTTTTTTTGCCCTCCGGGTTTCTATCCGCTGCCCTGTTTAAGCTGCTTAACCTTGAGCCTCTCACAGAAACCGTCCTCTGAGTACCTGTTCATGTACTGCAGTCAGCCCTCCTCTGCCATCTTCACGCCTCCTGCCTTTCCCAGCAAATCACCTCTTATCCTTGAATTATGGCACAGAAGGGAATTTCTAAAAATCAGTGGAGGCCCTGGTGCATTACTCCTCCTCTCTGTCTCTCTCTCTCTCGTTCTCCACCCCCTCAGACTGTAGTGCCCGCCTCATTACAGGCTTGTTAAACCCCCTCCTCACGTCAGATGGGGAGGGTCTGGGAGTCCCCCCTTAGGTCAGCATGCAGGGGCTGTCCTCCAGACGTGGTGTCCTCCAATCGGCATGCAGGGGGTGTCCTCCAGACGTGGTCCCCTCCAATCAGCATGCAGTGGGCTGTCCTCCAGACGTGGTCCCCTCCAGTCAGCATGCAGGGGCTGTCCTCCAGACGTGGTCCCCTCCAATCAGCATGCAGGGGCTGTCCTCCAGACGTGGTCCCCTCCAATCAGCATGCAGGGGCTGTCCTCCAGACGTGGTCCCCTCTCCAATTGTCCTACGAGGCCGTCTGCCCTCCGTGACATTCACGTGACATTTAAGACCTACCCTCTCCATGCCCCCCTCCCCCTGGTGAAATCTATGATTACTGCTAATCCCCCCATCACACAATATGAGCCTGGGGGGCGGCAAGCGTTTAACGGAAGAGCCCCTCAGGGGGGCAATTACTGCATGTGACCTCCAGCTGTAAACACTGGGATTACTCTGAGTTTTGATGATGGCCTGTTGTTGATAAGGTGTGGTGCTGCTATGTTGCAATCAGTGCTTTGGCCCCTGGAGTGGCTTTGTCACAACTGCTTTTTGACGCTTTTTTGAAACAGTTGTGGGCTTTAAACAGTTTTTTTATTTAAAAAAGAAAATCTCTCCAGGAGTTGACCTTCCTGTGTCCTCTGCCTGGGTTGGTGGCGTGTCCTCTAATGCTGGAGTGTGTGTGTGTGTGTGTGTGTGTGTGTGTGTGTGTGTGGGGGGGGGTTAGATTGATGGCCATGTCTGCTCCTCCCCACCCATCTCTGGGTCTCTAAGGGAAGCAGCCTCCGCTTCGTTCCTCACATCCAGACAGTGTCATCTTCTCCTCTGTGCCTGTGATGCATCCGCAGGGGTCACCTGGATGCTGCCTCATGTGTGGACTGGTCCTCTGGTCTCTGCTCTGTGTGGCCCCCTTTCCACCAAGGCAGAGTGAGGGCCGCTTTCTCTTTCAGACAGCAAAATAAACTGTTTCTCAGGTGTGTGTGTGTGTGTCCTTGATGTGTGTGTGTCCATGGTGTGTGTGTGTGTCCCTGGTGTGTGTGTGAGGGTTTGTATGGAGGTGGTGACAGTGACAGAGTGAAGTGGGAGGGCCCTGGTGGCCCCCCTGCTCCCTCGGGGTTATTCCAGCAGGCACTCCCATCCTGGAAGCTGGGAGCTCATCACCTGATGTGGACGAGGGTCGACGTGTCTGGAGATGAAACAGACCGGATGACGTCCTCGTGGGTCGGCAGTGCAGACGGTTAATGTTCCTGCTCATGGAAACGTAACATTTTATAGGAATCATTTGAATATTTCATGGCGATTTGAAGACTTTCCAATATTTCCTAGCACTTGTGTGCAGTCTTCCGTGCACATTCTGTGTGTGTTTGTGGCCCTAATGACGGATCAATCCTATCCTCACACTCTGTTAGCGAGGCTGCGTTTTGCTGGCACTGTCGCTTGTTGTGTCAACAGCATGTTAAAAGGGGGCGGAGAGGCTGATGTGCATATGCAATTCTCTTTGACAAGATTAAGGGCTCATATCCTTTTGAAGCAGTCCGGTTTAGACACTGGTGAGAGGCGGGGTGTGGGGGGGAGCGGTGTGGGCAATGATGGAGGGGGGTTGGGGGGGGGTTCACGGTACCTCCGTCTGCCCATTGCTTCCTCACCATTTTGTGGCGACTCGGCACTTAGTGGAATAATCTGGTGACCCATAAGGTACCCTCACGTTTTTTGGGGGGGGTGACTTTTGAAAGGGCAGACGCGCTCTGCATGTCTCACATCTCATTACCCCCCCCCCGCCCCCCCCAGACAGGGGGGATACTCTGTTTCTGCGTGGGCTCGTGGGCTGGGAGATGACGAGCCGAACACCGCAGCTGCGTGTTCAACCAGCCTGAGTCTTAATTACCGAGCTGGAAAGGCCAACGACCTCGGGAGCGCTCACAGAGGGCAAATTTGTTTGATTGGAAAAGCTGCCACGCACCATTTACCACCTGTCACGATACCAGACGTTAGGTAGAACATGGTAACCGCGAGGGGAGCACGGGTCACCTTGGAGACAGATTGCTTGTTTACTTTCGCGCAACACGGTTGATTTTTCACTCGGTTCGTTGGAGTCGAGGTTCAAACCAGGTGGTTTGTATCTGTCTGAGAACGGTGCTTCCCTAGTGTGTCTAGCTCAGACCTGCTCTGAGGCAGTCTACAACCTCCTGCCTCCAGTCAGACCTGCTCTGAGGCAGTCTACAACCTCCTGCCTCCAGTCAGACCTGCTCTGAGGCAGTCTACAACCTCCTGCCTCCAGTCAGACCTGCTCTGAGGCAGTCTACAACCTCCTGGCTCCAGTCAGACCTGCTCTGAGGCAGTCTACAACCTCCTGGCTTCAGGCCTTCACTTAGTACTGGATCCTCTCAGGTCGAAGTCCTCCGAGTGTACCCAGGTGTCCCCATGCCACCTCGGGGCGCAGTGTTTCAGACATATCACCAGCATATGGGGAGGAGGGGGGCGGTGTTTGGGAGGCCTCATCCAGATTGTCCATTTTAACATTGGGCCTGTGCCTCAGGGAAGGGCCATGTATGGAGGGGGCACGTGTTGGAGTGGAGTGCTGGGCGGGGGGGGGGCGTGGGGGGGAGAGAGGGTGTTTTTGTTGAGGGGGCCCTCTTTGTTCTCCAGCGCTGAGCGTGAGACCCCCTAATCTGTCTTCGCTGGGTGTCCGGCGGCGATGGCTCTGTGACAAATGCATGATGGGATTGGAGAGGACACTTTAGGGTACTGCTTCATGACTAATAGATGTCGAGAGAGAGTTGATGTTATTAACAGCCCCAGAGCCACATATTCACCTTGTTCTGGAGTGTTGTGGATATTTCTTGTCTGGGCAGGGAGGCTGGTGATGGGGTAGACTGTCTGGGCAGGGAGGCTGGTGATGGGGTAGGCTGTCTGGGCAGGGAGGCTGGTGATGGGGTAGGCTGTCTGGGCAGGGAGGCTGGTGATGGGGTAGGCTGTCTGGGTAGGGAGGCTGGTGATGGGGTAGGCTGTCTGGGTAGGGAGGCTGGTGATGGGGTAGGCTGTCTGGGCAGAGAGGAGGTGCTGAGGGTAGGCTGTCTGGGCAGGGAGGCTGGTGATGGGGTAGGCTGTCTGGGTAGAGAGGCTGGTGATGGGGTAGGCTGTCTGGGCAGAGAGGAGGTGCTGGAGGGGTAGGTGGGAAGAAGCTCCACCACTGCGAGATTCGAACCCGTGGGGAGGCGTCCTGTGTCTGCCTCCTAATGAGAAAACCAAAATAGATTTGTCGGAGGAGAAAGCCTAGATGCACAATAAAACAGCAGCGGTGCAGAAGCAGCAGCTATCATCAGCACTTGCTCTGTGTAATAAGAGGCCCTGCTTAATTGGAAAGGGATCAGTCCGTGCTCTGGCTTTGATCTCCCGTCGACACATCGGGGTGGACGTTTGACTTCCAATACTATTAGATCAGCCTCCTGGCTAAACACAATTACGTTTTTAACAAAAGTATATTTAAAAAATGATTATAAAATGAAGAAAAAATACATTTTCTGTATTAAATCTGAGTAGGAATTTCACGGCTGTCGGGTTTCATTCTCTGGCGTGTCACGAGGAGGCTCCCAGCGCAGCGGCGTTGATCTAGGTCACAGGAAGTAGTGGACAATGCCTCCCGTCCCAGGAAACAGAGGACCTGCTTCCCCGCAGCAGGTCTCATGTGCCGGAGCATCAAAGGTTTGGGCGATTTCCCACCGCGAACAAAGACGAGACAGAAATCCACTCCGGGTTCTCGTCAGCTCCAGAACCAGCCTGGATAACTTCAAAAGAGAGAGACTCTTCTTGAACTCTTTTACTCGTCGTCTAAGATGATACTGGCAGCAGGGGGCGGGGCATCAACGTCTTTTAGTTCTCAGAAGATCTATTTTGGTTCTTTGGAGCTGTCATGTGAACCAAAACAAGGGGATTTTATTTATTTTCGATTTTCCTTTTTAGCCATTTTTAGCTGAGAGGTCTTTCACACCCAAGAGCTTCTCTGCTTTGGCTCGGCTGAACACAAAAACGTGACCGTTTCTTTTGAGGTAAAAGGGCCTTTTTGCCTTCTGAGAACAATGAATATCAAAGTGCAAAATTCAATTTTACCCATGGTTACCTTTTTGTCATACACGTTTGTCCCTTAATATGAGATTTCTAGAGCAGCCTAACCCAAGGCTATTGAAACCTCACGATTGGAATTCTGTTTTCCCTCTGTGACTGAGGGCTCCTTCCCCTGTCAAGGCCTCAGTCTGGACCTACAACCCAACAACGGCTGTTACATCCTCACAAAGGACCCCACACACACATCACGTTTTTGGCTGAAAAACGCGGTCTTCTCCCGAGCGAGAGGCGTTGGGAAAGCCAGTTAATTGTGTGAATCCTCGTGGGGGAAGCCACACAGAGGGAACCCTGCAAGAGAAACAATGTTGTTTTGTCATGCAGAACCTCCAAATGGGGGAAAAAACGAGCGTTCCTTAAACGTGTTGTTGTTCTCCCTCAGTCTAGCGACTGGGGAATCTAATAGACTATTCCCATTTGGCTTCGGCCTTTTCACTTATCCTCCTAAATGAAAATCCGTTCAATAATATTTCAAGATGAGAGGAACTGGATCAAACTGCTTTCGCAGCCGAATAACGCTCTCCATTGTGTTGCGCGCAGGGTCTCAGAATGCACATTACTGCAGTGAACATATGCACATTTAACTCTTACACCCCCCATATGCCCATTGACTTATCTCCAGCTAACACACCATGCCCTAGTGGCTGTCAATCAAACCCTAACCACAAATGATGGTCGTTAATCAAACGCTGTCCATTAAAACACAACCCTACCCTCCCATCTCGTGCCAGTCAGCTCCTCTAATAGACCCACTCACCTCAGACAGCTGGGGGCTTTTAAATGGATTGTCTTCCAATTTAAATGGAGTTGTGCGCTGAAATATCACTCCATTACATATGTTATCTCTACCTCAGGATTTAGGAGCTCGTATGCGCCCCTCTGTGTGTTCTTATCGAAACAGTTCAGGCTCAGATAAATGCTTGTTGGAATTAAAACCTGCAACGTGTTACTGTAAATGAACAATGGAGATTCCCCAGTAGTCTTCCTCTGTGAGGCACAAGACTCAATCAAGGAGCTATCTCTCTCTCTCTCTCTCTCTCTTACTCTCTGTCTCTCTCGCTGTCTCTCTCTCTCTCCCGAGACTGAAGTGTGAAGCCTGACATTTAACAGCTTCATTACCAGCACCTTCGCTGGGTCTGGTGAGTTCTTATCGACGCCATGCTTCGACGCCCAGCATCACAGCAGAAAATCCCAATGTTGTGACAGTGTTTGCACACTGCGGCCGAGCATGTAGACACCCAGCTAATGAGCCACGCGGGCGGTCTGGAGAGAGGAGACTTGCCCCGTTCCCTAGGCTCCTCATGACCATAAGAGGGGGTTTAACCAGCGGAGCAGTGGAGGCAACCTCATTAGAAAACCACTGATTGAATATGGGGTGGGAGAGAGAGACACACACAGGGAGGCATTGATTGGAGCCGTCCCAACGCTTCACTGGTGTCATGGAGGCCTGTGGTGCCCAGTTTAATGGAATGCAATTATTTCTAGTCTGTGTTGAATATTGTTGTTGCCGCCCCTCATCACCCCCAACACACACACACTTCATTAAAACAGAGGGGGAGGGGCCTTCCTTTGACTGTGTGATGTGGGGGAGATGTGAGCGAGGAGGGGGGTGGGGTGCATGTGTGGATGGTGGGGCGTGGGGTGGTGGTGGGGGGGGGGATCTCAGCCCCGGTTGCCAACAGCAGACAAGGCCTGGATTAATTAGCCGATGTATTGAGATGCAGCCGACTTGGCCTGACTCTCAGCCGGGCTAGACCACACCTACCGCTGAGGACACACACACACACAGCACTGAGAGGAGCCTTAGACACACACACACACACACACACTGAGAGCCTAGACACACACCACTGAGAGGAGCTCTGGACGCACGTCTCCGTCTCCAGACTGCTAATGTCGCTTTCCACCAAACGAATCTGAGCTTTTGTGTACGCTCCCTACCACCACCCTAGTGTTCCCTTAACGTCGCCCGCCTCTCCAGATGCACCCCTGATGTGATGTGATGGTGAGAGGATGTTGTTGCATGTTAAACACCCCGTCCTATTGTGATGATGATCACCACTTACCTGTACGACAAATACATATCTGCTCCACTTACCATGTGTCCCCCCAGCAAATAGAAATGACATGACATCTCTCGGTAAGGAATGCCACATTGTCTGTGTTTCTGATTGGCCAGGGAGCTTAGCGCCGGTCTCGAGTCCCAGAGATAAATCTCCCGTCACTCTCGGAGAAGGAAGCCGTCAAGGCTCTGCTCCATTAAATTGATGACACGGTGCAGTTGTCTATCCATCTAACGAAGCTGCATGTTTTGTCTTTATAACTGGGAGAACAATGGGAGCCTTGTAGCCGGTGTGGCGTGCGGTCGCCTACACTTCAGACGGTTCTGTTGCAGCCAGCCCAGGGGAGCAGAGTATTCAGGGTGTGTTGGTGTGTTGTTACAGGACCAGATGTGGCACGGTCTCCAGAGGGCCTTCTGGAGTCCTACTGCTCCTCAGGGTTTACTGGAAACCGCTGACAGTTTAGTTTCAGACCCGGCGCTGGAGAATCTAGTTCACACATTTATACATGCAGCCTGTGGATCTCAGAGAAAAGATCATCTAGTTCAGGGCTCTATGCGTATGTACGGGTCAGTATATCCATCCATCATCTCTGTCTCTGTAGGATTTCTATTTATGGTTTTCTGCCTCTGCCTACATACTACTGCCTACACACAACATTGTTGTGATCCATACTAGGCTGTGAGACTGCTTTTGCCGTCATTCCTTTTCGCTGACTTTGCGTTCTGTGCCAGACACGTTCCTCCTGGGGTTTGTACATGTTTCTCAGGGCTCGCGTGTATTTATCTTCCTTCATTATGGCCACGTGACCCTGTTTTACTTCACAACACGAGGCCCGTTCCACCATCACCGTACTTTCCCCTGATGTCATTTCATATGTAGGCTGCTGCCTTTTGTCTGAGAACCAACACTGTATCTAGTAGCCTTTTGTTCGAGCACCTGCGCAGGTCCATTAGCCAAGAAAAGCACAGCCCTAAATGTCACGTCTCATTTCGAATGAAATGCATCCTCGCCACGGCCCCCTCTCCTCCTGATCTAATAGCCGAGTGATTGGAGCGTGTCCTCGAATGGAAACATTGATTTCTGGGGTGTTTTGGGCGAAGGCACCCGCAGCACACAGTCAGTGGAGAGGGGAAACACTCTCGTCTTCGTCTGTCGCTCTCAGACGCTCCCCGTCTCTCGCTCTCCCTTTGTGCTCCTCAGCAGCCTGCCAGGAAGACGTGATGAAGGGGAGGAGGAAGTCCCCAGAGGAGCGGCAGCGCTCGCTCGCTGCAGAGCCGACTCCCCGGCTGCATGCAAAGCGTGTCCAACAGTCGGAGTACAGCGGCGGTGCATTGTTACAAAGCTCCCTCCCTGTTCCCCCGCCGGTTCCCGCGGGAACAGAGAGCATATTTAGAAATGAGTTACAATGAGTATCATGTTATAGGATTGCCACAACCAAATGATGCAGAGATACGTTTACTTTATTCGTTTTGCTCAATTCTGTTCAGCTGGAGTGACGCTGGGGCCGCCTCGTGATGAGGCTGTGTTCATGAGGTGCCGCCTCGTGATGAGGCTGTGTTCATGAGGTGCAGGTGGAGTGACGCTGGGCCGCCTCGTGATGAGGCTGTGTTCATGAGGTGATGAGGCTGTGTTCATGAGGTGCAGGTGGAGTGACGCTGGGCCACCTCGTGATGAGGCTGTGTTCATGAGGTGCCGCCTCGTGATGAGCCTGTGTTCATGAGGTGCAGGTGGAGTGACGCTGGGCCGCCTCGTGATGAGGCTGTGTTCATGAGGTGGGGGTAATGAGCCTGCCGTGCATGACCTCACCTTCTGGTGGGTTTGTGGGTGAACAGGTGCTACAGTGTGTGTGTGTGTGTGTGTGTGTGTGAGTGTCACCTGAGAGGGCCAGAGGGGGGGGGTCCAGTCCCCTTCGAGAGGGAAAGAGCTCTAGAGAGACCGGAACAGTCCGCTTGTTGTCAGCAGTGCTCTGCTCCCACCCTTCCTCTCTGCACCTGATGACGAGGAGAAACCGAACGCAGGCCTCCCCTGAAACACGCCGTCACCGAGCAACCCTTCAGGTTGACCTACATCCCATGGGTGTTCCTCCCAGCACCACTCAGCCCAGGGCCATGTTCCTTAGTGTTCCTTAGTGTTAAAGTCATCCTATCTAGTGGGTTTTCCACTGAGACACTGAGGGCTGTGGCTAGATTCATTTACATTTTACTTTTATCCGAAGCGACCTGCGAGACAGAGCTTTACAAACAGTGCAAAGGTCAATGATCATAAACAACGAGATGCGGGAAGCCAAAACATGAAGCATACATTGTGAAAAGCAAATAAGTGCTAATGGGTAGAACCAGAAGATCCAGGCTTGAGGAAGGCTTGTAGAGTTTATCATATCATTTGGAAAACATTGGTCTAGACACAAATCAAATTAAGTCAAGATCGGTTCTCATTGATTATATGTTTGGAATGTTTGCCTTGAATCTTTCATGACATTCATTGAATAATACATCTAGCTACATGTGCTGCATTCACCAGTCTGTTGTTAACACAGTACCTCTGGTCATCCCTTTGTAACGTTAGAAACCATGTACGGTGGATGGCTGCTCCAATCGCTCGCCCATGTCCACCGTAGACCCAGTTACCATGGTAACCAAGGCCCCGGTGATGTCAGCGTGTGTTTTTTCCCAAACGCAGCCAAGAACAACCTTCGGTTCTCCGGGCATGCCCGGCCTTGGGCTAGCCAGCGCCCCGACGCTCTCTGGCTCACGAGTGGCACAACCGTGGTGCTGGCAGGATGGAGCCACAGACTGAACACTCAAACGTGATTGGCTCTGGGCTCGAGTGAGCCCTGGAACCTTGTGCGTGACGGTGGTCGCCATGACACTGGCCCGTCTGCCAGGGGGAACGCAGACACCGACCTCCAGCCTCTAGAACGGCCTCCCAGGGAACAATTAGAGGATATGGATCCACTCCAAGATCATTAGAATCAGAATACAGCCCGGCAGAGGGAGGCTGACTTCATCCTGGGACGGCTGCCTCCGACTTGATTGATTGGGTCTTAGTGTAGTTCTCCTTTAGTGTAGTTTTCCTGAGTGCACTGCAAGGCCCCAGTACCAGTCTTCAGCGATGAGCAGAGTGCACTCAAGGACACGTTTCATCTCTGAGCTGTTCCTCTGTCTAGCTCTGCCTTAAAGAGGTTGTTTGCTGAGGAAAGTGTTCAGTGGTGTGAATGTAAGCCTTTGTAACACTGCTACTTCTTTTCAGTGGCTGTTTTATCTTTTATCTTATTTCAACAACAAGTTGTTTGGAACTATAATTTATAGGCGTGTCCTAGTATTATACTGTATGCCCAAATGAACTGTAGACTTAAAGACGTTTACTCGTAGACGTGCTTCAGAAAAGTACAATTAGTCTGAGAGATCCTCCTCCTCTCTCACCTTCCCAGGGCTCGTTTACTGGCTGAGAGGATTTAGGATTCAACAAGCGCTGAGGCAGAGCAGCAGTCTGCCTGTGTAGCCATCCATCATCTCCAGCAGCATGGCCGTCAGCAGCATGGCCGTCACCAGCGCCCCCCTGGAGGCACTACATCACTGTCAGCTCCGCGTCTGAAACCCCCTCCCACCGCCGCCTCCAGACCCAGTCTGGATCCTGGGCTCCTCACCAGGGGCATCCCTGATACCCCTGCCCAGATCACCTCCTGGTCCTGGGGCTTCCCTGACACCCCTGCCCAGCTGAGCTACTGGTCCTGGGGCTTCCCTGACACCCCTGCCCAGCTGAGCTACTGGTCCTGGGGCTTCCCTGACACCCTTGCCTAGCTCAGCTCCTGGTCCTGGGGGTACCCTGTTAGCGTTGTTACTGTGAGCGTTACACGTCGTTGTCGATCATCACCGCTGATGATCGGGCCAAATGCTGGCTCAGCTAGCGTCTGTGTTTTCACCCGGTGGCATCTGGAGGTTCTGGCAGCAGGATGGAGAAGCCGGGCCCACCGGTGCTGTCTGGGATTACAAGCAACACACGCAGCACGCCACACACCAGCCTGGCCAGTCAACAGACGCTCATTAGTATTGCCTCTGACTACAGGTAGGCATTTATACGTCTCCCCAGGGGCCGGCTCCAGACGTCCTCCATCGTTAGCCGTAACCGTGGCAACAAGGCCATTTGGTGGTTTCCCGTGGCACCCCCGTAGGGTCGTAGACGATGTTTTCTCCCCGCGGTCGTCGGATCGATCCCTTTTGTATTTATGGCTTGTCGTTTGATCAGGACGGGAGCGCTGGTGGTGTTCCACTGATCATGTTTCACCGTGGTGGTTGACAGGTAGTGCATTGGGATGGGGGGGAGAGTGTTCTGAGGCAACACTGGTTGTTTTAGATGCAGGACGTACTGGTGTCTTATCAAGTGAGGAAACCATCTGGGTACGTGGTAGACTGCGGTAAGACTTCTGGTCTAACATCACACACACACACACACTACACCTCCTTCCCTCCCCTGCGTCTCTCTCTTTCCTTCCCGCTCACACACACACACACCACACAGCCCTTGTGTTGTGTTGGCTCATTCTTCCTCCTCCCTTCCTTCTCTTTGTTATGTCCAGCACCGGGTGCTGTGTTTCCCTGGTGCTGTGTTTCCCTGGTGCCGGTGCTGTGTTTCCCTGCAGGATGTTTCCCTGCATCCTGTCTGGCTGAGTTCAGGTGCCCGGCAGTGCCAGGCGTGGTGCAGCACGTGCCCCAGTGTGTCTTGGCACGTGCCCCATCATGTCCTGGCATGTGCTAACGCTTATCTGTTATCACACCTTCCTCTGCGCTGTGTGTGTGTTGGATGAGGTGGTTTGCCCAGGGGCTACAGACACCACAAGGACAAACCCTCGTCTCACTTCCAGCTCTTTCTCGGTGTGGCCTGACTGCCCATCTGCTCTCCCTGCTCCGGAGCCTCTCCTCTGCCAGGCACGGCTTCCCCTTCCTCCCCCCCCACCCCCTCCACACCTCCCCTCCTTCCACACCTCCCCCCCCCCGGCCCCCCTTCCACACCTCCCCTCAGGGGTTCAGCTCCAGACACACCAGGATGATGTCATCTCCCACTGTGGAGACTGAGGGAGGCTCTCCTTCCCCTGTTCCCCTCCTCACGGACACCAAGGGCCCCCCCTGGATCTGTGGGCTCTAGCATGGTCCTCTCCGGTGTGTGTGTGTGCTTGTGTGTGTGTGTGTGTGTGTGCTTGTGTGTACAGAAATGAGAATATGAAAGGTAGCCCTCTGACACGCCCCAGCTGGGCCCTCAGATGAGAGTGAGGAGTGAATGCTGGTTGCAGCTGGCGACTGAGGGAGAAACCCAGCAGGTAAATCCATCAAAGTCCAGAGTAAATAATAAGAATGTTGATATCAGAAGCTGCAGCTCCAGTCTAGACGAGGGGGGTCGGGGAGGAGGGGGGCCGGGAGGAGGGGGGGGGCTCTGATCCAGGCTGATGGTTCTGCTGCTTAGGTCTGCCAGATGTGTCTCTCTGGTCCGTCTCCCTCTCACATCCTTTGCGTTTTCTTTCTAACCGCCTCTCCGTTTCCTTCTCTCTGTCTGTGGCCCCGGCTCTCCTCCCTCCTTGTTGACGTGTGACGACGACAGACCCCAGAGTTCTCCCGCCTGCTGTGCGGCGAGGCGCCAGGAGGATAATAGGGGATCGGTCCAGCGGTTTGGCTGGCGGTGCCGTTCCTAACGAGGAGCCCGCCCGCTCGGAGAGCTGTCGTCTGTCTCCACGTGTTAGAGCTGAGCTGGAAAGCAGTGTACAAACCCCCGTGTCTGACAGCTGGGGCAGACAGCAGACAGGCAGACAGACAGGCTTCCTATTGACCGGGCCAGACTACCATCCCCTGGAGTTCCAGGGCTGCTGAATGCTAATGAACGAGTAATTCTAGGCTAATGTGCTCCGTAAGCGTTATTACTGCGGACGACGTGGGACTCGGGGGAACGTAATGCAGTTTTATCCCCAATTAACTTCGAGAGAGATGAGCTGCGAGACGTTTTGGTTTGACTGAGTGTTCCGTCCGATGCTTGTGTTGCAGAACGGCACGGACTACGGCTTCCTGGCGCGCCAGAACTCGGAGCTGCTGCGGGCTCTGGACGAGCTGGAGAAGACCTGCGGGACCCTGAGGGAGGAGAACAGCCTGCTGGTAAGACACACCAGACTCCACCCAGGAACCGGACGCTCGACACGGGCCTGCACCGGTAGCCGAATCTAACAATCTGTTGTCCTCGTACTTTCAACTCCTCTTCTTCAACCAGGGTGTCGGTAGTAGCGCGGTCCCTGTCGTGCCTGGGGCTTGCCGTGTGAGGCTAGGTCAGGTGTTGAGGTGTGAAGCTAGGTCAGGTGTTGCCGTGTGAGGCTAGGTCAGGTGTTGACGTGTGAGGCTAGGTCAGGTGTTGACGTGTCAGGCTAGGTCAGGTGTTGACGTGTGAGGCTAGGTCAGGTGTTGACGTGTCAGGCTAGGTCAGGTGTTGACGTGTGATGCTAGGTCAGGTGATGCTAGGTCAGGTGTTGCCGTGTGATGCTAGGTCAGGTGTTGACGTGTGATGCTAGGTCAGGTGTTGACGTGTGCTCCTGTGTGCAGAGGAAGAGCAGCGCCCCGGAGACGGAGGAGAAGGTCAGACGGCTGAGGAGGAAGAACACGGAGCTGGCCGTCATCGCCAAGAGGCTGGAGGAGAGGGCGCGCAAGCTGCAAGAGGCCAACCTCAAAGTGGTACGCTGTCAGAGCCCTGTGTCCTAGCCCTGTGTCAGAGCCCTGTGTCCTAGCCCTGTGTCAGAGCCCTGTGTCCTAGCCCTGTGTCCTAGCCCTGTGTCCTAGCCCTGTGTCCTAGCCCTGTGTCCTATTCCTGTGTCAGAGCCTGTCTCGTAGACTGGGCCCAAGCGCTGTGCCCGTAGGCTGTCTCCCAGACCCCAGACTGGCCCCTTCTGCAAAAACAAGTATTTATGTTCCTGTTTCCAAAGTCCACCTCCCCAAATGATGAGCATGACTCATTATCGAGCACCAGCATCCATATTGAATCCCAGTAATGTTTAGTAATGAGCTCAACAGACCGGTCCAGGGAGTGATGAATGAGAGTCATTGTTGGGAAATGCAAGTTCCCTCCTAAACAGTAGATTGGGTCATTATGGATAGTTATGGCCATGCAAATTAAATTTTCCTCTTGGCATGCTGTGCCTGCAAATGCCATTAGGTTACAATGGAGGTTTTGCCGTGATTATTCATGACATTAAGGAGACATTTGAAATACTGGGAAAATCAATCCTGTGTGATATGCTATTGTATAACTGACCGCTTATATTGCCAAAAAAACCCTGTTCTCGTAAAACGTCAGTTTCCTTGTGCTCTTTCTACCACTGAGCATAGATACTGACTGGATAGGGTGTGTCAAGGAAATTAGAGACCAGAGAAGAATCCTCCTCTCAGCTAAAGAGCCACATTAGTCCAGAGTGCCACCTGCACTGCCACCTGTCTCTGGCCAGACCACCAGTATCCTACTGCACCTGTTCAACACCCTGAGAGAGACAGACAGGCAGAGAGACAGACAGAGAGAGAGAGAGAGAGACAGAGAGACAGAGAGAGAGAGAGACAGAGAGAGAGAGACAGACAGACAGGCAGGGAGAGAGACAGACAGGCACAGAGAGAGAGAGACAGAGAGAGAGAGAGACAGAGAGAAAGACAGACAGACAGACAGAGAGAGAGAGAGAGAGAGAGAGACAGACAGACAGAGAGAGAGACAGACAGACAGACAGGCAGAGAGACAGACAGAGAGAGAGACAGACAGGCAGAGAGAGAGACAGAGAGAGAGACAGACAGACAGGCAGAGAGAGAGACAGAGAGAGAGACAGACAGAAACAGAGAGAGACAGAGAAAAAGAGAGAGCTAGGACTGACCATCGCCTCTCTCCCTGCTGGCCTGTACAGAGCACAATCAATACAAATCAAACCCACGCAGACAGACAAATGAAAAGAACCTTTAAAGCCAGACTGACCCCAACTGTATATATGGACAGCCCTTGAAAAACATAACCCTTTAAACTGCTTCTGCTATGCTTCCAGGCCTGCCTGTCTCCTCATTTCCTCCAGGGATGGTTTGTCAGTAACAATCTTCCTCCTCCTAGTTTCTCATACTTTCCGTCTCGTGCGTTTTCCCGCCACAAAAGGCCAACGCCCCAGTTCCAGTGAGGCCCGGGGCGGTGGAGCAGTACAAGCGGGCGTTTGCCCGTCAGCGCGCCCGCGACCTGGCCCAGCACGCCGACACGCTGCTCTCCAAGGACAAGGAGCTCGCCGCCCTGCAGCAGGAGTGTTGGGAGCTGGAGGCCCGACTGGGCTCTGCCAAGGTAGGCTGGCACCCACCGTACTGTAACACCGTCTGCTTATTGAACACCCACACTTACCTCATCCACGACTGGACCTCGTCCCTGGGCTAGGAGGACTCAAGCCTGCCCTCTGCTGGCCTGCTTTGGCATTACACCAGAACCGTCCCATAAGCCTGCTGTAGGAACGGTTCTGATTCACATGTGGAAGAGACGGGTGCCCTTGCTAAGTGCCTGTTTTTAATGACACGGCTGTGACTTAGGAGCTGATTTCCACGGGTGTAGACATCTGTTGGGGTTATTACAGTATTACAGAAGAACCTTCTAGACCGAGCAGAGCACTGAGCTGATAGGTCTGGCAGCCTGCCGGCCTGTTCTACCCTGACACACCACGGCGTCATGTGACTCGGATGACAGGGAGAGAGACGGGGCTTTCCCTGCCTGTCCCAGATCGGCCCTGAAACGTCCCGTTACTGCTGAGACAGCCTAAAAAGGGCTGAATGTTTGAGTTCCTAAGACAACTCCTCTGATCTGACGGTACCAGTTCCACGCCTCACTGTGGTGAGGGAGCAGGCTGCCACTAGATGGCAAACAGTATGAGTCTGTTTTTCGTAGTCATGCATGGTTGGTCGGTTGGTTGTCTGTCTTGTCTCTCAGCCATCCCACCCAGTCAGGAGCTAACCCGATGGCCTTTGCTCTTATATCGGTCAATGTTGTTATATTTGCAATACAGTGATGTCATCAGTAAGTCCTGTCCTCCCTTTCTAACTTCTGGTGTGTGTTTGTGTGTTTGTGTGTGTGTGTGTGTGTGTGTGTGCGTGGACATGTATGTGTGTGTGTGTTCAGGGTTCCCCTGTGCCGTCAGGAGTGCTGGAGTTTGAGCGTCTGCTGAGGGAATCCCAGAAGGAGGTCCTCAGGCTCCAGAGACAGCTGTCTGTCTCCTCCTCCAGGGACCCCAGCAGCAGCCCTGCCCCCGTCCCCTGCCTGCCAGACAGGACCCTGGGCAAGACGCTGGACAAGACCCTGGACAGGACCCAGGACAGGACCCTGGACAAGACCCTGGACAGGACCCCGGACAGGACCCAGGATAAGACCCTGAAAATAACCCTGGACAGGACCCAGGATAAGACCCTGAAAAACGGCACCCAGGACCAGACCCAGGACAGCCCTCCACCCCAGACCCCAGACACCGCTGTGGAGGTGGAGGTGGAGAAGGTGAGCTCCATCTCCCTCTCCATGCCTGTCAGCCTTGCTCTGTACTGACCCCTGCTGGTGAGAAATAGCATACTGCACCACTGTACTTCCCTTCACAAGAGCCTCTTCTCAACACATTTTCCTCAAAACATTTCACTCCAACAACACAACACACACACAACCTTGGCCTTTGTGGAAAAACAAACAAAACCCATTTTCTGCAGTTTTGAGGTCATGTCTCGGAAGCATTCTAAGAAACAAAGCGAAGCGTCCCGCCGAGGTGGGCAAGGCTTCTAAAAAGGCAGCTGGATGACGCGGAGCGCCTCTCCGAGGGGCCAAGTTTGCGATTAGGGCCGAAGCTGACACGGAACGGGTCATGTCTTTTTCATCAAGGGGGGGTGCGCAGCCTGGCCCGGCTCTGCCGCTCCGGGATTATGGGTTTGTTAATGTGGAATTTGGTCCACTGGGCTTTTTCTAAGCTTAGTTGTATGTTTACGTTGGCATGGATGCTGTTTTACAGTGTTATATAATGGCCTGTGGGTCGGAGCCAGGAGTAATCTGCCAGCGGCCATAATGAGATGATTCCCTGTCTTGAACTTAGGCCTGATCTGGGAGGCAGAAGGCACACACCCGCTAAGGCTAACAGCGCTCAACACTCTGCGCTTCTTAGAAACGCTCGTCTCTCTTTCTCTTTCTCACTCCCTTAATGCCCCAGCAGATGTTCGGCCCTGGATAGACCGGTGCGGGACGGTTAGTTTGGGTGTGACGCGTGTGAACGTTTACGAGTGCGCCGAGCGCTGCGACCGTACGGTTCAACAAGCGCCACGACCTCCCTGTCACTGTGAATGAGCGTCAGCCCGATTCGTAAGTCGGGAACGTAAGAGTAGAGGAATTACACAGCACATCAACTGTTTGCATAATTTGTTTTTTCGAGGGGGCATGTTTCTTCGTTAGGAGCCGTCCAAAGTTTCCGAGTGAAATTCACTTCTCCCTTTAAAGCTTAGGGCGAGAATCCTGGTTGTGGTAATCTGCCGTTTGTGGGACACACACACTGAGTGATATACGCACGCACCGACAGGGGCCATGTTGTGTGCACGCTAATCCCCTCTAACAACAGAATGGTACGGTCCAGTAATCCTCTCTCTGTTGCCGTGGCAGCGGTGAGAGGGTTTTGGATGGTAGGTAAGACTAGCCGCACCAAAGACTTTCCAGCTCGCCCTGCCTTGGATAATTGGGGGCCGGGGACCGCATAGACGTTGCCACAGATCACAGGAGAGGGGTACGTCCTAGTGTGTGTGTGTGTGTGTGTGTGTGCGTGCGTGTGTGTGTTTTGTGGGTGTCAGTGGCCTTGCGTGCGGTTAACCTTGCTATGGTCACTCTCTGTAGAACTGAGGCCATGCAAGGAGATATCTAAAGACGAAGCGCTCCTTGATGAGTCGCGGAGTGCGGTAGGATCCCAGTCGTTGACAGTGTCCAGTTTTATGGACGTGTTTGTTTTAGGCACGAGTGGCAAAAGTGTAAGCGGACGACATGTTTGGAGAGATTGTCTCTGTCTCTCCCGTGTCTGTTGCAGATTTGTGTCCTATATTTGTGTCGCCACTCGAGTCTCAACTAAGTGGATTTCTCTTGCAGATCTGATAGCTTCAGTGTTACAGCTTGCATGTCAGTAAATTCAGTAAATAGTGACTCTGACCCGGTCTTATGCTATGGTTAGTAACCCCCCCTTTGCAGAGACGCAACAGACAGGCCTAGTCGAGTGACGCCTGTCAAAAAACCCTGTTTTGTAACCGCGAGCTGGAGCATCCAGATGTGGTGACTCAACAGCCTTTTGCAACTCATCCAGAGGCCGGTGCAGCGTTTCGATTGGCGGGGCATCGATATGTGCTGTATTAAAAAAAGTAAAACCGACGGCCTGGCCAATCCATTAAGGTGCTTTTAAAAGAAGTGATCCAGTTACCCGTTTCAGTAGTCCACAGGGATTACGCCAATGTGCTTATGGCACCCGGGCCCCGCCGAATGGGATCTGGCCCTGCTTTAGTACGCATGGACCTGGAGCTTGTCCTTTAGTACGCACAAACCTGGCCTGCAGCTCGTACTGTGGTGTGTGTACCGTGTGTGTGTCTTAGAGAGCACACACTAAGCTCTGAGCAGGCCCTGAGCGCCCTGTGTGTCCTGTGGGAAGCATGATCTCCCTTCTGTACGAACCTTGACTGCCGCACGCCCGTCTAGAGGAAGTGAGCTGACTTCACGTCTCTCTGTCGGCTGGGACTGAGAGGAAGTGACACGCCGTCATCTGCATTCTAAAGCTGCTCGGTTCTATCTGATACCTCTGATATCATGCTTAGTACAGATTCATTAAGCCCGCAAGTGCATTCATGGGTTAGCCCCGACAGGAGAAAGCATGTTATCTAAAATAGCAACGTAGTGGCTGTACAAGGATGTGTTACACGTGGATCCAACGTCCGCAGGTGCAGAACATAACACAGGCCATTCAGTGGGAGTTTGTTCTGTACCCCGCAAACGCTCACGTGAATCATACTGACGGGAAAAGTATGAAAGTAATACATGATTTAGCTCGTTATGTTATTATTTATCAGCATACTGTAAGCCAGCTGCATGGGGATTCTTCAGGAACCCAGAAAAGATCACAATTCCTTTAGCAGAAACAGTTATCAACATGTCCCGTTGCTGGATAACTCCCTGTGCAGTGCCTTGTCACACTTGGTCATGTCACACAGCGAAGCAGGGGTCTTGTGGCTGAGCCAGCTGTATTAGTTTAGGTGTCAGTAGAGCGGGTCAGGCTGGGTCACCCTCAGATCACCTTCGCTCTGAGCCTTGAGATGCAGCATGGGGCCCAAACACTCACCTGATCTGCTCACACACCAAAACACAACAAACTGCACACTGGGAAACAGAGTACTTATAGGGACAAACTGGATGCACCACGGCTACTCCCATTCTGAATTATTTATGACTTATATATTAAAGTAGACTGACTGACTGGTGTGCTAATTGTACAGTTGGTTATTGCGAGTTGAGCTCCAGAATCACAGATATGCTGAGCACATGGAGTGTAGCTACTGTACGTAGTGGTCATCTCCGTACAGTAGGACGCGTCACCAAGCCTTACGTAACACTGTCCCTCAGTGGTACAACCCCCTCATAACACAGACCTTGTTAACTCAGCGATACGTGCTGCCTGGACTGTTCATCTTTACTCTCAGCTGTGGGGCAGACCCTCCACATTCCTGATGAGTCTGCAGCCTATACTCCAGGGGACCACTTCTCTGTGGCTGGACGCGCTCAGTCATCACCCAGCTGCAAAGACCTGGGCTATGGTGCCGTGGAAACAGGATGGCGTCTTTTGCATCCTCCGTCAAAAGAGCTCACTTCAGAACTGTCCTCACGATGAGTGTCTCGTATCGCATAAGTCATCTGGCCTAGCTCACTTTGCACGTAGTAAGTACAGGAACTGCGCGTGGGTGTGTGTGTCTGCGTCTAAAAGCCGTTTTGGCATCAGCCCGCTTCTTACCGATACTAAAGTTAGTTTATACGTCTAGGTTTACTTCATAAATTCCCGTGTCATACACGTAGACAAAGTCATCCTTTATCGAGTATTATGATTTGTTATCACGAGGCACTTTTTCTGTGCAACCGTATGACGGTGTGTGTCAGAGGATGTTCATAAACATGGCTTCCTGTCCAGAGTCCAAGGCAGTGAAGGCTCTCTGCTCTACGTGGAGCTCCTCTGATCCTGTTACTGGATCCTGACCTTGGCTGCACTAGCCCAGTCCCATTGAGACCATAAGTAGGTGTGCTCTAAAATTAGACCCTGATTCCCAACTCTTAACCTGCTTGAAACCAGGGTGACAAGGAGATGACACCAATGTCAGTCTCTCCTCTAGCCGGCGCCCCCTGCTGGCCTTTTTGGGAAACGTTTCCTAGCCGGGTCTGGGAGAGCCAGGGGGGATAATAAGACGGGAGTATCCGTGAACGAAGGACGAGCTCTTTCTTTCGAGCTTGAAAAGCAAACTTTGCACAGCAGGAGAGGAGGCTGCTGTCACAGTCCAGGCCGGAGGGATTCCCTCTGGATTACGGGGTGATTGTAGTCGGACCACTCGCTGCTAATCTCGGGCTGTCAGGTGGCGGAGACATCAAAGTTAATGAGGCGAAGTGACGATCACAAGTTCATTTCTCAGTCAGGAGGAGCTTGGTTCTTGACTGCAGCCTGTGCGATGAGAGCTCTCCGCCGGCTTACAGGCTCTGTGTCCTCTATACGTGCGTTTCAGAGGACACGGCTAGCCCCCCCCCCTTACCCCTCACCTGGAAACGCGCTGGAATCTGGTGTGAGCCTGGTGGTTGTGTCTGTGCCCCTGGCAGGTTGCAGGAGAGACCCCGTGCGCGGCGTTAGATGAGGCCCCAGCCAGGCGCGAGGAGACTCCCGCAGAGGAGGAGGAGTCGGGGCTCCCACTGACCCCCCCCGCCGGGCCCTAGCCCCACCCCCTCCCACCAGGAGCAGCACACCCAGGAGCAGCGTCTACAGTTGCTGGTGAGTGACCGCCCACCTTCCCGCCCACCTTCCCGCCCACCTTCCCGCCCACCTTCCCCCCCCATCTCCCCGCCCACCTCCCCGCCCACCTCCCCGCCCACCTTCCCGCCCATCTCCCCCCCCATCTCCCCGCCCACCTTCCCGCCCATCTCCCCGCCCACCTTCCCCCCATCTCCCCGCCCACCTCCCCGCCCACCTTCCCGCCCATCTCCCCGCCCACCTCCCCCCCATCTCCCCGCCCCACCTCCCCGCCCACCTCCCCGCCCTGAAACGACAGCAGGCCCGTCTGCGGAGGATCACGGTCTATCGTGTGAGCGAATCAGGCCACGGACAGCTTTTTAATTATCAATATTGTCTTGCTCTGTCCCCACTGGAGAGGACAGCTCCTCCATTAAGCTGTTTCCAGTCTGCAATTAGCCACTCCCCCCTCACTGCCACGCTGGTAATACTTGATTATGAGGCTGCTGTGGCCATACTGAAATAAGCTGATTTCTCCAATTCCTGCATGTCAGCTCCATTTAGAATAATTAAAGGATGTTAAGCTTTGTAATACCTGGATGTTAGCGTATCTGAGGTCAACATGGAAATCCAGGACTTCCCCCCAGATTCATAACAGATTGATGGTCCAGCTACTTTTAGTGAAAGTAACATTATACATTTGGCTTATGATGCTGTCGTATGTAACTCAATATGCAGCGCAGGGCGTTGAAAGAAGATCTGACAGCGAGATGAACCGAATAACATGTTTGTGTTGGTTGTTCGTGTATCCCGTTTGAATTTTTTTAAGGCAGTTCAATCTTTAACAAAGAGAAACGGCCTATAAACAACGACAGCAAACAAAGATCACATTTCTAAGGTCATTTTTGACTGCCGTTTGGAATCTCGACAGGGTTAGCTTGCTTGACACGTGCAGTGTTGTGGCCTGACGCGTCCTCTTTGTGTGATGGTGATTGTGTCCAGGAAAGCGAGCTGAGCAGGAAGAGAAAAGAATGTGAGAACCTCGAGCATGAAGTAAGGAAGAGACAGAAGAGATGCCTGGATTTGGTAAGAGACCTGCTGCAGCCTGCAGTCCCTCTGTGTCGCTCTAGAGCTGCAGCTCCATGTGACCCAGGCTGGGTGCTGGGTGCTGGTTGGGTGCTGGGTGCTGGGTGTTAGTGTTGGGTGTTGGGTGTTGAGTGCTGGGTGTTAGGTGTTGGGTGTTGGGTGTTGGGTGTTGGGGGCTGGGTGCTGGGTGCTGGGTGCTGGGTGCTGGGTGTTGGGTGTTAGGTGTTAGTGTTGGGTGTTGGGTGTTGAGTGCTGGGTGTTGGGTGCTGGGTGCTGGTGCTGGGTGTTAGGTGCTGGGTGCTGGGTGCTGGGTGTTGGGTGTTGGGTGTTGGGTGTTGGGTGTTTGGGTGTTAGGTGCTGGGTGTTGGGTGTTGGTGCTGGGTGTTGGGTGTTGGGTGCTGGGTGTTAGGTGCTGGGTGCTGGGTGTTAGGTGCTAGTGCTGGTGTGGGGTTTGGGTGTTGGGTGCTGGGTGTTTGGGTGCTGGGTTTAGGTGCTAGGTGCTAGGTGCTGGGTGTGGGTGTTGGGTGTGGGTGCTGGATGTTAGGTGCTGGTGCTGGGTGTTAGTGCTAGGTGCTAGGTGCTAGGTGCTGGGTGTTGGGTGCTGGGTGCTGGGTGCTGGGTGTTAGGTGCTAGGTGCTAGGTGTGGGGTGCTGGGTGTTAGGTGCTGGGTGTTAGGTGCTAGGTGCTGGGTGTGGGGTGTTGGGTGCTAGGTGTTGGGTGTTTGGTGCTGGGTGCTGGGTGCTGGGTGTTGGGTGTTGGGTGTTGGGTGTGACTGTCTCCCTGCTAAGCCGCCCTGTGCTGATGTCCCCCAGGAGAGCCAGCTTGAGGAGGAGCGCGGTCGAAATGAGCAACTAGAGGAGGAGGCGGATCTCCTCAGGAGGAAGGCTCAGCTGCTCGACCAGGTCAGTCATCTACACCCCCCCCTACACCCAACCCTCTCTACCCCCCTCTGTACCCCTCTCTCTCCCCCCTCTGTACCCCTCTCTCTCCCCCCTCTGTACCCCTATCTCTCCCCCCTCTGTACCCCTATCTCTCCCCCCTCTGTACCCCTCTCTCTCCCCCCTCTGTACCCCTATCTCTCCCCCCTCTGTACCCCTATCTCTCCCCCCTCTGTACCCCTCTCTCTCCCCCCTCTGTACCCCTATCTCTCCCCCCTCTGTACCCCCTCTCTCTCCCCCCCTCTGTACCCCTATCTCTCCCCCCCTGTACCCCTATCTCTCCCCCCTCTGTACCCCTCTCTCTCCCCCCCTCTGTACCCCTATCTCTCCCCCCTCTGTACCCCTCTCTCTCCCCCCCTGTACCCCTCTCTCTCCCCTCCTCTGTACCCCCTCTCTCTCCCCCCCTGTACCCCTCTCTGTCCCTGCCCTGGCTGAGGCCCACCTGACCTGTACTTTGTGTCCATCCCAGACGCGGGTTGAGAATGAGGACCTGAGGGAAGACCTCTCCGACGTGACCGCTCAACGCAACTCCGTTCTCGAGGAGAACCAGAGACTCCGTGCCAAACTGGAGAACCTAGATCAGGTCCTAAAGGTGAGACAGAGAGAGGCGGCACGGCCCGCCCGCACATCCGGAGCATGTCCATAACAACAGGCCACGCCCTCTCTCCCGATCCCCCCCCCCGCCTCCCCCATGACTCTCCGTGATGTCGTCATAGTGTGACTTGACCTCCGGCCTCTTGTGTGTTTGTGCAGCATATGCGAGAGGTCGCCGAGCGAAGGCAGCAGCTGGAATTGGAGCATGAGCAGGCACTGGCTATCCTCAAGTTCAAACAGGATGAGATCAAACGGCTCCAGCGGGTGAGCTGTCCGTCGACCTCCGTGACCCCGTCCTCATGTCGCCCAGCTGGGCTGCGCTCACAGCTATCCCTCCCCCCCTCCCCGGGCAGTCAGGCTGGTCCTCGGCAAACAAAACGCTTAGTCACTTAGTGTGTTTGGGGGCCTGTTTGGGAGGGTAGTGAGGGCTCCCTCCAGCAGGAGGCAGCCTAAGGGAACACATCTGGCCTCCAGGCGCCGGGTGTCTGCGGATTGGACCGTTGGGCTATTAAATGACAGCGTGTGGTTTGAATTTGGGGGGGAACGCTAATATCGCTTTCATTTTTGTTTTTCTTCCCTAACAGGCTCAGTTTTTCGCCAAGCGGGAGCATGAAGGGGTGGTGCAGATGCTGGAGGTGAGTGTGCTGAACCACCACAGCCCTCGTCACACTCCGTCTGGAGGACGTGTGCTCATACTGAATGCTGTAGGCCTTCGGTCCCCACACTGTAGAGACAACCACAGCCCCGACATGTACCATGTTCATCCAGTATCCCATGTTCATCCTGTCCCTGCCCAGCAGGAGTTTTTAGACCTCTCTCCACCTGCCCTCCACAATAGAAACACGTACAGTGTGTGTTTCACTGAACATCCGCCATGACAGCGCCGCCACGCTCTTCTCCCACTCCGCGACAGAGCCTCATTTAGTCTGACGCCTCTCATCCCTCCATCAGAGAGAGAGAGAGAGAGAGAGGCAGATCTGAGCTTCGGAGCTGGCAAAAGCTAAACCGTCAGTCAGTGAGTGACGCAGTGTGAATCCAGAGAGGGAGGGAGGGATGGATAGAGAGAGAGAGGGAGAGAGAGAGAGAGAGGTAGGGAGGGAGGGAGAGGATAGAGAGAGAGGGGGAGGGAGAGAGATAGGGAGAGGGAGAGAGCGAGATGAGATTGGGTAGGGAGAGAGAGGGAGATATAGAGATGGTGAGAGATCGAGAGAGAGAGAGGTGTGGGGGGGAGCTGTGTGGAGCGCGAGCACCTGCGTATGCTACGGTTGGATCCTGAGCCCTCCTTGTGCTCCAGCGCCCCGCAGCCGGGGACAGACAGCCGTTACAGCAGATGGCCACTCTGACGCCTCTGAAGCTGCACAGGCTGGGGAGCTCTGCACAGGCTGGGGAGAGCTGCACAGGCTGGGGAGCTCTGCACAGGCTGGGGAGCACACCTCAGGCAGACCAGAGACATGCCAGTGACGTGTTGTCTATGAGGGCATGAGGGAGAATTAGATTTTAAATTGATGGTACAAGACTCCTGAATAACTTGGTGTCACTGTCTGTGTCTGTGTCCCAGTGAGTGTGTCGAGCACCAGAGGGTGTTTCCTAATCGACTGTGTGTTCCAGTGAGTGTGTCGAGCACCAGAGGGTGTTTCCTAATCGACTGTGTGTTCTGTTGTAGGAGTTGATCCAGCTTGTGTTGCAGAGGGAGCTGGTAGGAGTACAGTCGCTCCCGCTTGACTTGATCACTACCTACTTCCTCTTCCGCCTCTCTCTCTCTTCCTGCTCTCTCCGTCTCTGCGTCTCTCTCTTTCTCTCTCTCTCTTGCTTTTCGTCTCTCTCTCCGTCCGCTCCTTCTTTCGCTCTCAAACCAGAGAGCATAACCAGAGAAAGTCTCTCACGCTTTCACCCAGAGTCGACATGATTGGGAGTTCTGTCCGTCGTGTTAAGTCTAATGCAGCTGACCTAGCTCTGCGGGATAATATGTGTCCAATCAGGAGCGAGAGCTATCATTTTAAATCCCGACTTGAACGTCGACTGTTGGGCTCTAAGCGTTACACAGCAAAAGAGAGGCTTTAGGTGTGGAAGTCAGAGGACGTTGTACGTGTCGCCGACGGCAACGGCAACTCCTGTGTGGACTCTGGCCTGCAGCGTGTCTAACCTATTAACTGTTCTCTCTCCCTGGAATGTTTCACCAGCATGTGTTTGTTTTGAACTGCTCTTTTTGTGCTTTTTGTGTTTTTCCTCCTGCTAACCAGAGTACACTGGACTGCATGCAGGTACTGACTCTCCCCGACCTCCAGTCCCTCTCACCCTGACTCCCTCCTCCCTCCTGACCCTCCTCAGAGACCCAGAGCCCCACCTAACCCTCCTCTTAGACCCAGCACTGAGTGCCCTCACCAAGCCTCACACGACCACGTCTGTGCTGCTCCCAGGCAGCAGACATGGTTGTGAGTGGATCTCCTCGTGTCGAGGACTCACGATTCCCCCACCCGAGGTTCTACATAATCCACGTCCTCCCCTCTCAGAACATCCCTAGCCTGGTCTGTGAGCTTCACTCCATATCAGGCCATGACTCTCTCTCCACCATGTTCACATTTTGGACCTTCTGCTGCATGCTAACTAGCCGGGTGCGCTCGTGTATATGTGCTGGAGGTGATTAAAGTGTTCAACAGGCTGAGGCAGAGGGGTGCTTATAGCTTAGTGTGTCTGCAGCAGCACGGGCGACGCGTCCCTGCCGAGGGGGAGCGGTGGCTTGTTATTTAACCTCGAGGTGCTAAGATAGCGTTAACCCGCTTTCTTGGCAGGCCCTCTGCGGGGCCCTGATATATACTGGTGCTTCTTTCTCTCGCTTCATAGACGGTCACGTACGTTTAGATATCTGAGATATACGTTTAGAGATCTGAGAGTGAGGCTCGGTCACATCCTGGCCGAGTGCTTATTCCGTGAAACGGTATCAACCGTCGATCCGTGTCGTGACGTCACATCCCCTCTCGTTTGACACGGCACATTCTAGAAAGGCCGTCTTTTTCTTTATTCGTTTTTATTTTTTCGTTGCAGCTAGTGCTCTGGTGTAGGTGAGAGGTTTAACAGGAAACCGTGTTCAGACGGTTTCGTTCGTGGGCCCCTTGTCACGACGGTCTGCCAGGAAACTCCCGCCGCAACCGGAAGCGAAAGCAGCCGCTTATAGAAAGGCAGTGTGGGGCCGACGCTCTGCTCGGCGCTGCTCTGGCTGGGGCGTGAGCTCTGTAGTGGTTGTGGCGAGCGCACTTCTCTGTCGGAGGGCGTGCAGCGTCTCTGCAGGCTCCGCTGCGCTGCTGCTCGTCACTCCCGCCCTTTTCCCCTCGTACCCCCCAAACCTCCTTTTACTAAACGCCCGTCGACTGTGACACGCCCCCTCTGGCCTCAGCACTTCTCCTTTCTCCTTTGGTTTCAGCCGAGTGATTCGAGTGCCGTATTTGCATCCTACACCCCTACATACAGTCAAATGTATTGCATAGATGTCTGGCATGAATGATAATTACACCTGCTTCGTTGTGGCTAATTGTGCAGCCGCATTTAATGCTTACTGACATCCAAGGAGGTTTGGCCTTGATAGAGCAGTGGCTTGAAGCATGAACCCATGAGTTATGAGTCAGTGATGACCTGTGGGTGCTGGTTGAGATGTATGTGAAGGCCAGGAGCACATTACGACCGCGTGTGTGTGTGTGTGTGTGCAGTCTAAGGTGCGGGACCTGGAGGATAAATGCCGCAGTCAGAGCGAGCAGTTTGGCCTCCTCTCCCACGAGCTGGACAAGTTCCGCCTGCAGGCGTCCAAGATCGACCTGGGCGACGCGGCCCTCCTCAGCAACCCCAGCCTCGGACATCTGACCAACGGGCTGGGCCTGACTGGAGACAGAGGTAAAGAGGGCCACTCCAGTCTAGCTCTTCATTTCACACTCTTATATCCCATTAAGTTCCTCTCGTTCATATAATTCCTTTAGTCTTATGTGCTTTAATCTCAGGTTAACTCGTATTGAATATTTATTCGACACTGGGACCAGCTGGTTGACTGGTGTGTAACTGTACATGTGGGATTGTGTAGCTATTACAATAGGTCTAAACCAAGATGATTGAATTCTAAGGATATTCAACTGGATGTTCGACAAACAGTGGGAACACAGAACATTCTCCATAGTAATCCTTGCTACATTTGGCTCTGAAGCAACCAAATCCCAATCGCTATCCATTCCTACACGCTCCAATCTATTCATCCATTCATCCTTCCACTCATCCATCCATCCCACCGTCCCTCCAGTAGATCAGCTGTGTGTGTTCTACACTCAGGGGGCCCGTGGGATGCGATGTCTCTGGGTGAACTAGCCTTCTGTAGTCTGGAGGGGAGTGACACGACGCTGTGCCCTGAGCCCAGTGATCCACCTGGTACAGTTATGATGTCACTGTTACCGGCCGGTGTCACAAACGCACTCCCTCCCTCCCTGTACTGCCTGGTTTGACCCGCCTGTCACCTGGCACTGATAGGCCAGCGCCGTCACCCGCGCTAGTATGCACACACGCTGCATGTCGTCACTGCCACACAGAGGGAGGTCAGGTTGTGGGTTAGTGAGGTCCTGTAGCTCTGCAGCACTAAGCCCCTTAGTTCTTACTGGTCCCCATGTGACACGCCGCCTGGGGTCGTGACCTTTTTCCCCACAGAGAGACAGATGGAGGCTGCGGCTTGCTCTCCGCCGTTTAATCAGTCAGGAGTCGACCTTCAGCACTGCAGGTCACCTGACAACCTGCCCCGTCCCCTGCCTTACTCAGCCTCGACGCTGTGGTGTGTGCTCATGTGTCCCTTCCTCTCCCTCTTCTCTCTCCTCTCTCCTCCTCCTCTTCTCTCTCCTCCTCCTCCTTCTCTCCTCTCTCCTCCTCCTCTTCTCTCTCCACCTCCTCTCCTCTCTCCTCCTCTCCTCTCTCCTCCTCCTCTCTCCTCCTCCTCCTCCTCTCCTCTCCTCTCCTCCTCTCTCCTCCTCCTCTCCTCTTCTCCTCTCCTCTCCCTCTCTCCTCCTCCTCTCCTCTCTCCTCATCCTCCTCTCTCCTCCTCCTCCTCCTCTCCTCTCTCCTCTCCTCTCCTCTCTTCTCCTCTCTCCTCCTCCTCTCTCTCCTCCTCCTCCTCCTCCTCCTCCTCCTCCTCCTCCTCCTCCTCCTCCTCCTCCTCCTCCTCCTCCTCTCCTCTCTCCTCCTCCTCTTCTCCCTCCTCTCTCCTCTTCTCTCTCTCTCCTCCTCCTCTCTCCTCCTCCTCTCCTCTCTCCTCTCTCCTCCTCCTCCTCCTCTCCTCTCTCCTCTCTCCCCTCTCTCCTCCTCCTCCTCTCTCCTCCTGCTCCTAGATGTGGCGGCCGCTCTCCGGTTGGGGGCCACCCCCCCACGCCGCGGGGCTGTGCAGGACGGAGCGCTCCCCCACCACCAAGCACCGAGAGCTGCCCACCATCAGCATCAAGTCAGGCTCGGCCTCCAGCACCACCAAGTCAGAGATCACCCACCTCAGCCCCAAGTCGGACACCCACCTCAGCCCCCGCAGGGCCAGCCCCACGCACGAGGTGAGAGCCCGGAGCCCTGACGGGGGTTTATAAATGACTAGTGACCAGTAGTTTAGTAGTGACCAGACTCTCGAAGGGTCTCTCCTTCTGTTGTTCCTTCCTCTGTATGGATCAGATGACAGATTGCTTGTTGAGATTACCCAGACTGCTCCCTCAATCATATTGATTCATGGATTTGGATATCTGACTTGATGGATTTAAAGCGACATCATTAACCCTTCCCTCGACTGGCACGACACTAGCACGCCGGCCCAGTGGGAAACAAACCGTCCCAGCTCCTCTTACAAACTCCCCCAGCACAGCCTTAGCTAGAAAACCATGCTCACTGTGATTGTGTTAGGATGGTCCATTCAGATAGTGCTGGGTACGTGTATAAAGGCTTCTCTTTGAGGGTTCATCCAGCTAACCAACCAGTCAACCAGCCAGCCAGCCAGCCGCTCTCTAAAGCTCATATTTAGTGAGATAATCCACTGGCTGCTGTGGATTATGAAGGTTGTAGTAGTTGTAAGTGATTATCCTGAAAAGGGTTTGTCCCCAGGGGTGCTCAGTAAATATGCTGTGTTTTCTTATTGTTTACCTGCCACGACCATTACAATCAGAGAGCCATCCGCTCTGAATGTAGAGGACCAATATGCTGGCTTTATCAACGGGGGGGAAGCGCACGCCGTCTGGTAGTCTGGCGGATGCCCTGGCATTACGGGACATTAAGAGAATGCTGTGTAAGCGGCTTGTTAGCGGCTCGGTCCCCATCCCCTGCCAATTGTGGGCCGCGGCGATGGTCATGTGACGTCATTGTGAGCGAGCCTCATCTGCGTGCTGGTTGGTTCCCCAGGTGGACACGGCCAGCGAGGTGGAGGAGCTGGACATCGACGTGGCCCCGGCGCCGTACACCACCTCCGGCAGGGGGGCGGCCAAGCTCCAGGTGTTCATCTCCAGATACAGTTACAACCCCTACGGCGGCCCCAATGACAACCCCGAGGTGGAGCTTCCTCTCACGGCTGGAGAGTACATCTACGTGTACGGAGACATGGATGACGACGGCTTCTACGAAGGTGCGTCTTCCTCTCGAATTATATCTTGTCTGTGTTTGACAAACTTTTTAGAAGGCTAAAATGTGTTCTCTGCGCTGCCCCCTGCAGGTGAGCTGATGGACGGGCGGAGAGGGCTGGTCCCCTCCAACTTCGTGGAGCGCGTCTCCGACGACGACGTCATGAGCGCCCACCCTCCCGAGGGCGTGGAGACGTCCCACAACTCCCTGCTGGACAGCAGCCTCCACAGCGCCAGCGACCGCCACCACCACCTCCACCTCCCCCCCGCACCCCCGCACGGCCCCCGGCGCCTCCGACAGGGCGGACCCTCCCCCGGCCCCCGCCCCCGCCTCCGCCCCCCCGGAGCCGGAGCCTCCCTCCGCCCTCCTCCCCCCCGGCCCCCCCTCACCAACGGCCTGGACCTGGACCTGGAGGAGGTGGGGGCGGACACCGTGCCTTACCCCCCGCAAGCTCACCCTCATCAAGCAGCTGGCCAAGAGCATCATCATCGCCTGGGACCCCCCCGCTGGTGCCGGCCGGCTGGGGCAACGTGTGGAGCTACAACGTGTACGTGGACCAGGAGCTGAGGCTCAACGTGCCGTTCGGCGCCCAGACCAAGGCGGTGCTGGAGCGGCTGGACGTGGCCCTCAAGGCGTACCGCGTGTCGGTGCAGAGCCTGACGGAGCGCGGCGCCTCGGACCAGCTGCGCTGCAGCGTGCTGGTGGGCCGCGACGTGGGCGTGGCTCCCACGCAGCTCCGCGTCGAGCGCCTCACCGCCACCTCGGCCAGCCTGGCGTGGCTGCCCAGCAACAGTAACTACGTGCACATCGTGTCCTTGAACGAGGAGGAGTGCGAGCTGGTGAAGGCGGGCTGCTACTCGCTGTGCCTCGCCAACCTCTCGCCCAGCCTGCACTACGGCGTCAAGGTGGAGGCGCGGCCTCACCGCACGCCCTGGGAGCTGCCGCTGGAGCGCCGCGAGCACAAGACCGCCACCATCTCCTTCTCCACCCTCATGGCAGGTCGGTGTCATCGCAGCCAGGGGAGACACAGTCCTACAGTAGGGTAGACCCTGCCGTTTGGTACCTAATGTTACATGTCTGATTATAGACAGCTGACAACAGAAGCCTTAGTGTGTATAACCTCAGACAGGCGTGTTGTTGGGATAAGGCTGTATCAAATACAAAGCTTTGCCTCTGAGGCCCTAGATATGGATGAGCAGACTGTTTTGGGCTGAGCCCCGCGGTGACAATCCTGCGTGTTTTAAAATATGGCCTGACATCAGTATAATGTCCTGTTAGGTCATCGCTCAGGAATATCTGTCCATATCAAGGCTAAAGTGGATCAGATGGAGAGCAGGGCCCCACGGCTGATGATTTAATCCCTGGTCTCTTCCCTCTCCCATCCCCCTCTCCTCTCCCATCCAATCCCATCTCCCTCCACCTCCCTCTACCATCCCCCTCCTCCCCTCTCCTCCACCCCCCCTCCCCTCTCCTCCACCCCTCCCCTCTCCTCCACCCCCCTCCCCTCTCCTCCACCCCTCCCTCCCTCTCCTCCCTCTCCTCCTCCTCCTCCCTCCCCCACCCCTCCCCTCCCCCAGGTCCTCCTGATGCTCCCCTGGGCCTCCAGCTGGAGCGCGGCCCGTCCCCAGGGATAGCTCTGGTCAGCTGGCTGCCTGTCACCATAGATGCTGCAGGGACCTCCAACGGGGTCCGCGTCACCGGCTACACCATATACGCTGACAAGAAAAAGGCAAGGGGCCGGCAGTGCTGCGGTCGGGCGGCAGATCAGATCCTTCCTCTGCAGGATATAGGCCGCGCGTGTTGATGCTTTGTTGTCGTTGTCATGGTGAAACAATACGATGTGTGAGAGGAACTGACGTGTGGTTGGTTTCTGGCTTGGTTGAGCTCAGTGTGTGACTGTGACATGCAGTTGCCTAGATACCTACTTACTAGAACTAAACATAATACTGGGATTTGATATACTGTATGTTCTTCTGGAACACATCCAAATCATATTTCCTATCTTTGGTATTGTTTGTGGTACATGGTTAAGGCAAGTGGTACTTTGTGAGAACTATGTGTGTGTGTGTGTGTTTGCTGATACCCCCATGACGCCGCTGTCCCTCTGCAGGTGTTGGAGGTGTCCTCCCCCACGGCGGGCAGTGCCCTCCTGGGCCCCTCCCAGATCCAGTCCCTCCAGGCTGCCCAGGAGCTCACCGTCCGCACCACGTCCGCCCACGGGGACTCCCCCGACTCTGTGCCAGTCAGCGTTCCCTCCAAGCTGACCTCCATCATGACGGGCCCGGACGCCCTCGCCGGCGCCTACGCCCCCCCCGGAACCCTCCGTCCTGCCCCCGTCGCCCCCCTACGGGAACTCTCCTGCCAAAACCTCCTCCATGCTGCCCCCCGCCTCGGCGCTAGACGCACACGCCATGGGCCCCGCGGGGGGGGCCCCCGCCAACGCTGCCCCCGCCCTGCCCGCCGAAGCCCCCCCTGCCCCCGGCCTCCTACGCGGAGGCCTGGGCCAACCCCTCGTCCGCTGCCCCCCTGAGGGCCGCCTTGGCAGTGCATGAGGCCACCCCACCGCCCAACTCCACCTTCGTCAGCCCCATGGTTAGGAGACCGTCTCATCTCTCCCCCTCGGGGGGTGTTGTCGCACTGTGTCGCTGGCGTTCCAGAGCTAACCCTCTCCTCCTCCCCCGTGTGTCCCCCAGGTCAGCGTGGCCTTGCCCCCCACCCCACCACCACCACCACCAGCAGCAGCAGTGGCCCCGGCCGTGCTGGAGCACAGCAGAGACGTCAGCAGCCCTGTAGCGATGCGCCCCCTCGTCTCCATCTCCGAGTTCCTGGAGGACTCCCGTGCCAACTTCAGCAGCCCCGAGCCCATCGTGCTGCAGCCCAAGGCCCCCATCACGGCCCCTGTCACAGACCTGCTGGACCCCCAGGACACCCACCCCCTGCGGCTGGCCTCGCCCATGGAGTCGGGAGGCGGAGGAGGAGAGCCAGAGGAGCCGCCTGGTGTCCATCGAGGAGTTCCTCAACCAGGAGCAGAACCCCCCTGCCAGCGCCAGGCAGCAGCAGGTCAGCTAGCTCCTCTCAAACACTTAGTACTGTTTAGTAATGACCTAGACCCACGTCAGAGAGTCTGTTTGGGGCGGTTTGTTTTGCACTTCGGGACGGTAAGGGAAAAAAGTTTGTTTAGAGCCCTGGTTGTGACCCTGTGCTGTGCGGTGTCGCCAGGGTTACGGCGGGGCGCAGGCGGTCCCGGCCAGCGAGTACCAGGCAGAGAGCAGCCGGGGGTCGGACCTGTCTGACATCCTGGAGGAGGAGGAGGACGACCTCTACTCTGACCCCCCCGGAGAGAGGCAGCCCCGGGGGTACACCGTGGGAGCTAACCGGGTAACCACACACACACACACACACACAGTCGATCGTATCGTACGCTCACAGACATGAAGGCGGTGCGTGTTGGTGAGCACAGCACCAGGTCTCGATTGCTAGGTTTTTCGATCTAGCTTTCCTCACTTTTCTGTTGGTCTTCTTCTGGAACTTACCGGTTTGATTCTTGTTTTCTCGTTCTTCTTTTCTTTGTCCTTACTGGGGGGCTTACCTGCCCCCTCCCTCTTCCTTCACTGTACCTTATAATACCACGGCCTGTTCACCTCGCCTCCCCCCTCGTACCGCCCCCCGCCCCGCCCTCGGCCCCTCGCCCCGTGACCCCTGCAGCCGGACCGCTGGGAGGTGGACAGTGACGAGGACGTGCTGGAGAGGATCCTGAAGTTGCCCCCGCAGGCCCCCCGCACCAAGCGTCTGTTCAGCATCCCCGAGGTGACGGACGAGGAGGACAACACCCAGGAGGAGCCCTACCACCACCACCGCCCGGCCCCGGGCAGGCCCAGGCACGCACACCGCCCTGGGGACAGCCACCAGGGCCCTCAGCACCACCACCATCACCACCACCACCACCACCACCAGCCCAACCCCGAGGCGCCACCGCACCACCACCACAACCACAGCGTCAGCCGGGAGTTCAGGAGCCAGGCCCAGGAGCAGGCCCGGCCGCGGCCCCAGCACAGGGTGCGCTACGCGGACACGGTGGACGCCTTGGGCTACCCCGAGGAGGAGGGGGAGATGGACTCTGACGCTAACCTGTACGCGGGGCCCAGCAGCGGGCAGGTGTGGACGCAGCGCGGGCCCCTCAAGGCCCCCCAGCACCCCGGCAGGGAGGGGACGCTGGCCGTGGTGGGGGGGACGGGCGACCGCCTCAGGAGGGAGGCCCTGCTCAGGAGTCAGATGGCCGCCGCGACGGGCCACGGCCCCGGCCCCGCCTCCCAGGGCGGCCCCTACCTGGTCAGCAAGACGGTGCGCACGGTCAAGGCGCCCAGCCCCGGGACGGAGATCGACGTGGAGTACGGCACGGACACCGACGACGAGCTCCTGGGCTACGGCCCGGGGGAGGTGGTGGTGGAGCAGATGAGCTCCGAGTGGTGGGTGGAGGGGGCGCAGACGGACCCGGCCTCCCGCCCCGCTCCCCACCGGCCCAAGCCCGAGCTCCAGGCCCCGGCCTCAGCCCACCACAAACGGGTGTGTTGTCCTAGTCCCCGTCCCCACCCGTGGCAGAGCGGCTGTAACCTCTTGTGTCCTTCAGGGGAGAATCCTGGGAGGATTAGCTAGCCGAGTAGCAGGCAGCAGAGCATGGGGGGTTAGACATCACTGTCGCAGGGCAGAGTAGCAGCAGCAGGCCCGGACCTGGACCAGGGCCTTGTTAGCAGAGCAGGACCGTAGCCTCGGCTGCTCTGTCATAGGGCCTTCAGTCACATGGCTGAAAGAGAGGATGGATGGATGCAAAAGGTTACCCCGTTTTTCCCCCTTGTGGCTACATTTGGATCCCCTCTCCTCTCCTGGCATCTGTGTAGTCCTCCTGTGTCCCCAGAAGACCCTCCCTCAGTCGGACAGCTCCTCCCCCACAGAGCCCCCCCCCGCCCCCCCCCTCGCCCCCAACCCAGCAGGACCTGACCCAACCCTCCTCCAGTCCTTCTGTCTGTCTGTCTCCTGCCCTGTAATGGCTTCCATTCACAAGAAGAAGTGCGTAGAGCTGCTATCCTGTGCTGCTTGTGTGACGTCATAATGCCCACGGCATGTCAGTCCCCATCTATGGATGAAGAACCTCTCGGGTCTGTTGGTGTCACATGGCAGTATGATGTCATGAAGGGCGCCGCCATAGACAGAGTTGCTATAACATCCATGTTTGCTCTTTGAGAGTTTGCAGGTGTCCCTTTCCCCTGTAGTGTGTTGTGACTGTGTATAGCTGTGTGTGTGTGTGCCTCTGACTGTCTTGTCTGTGCCCCTCAGGAGGGAGGCCGAGAGCCGGGGCAGGAGGCTGGGCCTCCGTGGACGGGAGGCCCGCAGGAGCTCTCCCCCAAACTGGCACGCTCTGTAGCCAGGAAGATGAAAGGTACCACGTTCGCTTCTCCCCCATGTTTTCCCCCCCATCTCTCTTCTTTCTATCTCTCTCTCTATCTTTTTATCTCTCTCTTTTTCTGACATATTTATATCTGTACACCAGTGCATCCTCTCCCCCGCCCGTCCTACACGTCGACAGTCAGATTATGGCCCTGCGGGAGGGGGGAGGGGATGGACATGACAGTAGCTGGTTAGGGGTTAAAGGAGAGAGAGAGAGAGGGAGAGAGAAAGAGCTAAGCTCAGAACTGGCTTAACCCAACATGGCTTGTCATGACATGAGACAGGAGGAAGTGACAGCAATGAAAATAGTAACCTAGATTAGCCGCAGTGAAACCAAGCTCTGTGGGGGGGGAGCATGGCTGTCTTTCACTCTCCTTCCCTCCATCTCTCCCTCCATCTCGCCCTCCATCTCTCCCTCCATCGCTCCCTCCCTTTTTCCCCCCTCTTTCTCTTTTCTCTCCCTCTGTCTGTGAAGCTCCCACACTCGTTGAACACATCACATGTAGACCTCAGCCATTCTGGGTGTGCAACTGACGAATGTGAGACATGCACGCACGGTACACACACACACACACGCTAACATCAAACGCACACGCAGGAAGAGCCCAGGGAGAAGCGAGCCTCGTATCTGAACAGATAACCAGTGAGGATATGAAAGTGCGCCGTCTTCTCCGTCCATGACTGTTGCTACAGATAGACTGATCCTTCCTAACGAGATAGACTGCGTCTCGCTGCCGCAGCTTACGCCTTGCCACACAGCGGCTTATTCACTCTCACTGTACAGGCCTGGAGTCAGCGCCATGCCCGGCCCCATGGTCCTGCACATGCTATCACACTCTCAGGGCAGCACACAGGAACTCAGACCAGATGTTTTGGGTCTCGTCTCGTGGTGTTGTCCATGTAGGACACGCTCTTGGGATTCGAATCAAACATACCCGTGCGGTAGAGGGTGAGCACTCTGAGTGTGAGAGTGTGTGTGTGTTTTAAGAGGTCATTTAATGGACTTACTGGACAAAAGCGTAGTGCTGGAGAGCTGGGGATCATCAGCATGAGTGCACGTTTCTCAATCTGCTCAGGCAGACTTAGGATCAGCGCTTGAGCTTGATTACCTCACTTAGGAATGCGCGTGGGGGTCGCCACGACAGCCCGGGGGGAGTGGGGGCTTCCGCATGTCACACGCCATCCTGACCTCGCATTTCTGAACTGCACATATAGACACAACTGATGGGTTTCGTGCACTTCAGATGGGTCAGTTCCATGTTTTGTGTGTGTGTGTGTGCAGAGAGTGTGGAGTCCGGCAGGCCGATCGGAGACAGCGAGGTTCGTGTCTTCGTGGCCCTCTTCCCCTACGACCCGGCCGCCATGTCGCCCAACCCGGACGCCGCCGAGGAGGAGCTGCCGTTCAAAGAGGGACAGATCATCAAGGTAGGCAGCCCTCGCACCTTCAACACTGCGGTCTTCAACACTGCTGTCTTTACTGATAAGGGTCAAGTACTGATGGGTCTAGCAGTGGTAGATCACCTGACTGTAGACCTAGAGGTCGCAGGTCCAATCCCCCTCCGTATGTTGTAATGGACACTAAATGATTCCATTGTTGTCATTAGTATCCAACCCCCCATGTGACATCTCTCCACCCTGGCCCAGGTGTACGGGGACAAGGACTCGGACGGGTTCTACCGGGGCGAGTCTGGAGGTCGTCTAGGTTACGTGCCGTGCAACATGGTGTCTGAGATCCAGGTGGAGGACGAGGAGACCAGAGAGCAGCTGCTTCAGCAGGGCTTCCTGGCCACCGACGCCTCCATGGAGAAGATAGGTAGGCCAGCCCGCCAATCACCCCTCACCAGCCAATCACAATAGATCTCCCACCCCCCCATTAAACTAGACAGAGACGAGCATTTCTGTTAAGTGTCAGCCCTGTGGCCTTTCTCCATGTTGTCTGCTGGGGACTTTTGAAACTGTCAACAGGTGTTTCTTTTGTGGTTTTGGTTCATAAAATCCCCATCGTCTCCCATGTTGTGTGAAGTGAAAGTAAGTGAAAACGACAGCAAGAAATGACACCTTCCCACAATATCAGTAAAGGAGGCAATGAGTTGGCAAGGCGAGGGGCTGAGCCCACACGTTTCCCCAGACAGACACAAGCCCCTCCTCCCCCCCGGCGCTCCTTTGAGATGCTTTGCGTGCTTTCATGGTTCGTCTGTCACCTGCTTGTCTTTCAGCTTCAGGACATCATGTTCACCCGGAGACGTCTGCCTGATCAGCTCCGTTTTCTCACCGCTACATTGTCATGCAACTCCTTTCAAAGAAGTGCCAAACTTTAGTCAAGAGTGTCAATTTGTGCTAAGCTAAGCCCCATGGAACCTCTGTGGTAGAATATGACACATCTATCCTAGTAACACCCTGCCTGAGTTGACATTATGCTTCAACCTTCAGCTTTCTCACCGGAAAACAATCCTTGCAGATGTTTTAACCCTTTCACTTCCACTGTGTCTCCCTGCTGTGTTCGCTGGTTATCGGCTGGGTCCTCCAGCGCTTGTGTACGGGCTTCTCATTCTGTCTCTGTGTGGTCTACTTCTTCTCCATTTTTGCGTCTCTGTGTTTTGTTTTTATGTTCTTTATTTTTGGGTTACAAATGTCGGTGTCCTGTTAAAACTCCATAAAGGCACTCGCTCTCACGCACAGCTTCCCCGTCGCCCTGTCCCACCGCCGAAACCGCGACGCTCCAAGAAAGGTGTGTCTGGCTCCTGCTGCTGGCTGTGTCTGTGCCTCTCTCTCTCCTCCTCTCTCACACTCTCTCTCTCTCTCTACCTCTCACACGCACGCTCTTTCTCTCCCTGTTGCTTAATGACCAGAGGGGATTCTTAATGAAGCGTGTTACTGTCACCATGTCAAACAAGCTATAACATTTAATGGTCGGGGTTAAGATCAGGGGTAGGAACATGGCTACATTTCATGACAGCTAGATTTCATAACCTAGTGGTTACATTTAATATCAGCTATATTTCATATAACCTACTTGTACTTAATAGTTTGAATGGAAAGTCAATTTTCCGTGATCCTGTAAGCCCAGGTAACCTGCCTTGGGGTTAGCTATTATGACACTGTTGCCTTCCAGTGACAGCCATACCCTAGAGTCAGGAAGGCCTTCCCCTCTGATCTCCTCCATCTGTGCCCTGTGTGTGGTCCTGTGTGTGGTCCTGTGTGTGGTGTGTGTGTGATCCTGTGTGATGCCTCATGCCTGCCTAGGCCCTGGTGGTCTCTAGGTTTGGTTTGATTCCCCACCCTCAGTGATGTGGCTGGTCGACCCAGGGTGAAGTGTGTTAACTTGCTCCTCCTCTCTCCACCCCCCCCGCTCCCTCCCGTCACCCTAGTGGAGTCTGCAGCACAGTGGGAGGAGAGCTTAGACTCTTCCAGCCAAGGTTGGTCCCTCCCGTACCCCCCCAGCACGACCCCCCCACACCGCCGGACCCCCCCCACACCGCCCCTCCGCCTCCCTCCAGCACGCCTCAGATAAAGGCTCCGGATTTCCCCGGCCACCTGCATGCCTTCACCTGGTCCTCCACTGTCCTCGTTGTGTGAGCTCTGCCTCGTTCTGCCTCGTTCTGTCACTTCCTCACGGCGACAGGCGAGTCACAGACTGGCGATGTTCTCTAAAAGCACTTCCTCCTGCTCGCTCCTCGCTAGCCCCCGACGAGATGCCCCCCCGGCATGGCCGTCTGTTTCTCTTCCCGATTTCAGATGACTGGAAAAGGACGCGTACTTGTCTACATTCACTGTAGTGCTTGCTGAGAAATGTACTAACTGGTCACTAAACCAACCTGTGATGTTCATCTGCTAACTCTCCGTCACGCCTTATTCTGACTCCCCCGTTGTGTGAAGCCGGCCCAGCGCAGCATGATGCTAACTGGACATAACCTGCATGCCGATGAGCTGACCGCCACAGTCCAGTCACTGGCCCGCTCCACACACACCCTCACTGCAGTCCGCCGTGTGTTTGACAGATCCCAGCCAATCCGCTGTTGCCACGGGGAACCCAGAACCGGGCCCTCGCAGGATGGTGGCCATCTTTGATTACGACCCTCGAGAGAGCTCCCCCAACACCGACGTCGAGGTGAGAGCCTGTCCTCATAAACAACAAACAGCAGGTTGAGGCCTTCACTGATGATGTTGACACGTATCTGACTCGTACTAATATATTGCACTAATTCTCATGTATTATTTGTGTTCGTTTCCTTGACGACCCCTGCAGGCTGAGTTGACCTTTAGTGCAGGAGACGTCATCTATGTATTTGGAGACATGGATGACGACGGCTTCTTTTATGTGAGTGGAGTAGTTATCTGGTGGACTGTCTGTCTGTCTGTCTGTCTGTCTGTCTGTCTGTCTGTCTGTCTGTCTGTCTGTCTGTCTGTCTGTCTGACTGACTGACTGTTTGGTCAGGCTGCTGCTGCTAACATGGCGTGTTTGGGTGGTTTCCAGGGAGACCTGAACGGACAGAAGGGCCTGGTGCCGTCCAACTTCCTGCAGGCCGTGTCGGAGACGGGGGAGGAGGGGGCCGGGGGGGGAGCCCCCGCAGAGGGGCCTGCGGCCGCCACCAGGAGAGACTCCCAGGTGAGACGTACCTCTCCCTGTGTCCCCCCATATCGTGACACAGGGAGGACTGACCTTGTGGCCACATGGCCACTGCCTTGTGGCTGAAGGCTAAATGATGTTTGTCGCATGACTTCACATTGGACTTCTTTCATGTCCTTGTTACTGACTTGACACAGCTATCTTTTTTCCATACCTATCTTTTTGTTGTTTTATTGTTGACTTTCTGTATTGTCTATATAATGTCCCTGTTTCATTTTCTTGCCCCTCTGTCTCCTGCATGGCCTTGTGCAGAAGCAAAAACGATCTGTGCACTTTAAGACTTGAGCGTAAGTGTTCCTCCTGTCAGGGAGGCTGCCCCAGCCTGAACGCCCTCCTCTGACCCTTCCCACGCCCTCCCGCCCTCCCTCCCGCCCTCCCTCCCTCCCTGCTAGCTCCCTAGGTTCCTGCCCAGCGTAGGAGACCAGCCCCAGACATGGTCCTGATATGGGCCTGTTCTGTCTGTCTGTCCTGAGCCCTCCCTGCATTCATACTCCTGTGGTCCTCATGTGTCCTCAATCTCCCAACATGTAAACATTCAGTAGAGCTTTGTGTTCATGAGTAGTGAGTGTCCTGTCTTTGATACTTCTTTGAATCAGTTTACGTGTCCTGTCGGGTACATAAACTGATTCTCTGTAAGTTGAGGTGGAGAGTGTGCCACTTGAGGGGTATGGTTGGCTAGATAAGTTCAGTATAGTACTGATGTTAGTGTAAAGTGCATGATTATGTCACGTCATATTCTCATCCGCGGTGTTGGCCCTCCTCCAGGTGAGCGCGATCAGCTCCGTGGAGCAGCTGGACCCACGGGCCCCGGGCCCAGATGAGGCTGCACAGCCCCAGGCAGGGCTGCAGGGCCTGTCCCTCTCCCAGCGCACCGTCCTGGAGCCAGCAGCAGAGGTTGAGCCGTCGCCAGCACCACCACACCCCGTCCCCGCCCACGCCCCCAGCCAGGTCACAAGCTCCTCCCCCCCTGAGCCCCCCCGCACACACAGACTCCTCCCCACCGGGCAAGAAGAAGAAGAGTTTCTTCTCCAAAGGGAAAAAGCTGTTTCGAAAGCTGGGCTCTTCCAGCAAGAAGGAATGAGAGCTGGGATGACGAGTCCCGTTTCAAAGCACTTTTCCATGTTTGTCGTTCGTCTCGGAGGTTAGCGGTGAACTCATATGTCAGTAGGACACACATATAGATCTTAACACACCTATAAAGCTCTGTATAACACTTCCTAGACCAGCTGCCCAGATATGAGGCGTATATTCAGCTCTATGGCCAACACAACGCTGCAACATCAGCATGTTCATTTGCATGCGGCCGTATTTCAACTCCTCGCTCTCACAGTCTGCCTCAAAATACCCCCCGATTAAGTATTAACCAGTAGTTCACTCTTTTGAGGTTTAGACTTAATCTCAAAGTAATCTCTGAAGGATTTGCCCTGAGGGGATGTGATACTGGAGTGATGTGGAGATGCTGCTCCTGGAGGAGCTGGTGGGTCAGTGTGGTGAGGCTCCAGGGTCAGGGTGCGGCCGAGAGACCATGAAGTGAGTCTGTTTCTGGCCCTCTCACTCTGTGTAGATCTACCTGCAGTAGAGCAGCAACCTGCTCGGTCCTAATTGGATTTCAAATATACTTTTTGGTCATTCGTGAGAAGCATTCTATTATTATATTACAGTTGTGTTTTAATGCCGACTAATTGTACAAACTGGGCAATTTGAGAATGTGTACAATTGCACTTAGATAACTGTACAAACTGTCAGTGTGTCCTTATCCGGAGTGTTAGTGTGTGTCAGGCGGTGTGTTGCATGCTGTGGTGTCAGGGCAGGAAGTCCTTAGTGGCTCGCTGCAGCTGAGATGGCCCCACATGTGAAGGGTGTCAGCCCTGGGTGCTGCAGGTGGAGAGACACCCTGGGTAGTGCTGTGTGGAGGGAGGAGGTAGCCGGGGGCCTGCGGAGGTGTTTGTGGGCAGAGGGTCAGTGCAGTGTTTCTGGGTGTGGAGAGACACCCTGGCCAGTGCAGTGTTTCTGGGTATGGAGAGACACCCTGACCCGTGCAGTGTTTCTGGTGCAGTGTTTTTGGGTGTGGAGGGAGGAGGGAGCCGGGGGCCTGCAGAGGTGTTTGTGGGCAGAGGGTCAGGGCAGTGTTTCTGGGTGTGGAGAGACACCCTGGCCAGTGCAGTGTTTCTGGGTATGGAGAGACACCCTGACCCGTGCAGTGTTTCTGGTGCAGTGTTTTTGGGTGTGGATAGAGGAGGGAGACGGGGGCCTGCGGAGGTGTTTGTGGGCAGAAGATGTCTGCTGACTGCCGACGCTGAAGCTTGGAAATGCCTTTTTTTTTCTTTCTTTCAGACGATAACGCGGAACTCATGGTTATGACTCTGGCACTGGACAGGCCTGGATGTTGTGTGTGTGTGCATGTGTGTGTGTGTGTGCACATGTGTGTGTGTGTGGAAGGATAGGATAACAAAAGAAGCCCACTGTTCCATGTCTCTCTGCTGGTGTTATTGGGTCAGTCTGGAGTCCTTATGTCCATCAGCCTGTCTACTGCTGCAGTCTCAGCCTCCGTTTTAGGAGTACTGTAGTGGGGGGGACAAGTCACTCAAACTTAACACAAGTCTTGGTTCTTGATCGCTTAGGCCACTCTGGTAATGTAGTTTTTGGCAACACAAGCACTGTAGTTTTTCTGTCTTACACGGTAGGCAAAGACACGGTGTATATATGCAGTGGTTTCTGAGTGTGGTATCCTAATGAGAAAGGTCCTTTCTTACTGCAATATGTTTGTCCTGACATTTGTTTGTTTGTTTGTTTGATTTAGTTTAGTTGAATTACTCTTGGGCTATAATTGGGTTAAATGATTTCTCAGGTTTTTACTCGAGTCTGTTAGTTGTGTAATGAGCCATGTTGTCTTAGCTGTGGCTGTCTAAACTGCAGGATAAGATACTTGCCAAAATCTGTGGTGCTTTGCCTGTTACCAAGTCAGCAAGAGAGTACCAGGGTTGTGTTCCCGTGGGGAACAGTCAAGTCATGATAAATGTGTAACATTAAAGAGGTAGTGTATGTGTTATATGTGACAGGCTGCTGGCTCCTTTCAATAGGCCCTGCGATGGAGGCGGAGTCAAAGCACACCTGACAGTATATGTTGGAGGCAAATCTGGTTTATTTGTTATTTTGAATCTGTTCTTTTTGGGGGGGGGGAAGGAGGGGAGGGGGGGTGAGGGGGGACCTATTTTATTTTTGTACCGTCTAGTTCTGTCATTGTTGTTGAAGGGACCCTAATGATTAGTGGAACATGCCAATGAAGAAAGGACTGGCTTGAATGTGTTAGATGGTGTTTTTACGGGGCTGCACAGAACCAGGGACGAGGTCGCACAGGTCGTAATGTCAGAGGAGGTACTTTGAAGTTGCCGAAATGTAGTCTATTCGTATGTCCTCATGGCCTTTAATGCACTGCTGCTCCCTAACCTGCTCTGTAGTAAGAAGGCTGCTACACTTATCACTCACCTAGGGTAGGTAGTACCCCCGTCCCATGTGACCGTCCCCTAGTCCAGCTCCGCTACTTCAATATGACCTAAACCTTTAGGAAGCATATTAGGCAAGTTGATATTATTTAGCCTTACAAAGACCTTGTTTAGTCTTAATGTGTTGTTTACATAACTTTTATCGACTGCATGCATAATGACGTGTACCCATATTCTGCCTTATTAATTTATTGTAATATTTATGTATTTATAGTTCTACTTGGATATATTTCGTTAGTCTGACTGTGAATGCAGTGGTAAGCCAAGTACGGAGCGTGAGGTTTCTAGGTGTGTCTGTATATAATGCACAGTGTTCGGTAGGTCGCTGATGGGACTTTGACATAAGAAGTACAGTATTTTCATACAGAGAAGGATTTTTTTTCTTCCTGTCTTTCCTGACCTGTATGCAGTCTTCTCAAACCAAGTGGAAGATGAACTTTTTGTATAATAAGGTTTTTATTACCCATTTTGGAAGTTCACCTGTAAATATGTGTTTGTTTATATGGTTTTTCAGATGTCTTTTTGCATGTCGAGGCAGTGTTGGTCGAAGAGGAATTATCAGAGATAGGGCACAGACTTGTTGACGTTGTGGCAGTTTCTTTCAATATGGATCTTTTTACAGGAATAAAGTCTATTTTCACAGAAATCTGAAGTGATGGTCCTTGTTTGTAGTTACTTAACACTGTTACTATCTGTCTAAAATCCTATTTGGGCTGTAGAATTCAAAGAAAAACAGAAACACTATCATTTCAAGTTGAAAGTTCTTTATTCATTTCAAACAGCAAATACATCCTAATCAAATGCACGTCATTATAACCATATAAGAAGGAAAGACCTCTGGCCCGCTGAGGGGAAGCGAAAGGCCCGAGGACTCTGTCTTTGTCCGTTGGCGTGCACCGCCCAAGTGAACTGTGGAGACACTCTGAGCTGTGCACGGCCACGTGGAACAAAAGCAGGTTCCCCTTTTTCTGATTTCCTGAGTGTCTCCGCGCCACGATCGCTGCTCCTTTCACTGTAGCCAACAGTACACTCATCCATAAAGTAGGAAACACTACACTGTGGAGAGGAGTTTAGTAGTGCTTTCTACTTTATGGATGACTGCACTGTACATCCAAACGTCCTCTCCTTGTCGTTGTTCTTCTTCTTTGCACCTGCTTGCGTCCATAGCTGCATTAAGCTCTGCCAGACATGGACAGACACTTACACAAGTTGACTGTTTTTCATGGTGTGCATCACTACAGAACAGTTCTACAACAATATGCTCTGTGCTTTAAGTTTAGAGGAATATTTGACTGCTAATGAGAAATAATGTCCTTGCATGTGGAGGTAGACCTACATTAAACAGACACATCCATGCTTCTGCATGGATCTCTAAAGAAGTTCATGACAATCATAGTGGAGGTTGTAGTAGAGAATATACCCATTCCAGTTTACCCCACCCAATGCCTCCAACTCCTTATTTCTATATCATTTATCAGAACAAGACAAAAGCACTGTCTTACGGCAGCCATTTTGTCTGGCGTGAGTAAGCTTTTTTTCAGACATTTTACTCCTTAGGAAGAATTTTCTTTGAAATCCAAATAAAAGTTGGATCAAACTTAATCTACTTTGAATTTATTTGAAACGGAGACCCATTGAAAAATAATAAACAACCAACCTATGCCAGAATTAAAACTGCATTATTCAAGTCAGCAAAATTGCCATGAAATGACTGCAGAATTAGCATTTTTCTTTGTTGCTAAATGTTTTAAAAGTGCCATATAGTAGACTAAATGGATAAATAACTATAGCTAACATTTTATTTAAAGCAAAATTACATAATCAAATCTTACAATTTTACAAATGTAATCCCAAATACAAAATAATGCGATAACAAATATACAATTAAATTTCCATACTGTACCTCATCAACAAGTGTATTTTTTCTGAAGAGCTAACAAAGTAGTTCTTGTTGCCTTCGGCGATGTCTTCTTCTCCATGTCCAAGAGGTGGATGATGAAGAAGAAGAAGAAGTTGTGTCCCTTATAACCGTGGAGCCCCAGGTCACGTGGGCTGAACCACAGGAAGAGGTCTAACAGTCACTCACGCTCTCTTTTCTGCTTCCGGGAAATTCTCTCACTCCTGCCGATGCAAGACATCACGCCTATTAGAACTGAACTCACCTACCAGTGTATAGTTCTTGTCAGAGACCATATAGATATATATTAAAACAGACTTGGGTTCAGGATCCCAGCCTCAGAGACATAGTGTTGGGGTTATGGAGTTTCTGCTGTGTAAGACGTGTGTTGATAACACGTGGTTGTATCAACGTTTTGTCTCTTGGTTCCACCTTTGTCTGAATTCAAACAGGTGGAGAATGTTCCACGGCAAGAATGAGGTTCTAGAAGAGGCCTGTCCTTGTCTGCAGATGCCCCACTGCATCTTAGAACCACCTCCGTGTACCTCTCCGGTTCTCTGTTCCGGGGTTTATTGCAACCAGGTTGCACCAAATATACAGTACCAGTCAAAAGTTGTGTCCAAACTTTTGACTGGTATTTTATATGTAGCTGTGAATACTATTTTCTGAAGCTTAGTGACATTGTAACGCAGAAGCCTTGAGCAATTCTGATGAGGATTGAGGGGAAGAGAGATGGCAGTTACGTATTTGTCTGTAGTTTATTGTGGCTGAGCGTACATGCATAGCAGGTGACACCTTTGCTATGCATGTACTTCCAGCAAACGATATGCAGAAGTGGGTAGTTTCTACACAGTTTAAGATAACACATGTTACTTCAGAGGTTATTGACTCAGTTGAACTTACGTATTGGTAGTTTTTACTTCTTGCAGCACACAAGCTAGATAGTGGGTCTGATAAAAACTTGTTCAGGAAGTACCTGTTGGAGAATAACCTCATGTTATTTCCTGTGTTGAGGCCCTCATGAGCTCATACTTAGTTTCTTTTCAGGTTACTTTAATATGTACATCGCATACTGAATAAGATTAAATTAATGGTTCATGTTATTAGAATAACAGACGTATATTGAGAAGGATGAAAGTCAGTTATTTTTTATGTGGCACTGCATGACTGGTTACTTCTCACATTTTCCTCGACATAATTATCCAGCGAGACTTCTCAGTGCACATTTCTCAAGACATCACAAAACTAAAAACAGCCGAATACATTTTCTTTTCATCCGGTGTCGACACACTCCACAACTCAGAAAGAAAGCGCAAGAGAGAGCGAGAGAGAGGGAGGAAGTGGGGGAGGTCTGGAACACACTCAAACTTCTAGTTTTAAAGGCTTCGTTGATTCAGACTGCACCATTGTTACTTTTCAAAGAACTGATCGCAAGGTGCGCCTACACTAATGTTTGAGCACGAGTCCCACACCTGTACACGGTAGTCTGATGACATTTGGATTGTGTTCAGTTTTTCGACCTGATAGCTCTGTCATGTCTAAACTCTCTCCCTGAGTCTCACCATGTTTACCATGGGCCCCGTGCACGGTTCAATTCTCATTTCACGGCTGAAAGGCCAGAGAAGTTTCAATTCCCCCTGTAGAACATTCTCCAGTGCAACAGTCAAACTGTTGTAACTGTTGGAAGTGTTTTTGTGATGACATCAAATTACGTGATGGGGTGCTTTGGAAATCAATATCATTTCGCTCACTTGAACCGCATCCCTCTTCTCTCACTCTTTTTGCCTATTTCTCCCTCATGTATGTTTAGGAAATCATGTAGAGACACATTTGCAAAGGCTTAAATGTCACTTCTGTTCTGGAGAGGAAGTAGAAATACCGCAGATTCAGGTGTCAGTATAAATACATTTATTCAAATAAATACATCTTCCCAAATGTGTAATTTTGCGAAAGCATGTTCTGCCCTTGTGATGACTACTGATGTCTGTTGAAAAGGGAGACGCGTTCACACTGCCTTGATTTTCTCCCATGAAATCCATCCCTCAGGACAAGTCATGTAGGTTGATGGGTGAGAGAAATGAGGGAAACAGCCTGTCATGGATGCCTTAAGGGACACTGGGCGGAGTTATGAATACTGCACACTACATACAGTAGTCAAGTCAAATGTATTTATAAAGCACATTTAAAAACAACTTATGTCGACCAAAGTGCTGTACAGTCAAAACATACAGTATAACCAGCTAGACATATTTATAGGACATGACAAAAATGTCTACCCAATTGCAGACTCAAATGCTAAAGAAAAAAGATAGGTCTTAAGGTGGGATTTAAAAACGTTGCTACTAGTTGAAGGCCTAATATTTAAAGGTCGGCTGTTCTGTTACTGGAGCAGCAACAGAAAAGCCAAGATCTCCTTAAAACATCAAACGTGACCGTGGAACTCATTAAAGCAGTTGGTCGGACGACCTTCGGGTCCAGTATCCTACCATACGCACAAATAGAAATAAAGGCAGTAAAACATACTTGATACAGTATAGCGAGAGAGTGTGTGTGTGTGTGTGTAGGGGGGGGGGCGGGCGGCAGGAAAGAGGACCCTGCCAGTGTTGCGGGGTCCACGTGAGTGAGCCTTTTAGGAAGTGATCAGTGGCCTTGATGAGCACCATGCCAGGGAGGCCTTCCAGAGCGCACGCCGTCCCCTGAGATAGACCTTATCTGGGCCAGCAGCCATTTCCCCTCCCTGCCTCTGCTCCCCCAGGCCTTCTCACGCTGCTCAGGCAGAGTGTCGACACCAAACCACACACCCTGCCACTGGGACACTCTCTGGCCCCACCTTCATCCACGGCATACGTCTCTTTCTAACCAGATAAACACTTTAATGGCATTGTTAGTTCTATGCAAACACAATCGCTCACGACGTGTTCGACGCATGAACCGGCGCTCGATTGTTTTGTAATGTTCCAAAATTGGATCCGGGCACATTTTGGTTGAAATACTTAGTGAGGAGCCTTGACGGGGACATTTCACCATAGCAACGTGGCTGCAGAAACCCCCACCGGCTCACTTCTGTCGCCGCTCTCACAACGCCCGAGAGGGAGGAAGTTCCCTCTGACATTATGAAACACTGTCACGAGCGCTTAAGTGCATGTCTCTGTGTGTCTGTGCATGTGCTGTCGAAACCTTTGGAATGATCTTTGCTGTGGTGCAGTCTCCATGTCACCATTTCATCACTGTTCCCAGCCACCCACTGTAGAATGCGTGCTAATTGTTTGAGGAATAGCATCAACTTCAGCCAGTAGTCTTCACATTGACGACATGTTGAAAACCCAGGATGTTGTAACTTCTAGTTTAATCTCTCTGTGACCACAGTGTCACGAAAAGATGAGCCAGGATGAAGCCTGGATACTAGCTGTTATCAACCAGGAATCTGATTGATATGCAATATATCAATTTAAGACATTAGTATCACCACAGATATGTCCAAATAAGGGCATAACCAAGCATGGCAGCCACCAATGAGACCTGGCTATGCAGGCCTGTGCGTCCTTGTGAGATCAGACAAAGAAGAGTACAATCTGCAGACACAGTGTGTGAAGTTCTATGCTGGAGTTAAAGCACGAGTCACAACCACAAGGCGGGGCTGACAGCACCAAACCTCTGTCACCAGAACCTGTGGTTAGCCTGAGATACAGATAGCTGGTTCACTAGTTTTGTTCTTACTGTGCAGATACATATATAACCACCCACTGCCATCATTGAATGACTGATCGAAATGGGTTTACAAATCTAGTTGAGGAATAAGGTGAAACAAGACTTGACTGTTTAGCAGATATTATTTGACATGTGGTTCTTCGTGAGATAGATGGGTGTTCTTAGTTCTTAGAGTTGATGTAACTGAGACTCACCTACCCCCTCCTCTTGCCATAGTGGCACAGTATGGAGGCTGAAGTGAAACCACAGGAAGTCGACTAAGACTGGTGGTTCATCAAACACATTTCTCTCATTTGACTGTCAACTGTTCCGGCCCACTTGGGACTGTTTCTTCAAAAGTTTTTTCTGGCGTGCATTCAATAACGAAATGTTAAAAACACGACTTCACAAGACCTAGTTTTTGTTAGTATAGTTGGTATGAATAAACTTCCATTGTGAAAAAAGATGTAACATGATCATGCGAGAGTATTATCGGGTACTGTAGGTCGAACCGTAGTTTAAATACTGCTTCATATAACTAATGTGTCACACCCACTGAAGAATGCAATGATATCCTAAAAAAATTGGCTATTGAGTGAAAAAAATGTGACAGATATTGTGTCCATGTGTCAGTCAGTTAACACAGGTGTGACAGTGTTTTTACACTGCAGCACGAGGGAAAAGCCTGTCCCTCTTCGCTCTTCAAAGTTATTTTGTGTACCTGATGTCATTTGAGTACCTGATGATTTTGTGAAAATAGAATCAAACCTTAAAAACAACCGTGTAGAATCTTAACTTGACAGCAGTCACTAAATCATCCGAAATCAAGACTTCCATTGAGTATCATTGAACTCATTATCATTACAACAATGCAAGTGAAGTGATGGAAAGGTGTGTTTTACATTACAATTCACACCTTTTCATGATCCTTACGCATGTCCTTAGGCATGTCCTCAGAGTTGAGTGAAATGCACCATCTGTGTGTATTTATTGAGCTCCTGCTTTTATCCAAAGTGACATACAGTTGAACCTGCCACCTATAGATCTACAGTCATGCTCTACATCTGAGCTGTACCAATCCTGCCTGAATACGTTTTTTCGGGCTCACCTGCAAAGCAATCTAAACACCAGGCTTTCTACTGTTGGGTGAAAAATGCAAGTTAAATTTAACAATTGTCAAATGGAGGTAGCTTAAGTAGTACAGAGGATGTTCAATCCACCCACATACAGGATATGACTGTAATTATGTTGTGATTTCGTGGCTCATGGTTGTCAGCCAAAGGCGTTTCACTTAAATGCGTTTGTTGCATTTCACAACTGGTGTCACAGCGCAATCAAGTGGTAGACTTGTGGAACCACTGTAAAAATACATTTTGAAATAAATCCCAGACATTTTTATTAGAAAAGGTTGTATTTCATTCATTTCATTACTAAAGAAATTACGAACAACCAACAACATAACCAAAATAAACGTCTGAACAACAATCTCCACCAGCCACTGATATTTGTACTCTTCAAAACAAAATAAGAAAGTTATTTCACACAAACAATTTTTACATGAGCACTGACTTTCAATGCTTTCAGTTTCAGCAAGCTAAAACATTTGCTTTTGATCCACAATTCAGTCCCAACATGATCTTACGTTTATGGAAATGAATGGTGTAGCAGAGTGACGTCAATCTGATCATTGGCTGTTTCCATAAGCAGGTACAGGTTATGCTCAGGTCTTGATAGCTGTGTCTCTGGATTTGTAGATCACCCCTCTGCTTTTCAGCTCTCTCACCACACCTGCAAGGAGAGGGAATTATGAATCTCAGTCAGAGAAAATCACGTTATGTTTTCAACCAATTATAAAAAGGCATTTGGACATACCTGGAGGTAGACGTCCTGTTACTGTAACAGCATACACGCCAGGTTTAAAATTACCTTGGGAAAGCACCAATATTAGTTAGCAATGTTTCCTGATCCAATTTGGAATTTAAGGAACCCTAGAACAATTGAGGGTTGTGACAAAGGGGCATTGCTATTGCCAACTTTGCTACTTTAGATGGTAGGAATGCATTGCTAGGCCACTTACTTATTCTCTGCCATTTAGCCACCCAACTGTCTTCTGGACTCATCATGGAGATGACTCTATAAAGAGAGAGAGAATGTTTACAATTTAAGGACAGGCCCGTTGTTATAAATCACCAAGCTAGCCTGTATGTTCAACGATCATAACATCATGCAAGCCTGTGTTCAAATACAATAAGATAGTGATCCTACCCATCAAACGAGGAGCTTGTGCACTCGTACACCATCTCACGGTTCCCTTTCATCTGAAGATATGACTCGCAGTTGTCACAACCATCGTATTCAAACTGATCAATGGTCTGTTGTTGCAAGAAAGGGAAACACTGCTGTTAGCTTTGCTAACATAGAACGTCAGATGTTCAGATAAGAAATCTTCTTTTAGTTAACTAGCTGTACATAATTGCTGATCAACTATTTGTGTAGCTCCATAATTACGTATATGGTCAACTAAGAAAACATTTAAATGCATGCTGATATCATGTCTTTATGGCAGAGGCTCCTGGCATTAGGTCTGAAGCTTAGGTAGCTACCTAGCATTTAGCTAACACTTGCATCATTAAAGTCAATAGTAATAACAATAATACTTTAGGTGGTACTAGTACCTTCACAAGAGAGCATAGAAGACAAGCCCGCTGATGGCGGAGGTCTTTGGGAACCGTTTCCAAAGCCATTTGTAGACTTAAGACAAAGAATGTATATGATACGTAGCTAACGCTAGCCACGTACCTGATTCTATATATTTTTTGCCTTGTAAACTGCACACTTGACTGGACGAAGAATTTCCGGTGCAACATATACACGTCACTGATTTACGCTTCACGTAAAACCGCACGCAGGAGCAGAGGGATACCGCTAGAGAAGCCAAATATTCATAGTTCTGTAAACAGAGTTATTAAACTCTATTTACCCTTTCTCTTACATTATTATACAACCCCAGTTATTACCAGATATTATAGCTGGCGTTGTATAATAATCTAAAATTGTATAATGCCATTTTAGACAGTCTGTAAGTACATATATGCAGGTAGAAGTGATGATTTTCTTACCTACTGGGTCCATGATATGACGTATTTATGAAATAAATAAAAGTACAAAATAACTACGTTTCAGATATTTTTTTACTTTTAACTAAGTGCCATTTATAATTTATCAACCACATAAGTGACACATGATTGTTTGTTTATTATTTATATATTACTCTTGTAATGACCATTACACGCGTTTGTTGTATAAGCCATTATTTCCTAGTACTGTCACAAGGAAGAACACTACAAAATATAAATAAAATACAATAAAAAAGGAAATGCCGGTGATATGAATATTTGAAAGCTAATTTGCTGTTGCGCCGTTTTGATGATGAACGTTCTAATGATTTAACCTGTGCATCTCATTTTGCTTTTTAAGGTCACTGTCTTCCACAGCAAGTTGTTCTATTACTGCTTGAATCCCTTGTAGGAATATTGTGGCTAAATCCAGACCAGTGGGTCGCCTTCTCTACAGCTCGAGAAAAAAGTTATGTTCATCAACGCTCGAGAATGAAGTTTTTTCTGGAATTTGAACTCATTGATTATGTGGGAACGCGCTCCAACGGTTCGGGAATACTTCCAACGGTTCTGATACGAAGAAGGAGACGCAGTAAAAAACAAGGTTTTCCATTTTCCGGAAGTTATTTTGTTAAATGTTTATAAATAACTTAAATTAAGATAAAACAAAATGGGTCAGATTAGTAGGCTAGGCTAGCTAGCTAGCCAGTTGATCACGAAGTGAACAGTTACCGTATCCAATAGATAGCTAGAGCTAGCTCTACTAGTAGCAAGCTAGTTTGTACTGCTAAAAAGATGCTAGCTCTAGCTTTTTAGACCTAAACCTATAGGTCTAAAAACGGTTGGCTCTTCTGCCCTCGCCCGTTGGCGAGGAGTGTCCTCATCTGATTTATTTTTAACATTAGAACTAGAGTCAGCTATCCAATAATGATAGACAATAATATCCTTGGTTACAGTAACGAATCCATCCCTCCTCGCAGGTGAAAATATGGACCTGGAAGAGGCACTCCTTACTATACCGATAAACCCCAACAACTTCCCTGCAAAACTGTGGCGTCTTGTGAACAACCCCCAGAACTCTTCCATTCGTTGGGATCCCAGCGGTGAAGGTGTGATAATTAACCAACAGCAGTTTGAAACTGAGCTGCTGTCCCCCCAGAAGAACACATTTGAAACCCTGGATCTTTTCAAAACGACCAACTTCACAAGCTTCATCCGCCAACTGAATCTTTATGGGTTTAGAAAGGTGATTGGATCAGGGGAGAAACAGAGTGATGGCAATTCTTCAACAGAGGGAATCCAACATCACTTCCACAACCAAAACTTCAAGCAATGCCACCCTGAACTGCTTGTGAATCTCAAAAGACTTACAAGTAGTAACAAAGCAAAAATGGAAGCTGGCCTCGAGGTGAACTGTCGGCCACCAAATCGCTTTCGACGACTCGTGGCAAATGGTGATGTTGAAGACAGACTCAAAGTGGTGAAAAGAGGTACATCTGCATTGGCAGTTAGGTCTGTGATGGTCATGTTTCACCATATTTAAGAAAGTTTTCAAAAATAATTCCGCCTTATCTCAATGTTTCCTCAGGCTCTGCATTTGTTGGACAGGACCAGCGTGCACCTCCTCACCTGTATCATCCGAGCAGATCTCAGCCCATGAAGGAGTACAACAGAACCCCAGTCACCCCGCGTGGCTGGATCATGGGCCATGGTGATGCTCCAACTCCTACCACCTTCTACACTGACAAGGGAATCCCAATATCTGTCATCCACCGTTTCCCTACAGACACATCCTGTGGCGTGCAGTCAAACCCAACCACTGTGCACATTCAGCAAGGTGCACAAGGCCTTGTTAACCCTGGACAGAAGTTCAATAGTTTCATCCCTCATCATCCACAGTATCGACCTGGATTCTACTCTCCTGGTAATCCATCATGGAAATATCTGGTGGTTATTATAACTTTACTTTATCTGCATTTGCTAGCTTTCTGTTTGAATCTAAACTGTGAATGTGTTTATCCTTCAGCAGTGTGCCAGTGTTGCCCCCAAAGCCCAATGGACCATGATCTGACCAGTGCTCACCAGACACCCTCTCCATACTCTCATTACAGCTATTACCAGGTAGATTGCTCTAGGAAACAAAGGACATTGTTCTACTACTAATGAGTTTGTATTGTAACTCAATAGTTAAAAGCTAGGATATTTGCCTGTTGCAAAATGGAGTTGAATTCTAAATTCATTCATGGGTGTAAACCTCACACTTGGAAGATTCAATTTGTGGTCTTCTATGTTTTGATATTACTGATGACCCGTATCTTTTTTTTAGCCGAATTGTCCCATGGGCTTTTTATATCCGGGAACCCAAAACCAGGACTGGCAGAGTGGAGAAACCCAGGAAGCCAAGAAGAACGATGTCAACCTGGACAGAGTGTTCCAGATAGTGGACGAACTGCAAGCATCCCCCAAAATACACATGGTCAAACTGGAGACCCCAGAGAAGCAGTCCCAGCCTCCCTCTTCATCAGGAGAACAGCCTGTCATCTCCATCCACGGCTGTGTCCCCTCACACTTCGACGCCTCACTCAGTCCCAGCTCCATGGCAGTAGTCATGGAGGCCAACTCGGTTACCCCACACGGGCCCATCATCATCGCAGTCTCAGGGAACGTCCCACAGGGAACAGTGAGTGACCCTACATGTGAGCCAGAGGACATGGAGACACAGCCTTTCACTCTAGAATCCAAGACAACCCAAGTGGAGGCCTATCACAAGGTAAGCATACTGTATTAACAAGACTGTACTCTCCAAAAGCACAACAGCAGCATAGCAGACTTAGAAGAAATGTATCAAAAGGAAACAAACAAACTTGTTGTTCTTGGTGCCTTCAGGAGGAAGAGTTCAGCAGCTCTGAGGTGGAGGAAACAGAGCTCCTAGACATAGAGGTCACCAACAGTTTACATGATGCCAGTGTCATGCTGGACAGCAGTAACACCAGGAAGCAGACTAAATCTCCAGGTAAAGCAATCAACAAGGGTCGTCCATACTGTGTGCTTCTTATTATCCAACATGACGAATACCAAGCTCACAACTTCAGTGATTATCGTTAGTTTATCCTACAGTAAAGTTTGCTTTAGTATTTCTCCAGTCCTAATTTGACTGTTCATTGATGGTTAATTGTTTTGTGTTTTAGATCTCAACATGTTGGTTGAAGTGGCATGTAAGCAGGAGTCTTGACCTGACTCAGTGTCGCTGACGTTCTCAGTTCTGATCAGAGTAAGGAGAGTTTCTCAGACATGGCCAGTTTGTTGTTGCAACATTTTATTTAGATGGAGTTTGTTTGGCAGGAAACTGTTAGTATAGAAACTGCCATCTGATAGTATGCAAGTTCAGCTTTGTTCTAATTTATTATTTATTTATAACTTTATAGATGCATACATATGGCATTGTAACTGGATGTATAGTTTTCATCAATGCATACATTATATACAAGAAACGTGTAATTAATTGGAAAACAATGATTACTAATTAGTTTTTATCGCAATTGTCAGTGTAAAATCAAAACCAAATGTATGTGGCAAACATTTTAACCTTGAGTACATTTTCATCATTTTAAAAACCTGTATGTTTTTTAAACTATTGTGATAAAAAAGATCAAACAAGTAAGGTTTGTTTGTTTTTGTTTTTCGTAAAAGTGGGTCACGTTTGCCTCATGAAGATTTTGTTTTCCTGCATTGTCCACTGGAGGGAGCTCCACATTGGCCTTTGGTACGAGTGTCGTTCTGCTGCTCCACCCTCGGTGACAGGCAGTCAGCAGGTAGACAGTCAATGAGATCCCAGGGGAGGCAGATTCGGAGATCCAGATTTCGTGACTTTGCTGTAGGAGTCTATGGTCTATCTTTACCACTTTAAACTTTAGTATGAAGATCAACAACACTTTTGTTAACAACCCGGCTACCAGTGATTCTGTGTTTGTTCAACTTCAAAGGACTTTTCGGTAACCTTATGACAAAAGTTGCGTTTCTCACTATCGTTAGCCGGTGGAGAATTTCTATTAAGAATTGTTGTAACCTAGACGTGGGACACCGGAGAAATATTTTTTTAGAGGGAGGCAAGAAGCGAACACGTTTAGATAGCAAGCGACTTTACTGAGCGATAGACATGTGTATTTGTCGGTTACAAAAAATACACGTGATTTTGAACTGTCAGGTAGGCTTAATGCAACTGTTCAAATTAGTTGGTTAAATGTTTAAATATTCTGTAAAGCTACATTATGAACTTTTGGTGACATTTGCTTGGCGAAAATGTGCTGCAACGCACCCTTAGAAGAAACGCGTGTCAAATTGTTTTCCAACTGGGATCAAGTCATATCAACATTTAGGATACAACCCAATCTAGTTCAACAGCACTTTGAATTCTCTGGATACGTTGTGATGATAATATAGTGTAGCCTCTTTACGGTACTGAGCGCACGAAGCAGGAAAATTGCGACGGTGCTTTGACAACTTGTTGCATCTGGAGTCATTCGTGAGATTTCGCCTATTGCTCTTGAAATGCGACATGGAATATTTAGTAGCCTATTGACTGTAATGTTGCAGTGATTCATGTTTTTCAAAGAGTCGTGTTCACCAATTGAAGTCACCAATTGAAGTTGTTGCAAAAGTTTTTGGCGGATTATCCTAAACGTCATCAATTGAAGATGTAGCAGAAGCAGCCGTGTTGGAACCGACTGGACTAAACAGTTTACTATAACCTGCACGTTGCAAATGGACCGGCCAAGCCTACTGTTGTATTTCAAGTAGGCAAACCCCAAAGCCCTTGAGTGAGTGCAAAATCAATGTCCACGTCAAGCTACGCAATTTCAGTCAATGTGATCACGTCTCGTTGCATGCACTGTTTAGCAACTTATAATAGTGACACCGGTTAACGTAACGTAACGTATGGTATGATGTGTTTATTTTAACTATATTGACAGCGTTATTTTGGTACATTTCGCATACTTTGTAGGCCATACGTTCAATGTAGCCAAGGCTACTGTTGGCAAATATGACAGCCGTCATGTTTAAAACAGCCTACACGGAAAAGACTTTCAAAGCAGGATAGGAAATCACCAGGAATTTACAGAGGATTCACCCATGAGACATTATGGCATTCAGTGAGCCTTGATTTTTGTTATCAGATCAATTACTGAATTATTGGGTTCCTAATTGCCAAGCTTTGAAGTCCACAATGTACGGCCGGGGCCCGCCGCTACCGCCAAGGAAATGACCCTTCACCAGCGGCGACTGGCCGGTGTCTGGCCGTGGCTGCTTATGGCGGCCCTGCAGGTGGTGTTCGGACAGACTGGCCTGGAGCTGGCGGCGGCTGTGGAGTCTGAACGGTCGGCCCCTAGAGCTGTCATCAAGGTGACACTGCTCAAGCATGAGCTCACTGGGACGCCCATTACCCTGGAGGGGCTGTTTGTTGGAGGAAGTGCCGGTTATGCGGAGGGGAAACTGATGCAGGTAAGGTGCCATTAAAGTTTCATGATCACTATCCCGTAACCCATGATCACAAACCATATCTTAAACCCAGGGTAACCTAAACCGTCTCAGACCCAACTATTTTACTGGCATGCAACTCCAACTATGTACTCAAATAAATATTGCACTCTTCACCTTGCTGGTAATAGCAGTTTATAAAACGCTGCAACCATTAAGTGATAGTCTACCTGTTTATTGAGAACAGTTTGTTTACATTCAACCTAACTTTCCTTCCTGTCAATAAAACATGATTCAAGAAACATGAATTAGAAGAGTGCTGTGCCAACAACACACCCACTGCCTTATTTAAGGCTACAGTCACCAAAATGCCTATGGCCATGATCGTTCTTGTTTCCACGTTTTGCCAAATCACTCTGTTCTTAACGTAACAAGGCATGCAGTATGGTTTGTAGGTCCTTGGTACAGTTCTTTATCCCATTTTTGTAAAGAACTTGTAAACTCATGCACACGTGGTGTGAATGTATGTATAAAATCCTGTCAGCTTTCCATTTTAATCAAGCTTTCGGTGCACGTCTGCATATTTCTGATTTACGAGTGGATTAATGCTGGGACATAGAGGTTAAGGTTAAGTCAATTTATTTACTGTCTCTGGAGAATGGGAGATGACAGATATGAGGTACTGTAGGATCTTGTCTGTCCTCACTCACCAGGTGCAGGAGGCCAACCAGATGCCACAGTCTACAACAATTGATAAGGAATTACACAGTCTTTACATGGGGAAACTCAACTATTATGAACATTGTTATTGTACACTGTAAAAGAGCATACCCTTCATTTGTGCTATATTTGCTCGCAGATTTTAATGTGTGTTGGGGTTGTTCATGATTAATGTTTCCTTTTTCTCTCGGTTTACACTGAGACTTTGTTTTAATAAGATTATAAGTATATATTGTAATCTGGCCTTGACGGTAGTGCGCTTCAGTATAAAAGCAGTCATGTATAGTGAAAAGCCACTGATGGGCACAACCTTGATCATTGTGGTGGAAGTGATGGCTGACATTACGTCTCTTGAGTGTCTGAGGTGTTGTGTACCAGCTGCTTTGTAACTGTTCTGTCCCATCAGAAGGGATGCTGGCAGTGTACTTCTCTGATGAATGAAAACATCCCTGTTTATATCTCCTCGAGCTATTCGGACACCTCTAAAGAGATAGTTTGCCCTTCCGGGGGGGCGGCTGTGGCTCAGGGGGTAGAGAGGGTCGTCTGTTAATCGCAAGGTTGGCGGTTTGATCCCCGACTCCTCCTAGGTCATGTGCCGAAGTATCCTTGAGCAAGACTCTGAACCCCAAGTTGCTCCCGATGGGCAGAGCGGCGCCTTGCATGGCAGCTCGCTGCCGTCGGTAGGTGTGAGTGTGTGAGTATGAATGGGTGAATGAGGCATAAATTGTAAAGCGCTTTGGGTGCCGCTAAGGTATAAAAACGCGCTATATAAATGCAGTCCATTTACCATTTCCGTGTTTCAGATTGAGGATGCCGTTTTGCAGGGTAGAGCCCAGGCTATTTACCTCTGAAGTAGATCAGTGGGTTTCCATCTGGAGAGTGTTAATGTGAGGTGGTACAGTCCTCAGACCCCCAGCCCAGGCTGTACCCACACTGCACAGAGGGGGCGTTGTGTTGTCAGATGGCCTTTGTTGCTGTGCAGGCCTGTTCTAACAGGTTCTCATTGCCTCTGCAAGACTCTTTATGTTCCAGCTTTTTTCTGTTCCTGGCTTCCAGGGGATGAAGATTAGAAAGGAGGAGTGTTGCTTTTGCGCTCTCTCTCTCTCTCTCTCTCTCTCTCTCTCTCACTCTCTCTCTCTCTCTGTTTCTTTCTTTCTCTCTCTCTCTCTCTCTCTCTCTCTCTCTCTCTGTTTCTTTCTTTCTCTCTCTCTCTCTCTCTCTTTCTCTCTCTGTTTCTTTCTCTGTTTCTTTCTCTTTCCATCTCTCTCTTCTACGGACTCTCTTCTTCTTCTTTTCCTCTGACCACTCACATTCCGTCTCAGATGTCACTCGTTCCCAGTGTGTGGGGGGGGGGCCACTAAGAACACACCAACAGGAATGAGATGAATCCTAAAACCATAGGGGATCCATTAGATCCACATCCAACTGTTTTGTGGCTTACTTGTTTACATTGAGCCACTTTAGGGCTGAGTAGAGATGAAAAGCTCAGGCCTCAGAAGAGAGGCCTCTGCCTCTGTCGAGTATCCAACAGTAGAGTAGTCATGTCTCTCCCTCTCTCTCTCTCTCTCCCTCTCGGAGCAGTCAGGCGTGTCTGACTCGCAGCTCCTCGGGCTACTCTGAATTTGACTCTCTCAACCGTGGTGGAGCATGACAGCCAGTTTTCATAACCCAGAGTAATTACACCTCTCTGACCACGTTTGATGTAGGCCACAGGTAGCTTTTCCACCGACTTGACTTACTGTGTTTCGGTTTCACGATAGAAAAACAAGATATGGCATGACGGGGAAAAAGTCATGTGCAATGACTTGATCGCAGACGCTTTTCGCTTTTGTTGTAGACATGTCTTCGTTGTGTTTATTCATACTAGTAGTATTCATTCATACCTAATATTGTGGTTTCTCTGACTTCGACCGTACAACTATTTTTATTGAGGGTCTCTTGTGAATTGGGTGAACTTAGGAGTTTGTAGATTTGAGAACCGAATTTCACTTTTCTTTTTTCTTTTCTTTTTTTGTATTCAGGTCATGGGCATGTTGCCATGAATCTCTCTACTGTATATCTTATCGCAGACTGTAATCTCTCTGGTTAAATACCCATGTCCTCAAAAGCACACACTTGCTCAGCACTGGCCAGTACTATTTGGACCAATGCAAGTGGCCAGGAATTTAGACTCTCCCACTTCCACAACAAAGCCAAACTGAACGGCCAGTGGAGAAGTGCAAAGGCTTCTGGGATAGCTTTGAACTTGAGGGGAAAGCCATCTGTACTGGCTGAGATGAGGAGGTTACGCCTGCCGCACCTTTTGAAGTTAATCCTCCGATGGGCACTCTGCCCAATTAAAAGAAGCTAAACGATTTTAAAAGGCTCCCTTTCCGCCTAGTCCCTTAAGAATTCCCTTTCTCCTTTTCATGCTGTTTCTTGTGGGCTTTGTGCACCTGAAAGGACGGGTTGACCTTTGTGAGATCCCACAAAGACATCAGGTATAGAGTAATTGGGCAGGGCACTTCTAGACTGTGGGCGGTTTCCTTCTGCACCCCCGTTAGCAGACGGTTAGCAGACTCTCTCCTTCTCTCCTCCTCAGTATCCCAGGAGGCCGAGGGCCTCCACCTCTCCCCGAGTTTAGAACAGTCCCAGAGACGACTATCTCCAGGCGCTCTCGGGCAGAGGGATGCTGGTGCCCGGGATGGGAGGGTGGAGGGGGAGCTGAGGGAGCACATCAAAGTGTCCCGGCAGTTCAAAACGTGAGCTGAGATGATTAAAAAAGGAGTCTGTTTACACTGCACTTCCGATATGCCCTCCCTCTTCCTCCTCCCCGTGGATTTCCTGTCCGTATTTCCTATCCCCTGGATAAGATAACGGGCTCTCCAGGGCTCCTCGTCTCCTCTGGGCCAGCGGCGGCCATGTTGCTGCTGGATGTCCTTCTCAGATTGCCCTCTGGTTGAAAGCGAGGTCTTCAGTAGGACTGGGGGGGTTCGTCAAAACGAGGGTGTTTCGCCTCTCTGTGTAACTTTCGAGGAACATTGTAACATTAGCATTGCATTGACATCTCATTTTCGTTGGCAACATTCTCCATATATAAATATGTGACTCATGAAGTTTACAAGCTCCGAAATGAAGTGCAAAGTGTTCCGCCGCAGTACAGCCTGATGCCTGATGCCGCCCGCCAGAGGCCTCGTCTCACACCTCAGCTGGTGCTGCAGTGTCTTGATTGTTGGCAGGGTGGCAAAGGATTGTTCTGCTTGTGGGATAGTCAGACTGTGCTCATGCCTCATGGGATGAGCACACACTTTTGGCAAACCCTAGAGACGTCCCTCTCGCATCTTTTCACACAGCAGTCGGAACACAACAACAGCGGTTCCGACCGAGAGAATGTCTGGGTTATCCAGTGCAGCCTGTCGTTCCACGTTGGCTATACGAGCGGGTCTGGGATGCAGAGCTCTCATGCGTTGGTCCTGCTGGTATGGACGCCATATGAGACCTCGACATAAACATCGGCAGAATCACTCGCATATCTGCCCAGAGGCCATGCAGGCGTTTTCATAAAGACATGAATGAAATAGCTTTAAGCTCTCAATTTCCCGCTGCCTGAAAGGAACACGGCCTCTGCCATGATTAGTTTCCATATTCTTTAGAAGTGCGTGAGTAGCTCCTTTTTTTAGTTTGCTTTTATGGAGAAAAAAATTGGAAAAAAACGGGATTAGAAAGTCTTCTCTGGGATGTGAGAACTAACCCTTTTCCTCAGAAGTCGGTCTCGAAAAGTGTTGGGTATGCTGCCCGCGCCTCACGGTGCGTCAGACGTCAGTCCCACCTGTTCTGACACCGTCATAAAGCAGCATCTGCTGGCCTGACCGCCTCCTATCTCCCTTTATGACATCCCTCTCCCTTCCACCGCCTTACGGAGCCCGCCTTATCTGCATCATTCTCGAAACAGATATTCCCCATGACATTTGCAGTCGGATAATCATTTACATCTGGCTTTGACCCCAATTCCTTTGCTTAATGGTTTGTCCCACCTATGTTTCCTATAAAGGATCAGGACTGCTCCACAGACAGAGTTAGTCCTGTGGGTCCACGGGGGATGGCTGTTGAGATGTTTCTCAGGGCACTGCGGAAAAAAGACCGGGGGAAACATGGCAAATCTCTTAAGTCTGTCCACCCTTATTTTTAAGTCATTAGAACTGGTCTGGAATGTCTGAATGTGTCTGTGTTTGTCAGACCCATGTTATACAACACATTCTTTTACCCCACGCAAACAACCCCTATAGACAGCCATCACTCCCCCCCTGTGCTGTGCTAGAACACTCACGCACACTGTCAGCACCGCCCACCCCCAAAGTATTCTCCCCTTCACCTCTGACCCACACTGGAGCATGCATGTGCACGGACACAGTCGCAGCGGTCACTAAGGAAACGGCTACTACTACACTACGCACACGCACACATGCATACACACGCACCACTCAGTATGGTAAAGGCATTACTACTGGCCTTCTCCTTGAACCGGCCCACGGATGGGGTGAGCGAGAGGAGAGCGAGGGGGCAGAGTAGTCGCCGCTGTAGGAACACAAACAACCTCACCCAATCAGACTGCTCACAGCAAAGGGGGGCCCGGCTCTCGCCCATGCTGTTTTATCTCCACAAACAGTGTACGTGCCAAGTTTAGAGGGTTTTCGTTTGACCTGTTTTGAACTGCTCAACTCTCACTGTTGCTACACATATATATTTATATATAGAGAGAGAGACAGAGAGACAGAGAGTCTTACCTGGGTGAAAAGAACCGTCTGTGACACGCACACAGAGATACATTAGCGTCCACATTTATTGTAAAGCGTGGAGCTATGTTGCCTCCTAATTCTACTCTCCACGGCTTAGAAAAGTATTTTTCCACTGATCACAGTTGTGAAGGAGCAGTGGCTGTTGGCAGCTCCCACTGTGGAGTTATTGTATGGGCACGCATGCATTACACTGAACAAGTGTGACTCATCACTTCAGTAGTACTAAAGAGACACACTTACACACACACACACACACACACGCATTCCAGGGAGGGAAAAGTTCTTACCTGATGTAGCCAGACTGGGTGCATAGGGTCAGTGGAATTCAATTATCTAAAGGTCACAGGGTTAAATTGTTGGGCAGACTGGTATTCTAGCACACTAAGTGAGATGGGTAACTTGAGTGGGCTCTCTGAATTCCTCCCTGTTCTCCAGGTCAAGTCAGACACCTGTCCCTTTCCAGTCCCTCCCTAATCCATAGTCTGGGTCACGCTGACCTGGAGAATGGATTTGCGTTTGGACTGCATACCTTAATTTTTGGGGGATTGAGTTTGGTGTAGATGTTGTTTGTGAGGCGGTGATCGTGTGTGTGTTCCCCCTGCTAGCGTGTGTGTGTGTTCCCCTTCTAGCGTGTGTGTGTGTTCCCCTGCTCGCGTGTGTGTGTTCCCCTGCTAACGTGTGTGTGTGTTCCCCCTGCTAGCGTGTGTGTGTGTTCCCCTGCTAGCGTGTGTGTGTTCCCCTGCTAATGTGTGTGTGTTCCCCTGCTAGCGTGTGTGTGTTCCCCTGCTAACGTGTGTGTGTTCCCCCTGCTAGCGTGTGGCTGCAGATCTGGATGAGCAGCTAGCTTATGTGCAGAGCAGAGCCATTGATCTTGTCCAGGGTGTGGTTGCCAGGCTTTCCTTCCCTGTGGATCTAGGCCTGAATTTGAGGTATTTGTAAGAGTAGGGACTGTTGCATCATACTGTACTGCCTGGCCAGGGGCTCTGTGTGTGTGTGTGTGTTGGCCCAGTCAGAGCCCCTCTCCCTGATAAGAAAGTAATGAAGTCCATGTGGCCACCCATGACCTCATGTCTCCTATTTGTACCTGTGGTAAGATCACAGCTAGGACCTTCCTCTTTATTCTCTAGCTCTCGCTCTTTTTCTCTCTTCTTTTTCTCCCCGTGTTCTCTTTCCTTCCACCGTACGAGTTTCCAATTCTCTGCCTCGCTGTCTGTCACTGATTCTGCTCTCTTGAAATCCCCTTGAATGATTATAATTCATAGCGTTTTCGCTTCAGTGTTGAAGACAAAAATGGCCACATCACTCAAATGCAGGAAGTACTTAGTTTGTCAAGAGGGCGCAGGGAAGGAGTTATCACCGTAGAGCACATGCTCTCAATGTTGAGACAAACTCACTCTCTCACTCAATCAGTCTCTCGGTGAAGGCAGCTTTGTGTAAATCTCTCCCCCTCTCTCTGTCTCTCTCTCTCGGTGACTATAGACTTTAAAGCCAACTTCATATTTACAGTCTACAGTTACATTTTAGTCAAAGTAACTCAAGTCTACCGTGTCTGGGCCAACATGAGTACAGCCTTCACCTCGGTGTGTGTGTGTGTGTGTGTGTGTGTATGAGGGGGGTGGGCGTTGCGTGAGTGAGTGAGAGAGAGTGTGTGTGAGTGACATTGTGTATGAAGGGGACTTGAACCCACGCTCTGATCATTTACCAAACTCTATTAACTGGGATCAAAGTGACTCAGATCTTTGAGCTGCCATGACAACAAAAGCCATATTGTAACCCCAGATCCCAGCAGATGCCCGGGCTGACAGAAAATGCTTTATGTCTCCAAAGTCACATGGTCACCTCCCTAAGATCCAGCCACCGCAGAATCGGCGCGTCCTGCCCCTGACCTTTTCCCTGCCTTCCCCACAGAAAGCCTCCAGTGTGTCTCCAGAACCCTCCCTCTGCCCCTGCTCAGTTACTCCACCGCAGCTCAAACCCAACCGTACACAGTCCCCCCCCCACATCAAGCCCTGAAAAGGTGCCGATCCTCGAAACGCCACGCTCGCTTCGGGGAGATTAGTAACCATGACAGTGTCTCTGCTTACACTTAAACAAATGCCATTTAATTTGGGAGAAAAAATAACAGTTAAGCGCTACGGCTTCCAAAGGCGAAGGCGGTCGGCGTGTTGCGACAGAGAGTGTTGTTTAATGCGCTGTGTCATCGTCTGAGGGAGCCCGTGAATGTGCGCGCTGAGAGATGCTGTCACGTGCTGGCCGCCCGTCGGATCGGGCCCATTGAAAGGGGCCCGGGGAAAGAATGTACGCATCACATCATCACCGGCGCTGGTGCTCAGCACCTCTCCTGTCTGAATGACAGGCCATCAGAGGGGAAACAGAGGAGGACGCTCGAAACATTCGGCTCGGATTATGCTCTCCCAGTCAGTCGGGTGAGCCGTAGAAGGCAGAGGGCTGCGGTGGTTCTGTCAATACCCAGAGAGCCCTCGAGATTCCGTTTCTCGATCGACGGGAAAGGATTAGTTTGTGAACTTTTGTAATAGTTGAGATATTTGGAGGCCCGTTATTTGTGCGTGTGTCTGTGTGTCCTCTCGTCTGTGGAGACGGATGAGTCTAGTCTGCCCGCGGGGGAGAGGGCTGCTCGGGTGCTGAAGGACACGTGCTAAGTGTGTGTGCACTCAGGGTCTGAGAGGAACTGTCACATGTTAGTGTGTGTGTGCGGTGTGTGTTCATGCTTGTAAGTGTGTGTGTGTTGGGGGGGGGTTAAAGTTTGCATTGACATTAGATGTATAACCTCTGACACACAGTTATATACTGTATATCTCTCTTACACACACACAGTAACATACTGTGTCTCTATCTCTCTTACACACACACAGTAACATACTGGGTCTCTATCTCTCTTACACACACACAGTAACACACTGTGTCTCTATCTCTCTTACACACACACTCACAGTATGATGGGAGGTTTCCTGCCTGCTTTTTGTGGCTCCTCTATTCGACCCTCACTTTATACACTCATCCACTCAAGGCCAGACTCTGCACAGACCCCTCCCCTCCCTCCCCTCCCTGCCTGCCACTAATGTTCCTCTTGAGAACCGTCGTGCTCGAGGAGGGGGAGATGTTTAGTGCCTGGATTCCTATCAGCCAGTCCTCCACGACGACCATCTAACCAGCGTCCCCGTCACCCCGGGTCCTTCCTTCCTGTGGGGGGGGGTCACGTGATAACGACGTCACCGGCCGCCCGTTAGAGCTTCCTCAGCAGTAGAACAACAGATCCACGGAGCCTGGTCACGCTCCACAAACATCAGAGGCCCAAACCCTCTGTGCCTCCTCATCCACGCTCAGCCGGGCTGGGCCGGTGTGTTGGTGTGTGGGGATTGGTTCATTCACAAACCATGCCCCCCCCCACCCCCACCCCCCTCCTCCCTGCAGACAGGGCAATGGGAGTTGGAGGCAGTCTCCAGTGTGCCTGTTAGAATTGGCTCTGATCTCCAGACTGACTGCTCCTAATTAGAAGCTGTCCCTCACAGTGCCTCCCTCTCTTGTCCAAAGTAAATACCTTGGCAACGAGGCAGGAATGCAGAGCGACGGCAGCTCAAGGCGCTCCGAGAGGGGAGGACGGAGAGCTCGGACGCCGCCGCCGCCGCCGTCGCCGCCTGCCCACACGTTTCCCATCGGCCTCGAGGAGGGACGGCGAGCAGACGCTAACTGCCGAGGAATGTCGCTAACACTCGGGAGACCCGCGCGAAGAGCGCCGTTACACTTGTTGTTGTTGTTGTTGTTGTTGTTGTTTGTCGCGGACGACGCACCCGCCCCGTCGGAGTCTCTCTCGGCTCAGACTGCACACCCGGACGCGTGGACAGCAAATAAAAGCGCTGGAATGGCACCGTATCGGTTGCGTAATCTCTCTATTTACACTCGCTCCAGCGTGCTGTATCTTCCTATTCCTGATATGTACGGAGAGCTGGCCCTCTGCATGTCAAAGCCAGCCGCCCTTGGCTCGCAGGCAAGGCTTGGAGGCGGAGCGGATCAAAGGAGGATCTGTGTGTAAAGAGCAGGGCCATTAAGAGACCTCAGGGCCTTTCACCTGATAACCTCCCCACGCAGGAGGGCAGCACCCTGCGTCGTCACCGTCACCGCGGAGACCGAGGCAACCTACTTGTGGCTTCATAGCGGGCTGGGTACCAGAGCCGACTCTCTAGTCTGCTTCTCTCCTTTGCTTTGCCCTTCTCTCTCGCTCTGTCCCTCTCTCTCCCTCTCTGTCCCTCTCTCTCTCCCTCTCTCTCCCTCTCTGTCTCCAAGCCTCGCCTGCTCTGTCTCACCTCCTGCCTACCACATGGTGCGCCAGTCTGATGTCACCCAGTTCAGCCGCTCTCCCGCCCAGCTCCCCTTGCACTTTGAGACTGTCTGTCTGCTCGGTGCAGCCCAGGGCCAGGAGCCTGATAAGGGCCGCTATTTAAAGACCCAGAGCCGAGGAGCGCCGCGGCTCTTCCTTTTGTTTCACATGACTCCCCGCAGGTTTCAACTGTCTCGGCGCTGCCACAGAGCCGCCGCGGAGGGTTAGCTCCCAGGGCTAATCGGGTCCGCTAACGGTGGTGTTTGTGTTCTGTGTTTGGTCTGCCTGTGCTCCCAGATTAGCCTAGCGCTAGCTGATTGCCGGGGGCTCGGGAACAGCACGCCTCGTCACTGCGAGGCCTTGGACTGTCTGGGCCTGGAGGTTAGGGACAGACACACGGGCAGGAACAGCAAACACACACACACACAGACATACAGTAGGCACACAGACACACATACACACAGTCAGCGTGTCAAGAGATACTCAGTGCTCTGATGTCGATGGTCTGTGCAGAATGGAACATGACATGGTCGTGCACTGATAGACGATGACCCAGGGATGCTCCCGTATCTCCATGGTGACCTCTTCAGGGTCCCCTCGCTCAGCCAGCCTCCCGGCCTCCTCGGTGGACACGGCCAGGCGACAGGCCTGCGTTAGGAGTGGATGATGAGCGTGAGGATGATGAAGGAGTCGGGATGATGAATGGGGCAGACATAACACCGTCTATTATATTAATACCGGAGCTCAGAGTGTCGGCTTTGCTCACGACACGCATTCCTTCCATTCTACGCACATTCACAGACACGGGTGTTTGGACATGCTCGGAATGTTCTCCAAAGACGATTTAAGGTTTTGCTCTTTCAGCGTATTCACAGCCTTGACAGTAATTCATCTGTGATGATTCTTAATTTGTGAAATGCTCTTTTGGACCTCCCTCCCCTTGTGTCGTCTCAGCTGAGGAACATCTAAAGCTGAGACAGCAGGAAAGATATGGACGCAGACTTTGTGATGCCACTTTGTCATAGCGTTCATGCTAATCGTCAGACGCATAGTCCATAGAAATGGATTTGATGTTGGAGGCATCTCTTTCTGGTCACAATGGAGGCCTTTGATGCCGTGTGGTGCTGTGTGCATGTACGTTTGTCATGTTTGCGTGTGTGTGTGTGTGTGTGAGAGGGGAGGATAACTGTTTATTGTTCCAGAAGCCTAAGTCCTCCATGAAGAGGAACTAGCTCTTTTCTTCATAAAGCAAACTGTCCCCTATGATTCAGCATGGTGTTTATGAAGCTCAGCTGTGACCTGCTGGCTTTGCTTCCATATGGATGTGACAGATGGAGGGGAGGAGAAGAGGATGGAGGGAGGAGAAGAGGGAGGAAGAGAGGGGGGAGGAGGAGGAGAAGAGGAGGAGGAGGGGAGAAAGGGGGGAGAAGGTCCCAGGCAGTGTGGCTGCTGCAGTGTGGCTGCTGCAGTGTGGCTGCTGCAGTGTGGCTGCTGCAGTGTGGCTGCTGCAGTGTCAGATCCAGCGAGGAGGTGAGATGAAAGGGGGGAGAAGGTCCCAGGCAGTGTGGCTGCTGCAGTGTGGCTGCTGCAGTGTCAGATCCAGCGAGGAGGTGAGATGAAAGGGGGGAGAAGGTCCCAGGCAGTGTGGCTGCTGCAGTGTCAGATCCAGCGAGGAGGTGAGATGAAAGGGGGGAGAAGATCCCAGGCAGTGTGGCTGCTGCAGTGTCAGATCCAGCGAGGAGGTGAGATGAAAGGGGGGAGAAGGTCCCAGGCAGTGTGGCTGCTGCAGTGTGGCTGCTGCAGTGTGGCTGCTGCAGTGTGGCTGCTGCAGTGTCAGATCCAGCGAGGAGGTGAGATGAAAGGGGGGAGAAGGTCCCAGGCAGTGTGGCTGCTGCAGTGTCAGATCCAGCGAGGAGGTGAGATGAAAGGGGGGAGAAGGTCCCAGGCAGTGTGGCTGCTGCAGTGTGGCTGCTGCAGTGTCAGATCCAGCGAGGAGGTGAGATGAAAGGCTGTCTAATGTAGATCCCTGACCTCCCTCCTCACTGCTGCCTTCAACTGTTTGCCCACTCTGTTAACTATTACCAAAACACTGTGTACTTTGGCTGCATCCCAAACCTGTTACACACACACACACACATGCAGGGCCATTATCAGCCCAGGACTTGCACTACAAGCTTCTGGAGTCCTTCCAAACCCCCGCCGCTCCAGGTTTTGTTCAGGAACTACAGAACATCTTTCTCTGTCTCCCCCCCCCCTGCTTCTACCTTTCCCCCCACACACTTATTTTCTTGTTGGCTTACTCGCTCTTATTCTTGCTCTCTGTCATTGCCCGTCATATTCATAATCGCTCCATCTCTCTGCCACTTAACTAAGACAAGCTTCCCAGCCCGGTCCAGACAGGTACCCCCCCTCAGGTGGATTGCTTGCAGCAGGATGAAAGGCAGAGAGAGAGCAGAGCCAGGGGACTTGCCCACCCTCATATTTTCGACATTACTTGGGCCTAAATGGTTATTAACGGCCCCTTTCTTCTTTTCTTTCCTGGGCTTATTTGCCTTTCCATGTTTACCGTGTGGGGCCAGCAGATCTGACGAACTCTGCTCTCCAAGGTGTATGATGAATAGTCGGGAGGGAAATAGTTTGATCAATTTGGATCAGTTGTGAGGTGTTTTTTTCTTCTTATTAAGGGCCATACTGGTTGACTGATGTGGTCTGTACTGTGACTTTAAGCAGTGTTTTCGATTTTTCTTATTAGAGTAGTTATGTGTGTCCCACATCAAGCTGTATATTGAACCAAGGATGATTGGTTTGTAAACATACCCTACTTTAAAGTGCCGCGAGTTGAGTGTATGAACCTGTGAATATGATTCTATGTAATTGCTGTATAAACATCACTTGCTTTGAACTGTGTGTGTGTGTGCACAGAGCCACAGACAGTTTGTCTAACTGCTCCAGACTGAGTATGATGTCCTGAGGTCCTGGGCTGTAGTGACAGTAGATCCTGCAGATGTGGGAGAGATAACCCCCTTACCTCTCCCAGCTCCACTTCCTCTCCCGAACAGGAAGTCCACCAGTGCTAGCTTGTTCCACATTCATTGGCGCGTTATCTCTGCAAAATCACAAACAATTTTCGAGCTGTTACCTCCCGGCCCTTTCATCCCTCTCTTTCATGCCAGGAAGAAAAAAAAACAAGACGCCTAAAAAAAGAGTGCAGACAATGGCAGTGCCTATCCCTTTCATCTCTGACCTGAATACATGATTCACAGTGAATGTGAACTATGTCAAAATGAAGAGCAGCTCATTGCTCCTCCTCCTCCAGCTCCTACTGCTAGCTCCTCCTACTCCTGCTGTTCCTCCTGCTCCTCCACCTTCCCCAGGAGAGCAGGAACAATGGTGTCTGACCAGAAGAAGAAGCCCCCTGTCACTCACAGGGAGCCCAGCAGCTTTAAATAACTCACCCAGTTTGGCTATAGGTTTGTCAACATACAGGGTGTTGTGTACGTGTGTGTAGGTGTGCGTGTGTGTGTGTGTACGTGAGTGTGACCATCCGCAAGGTAATATCAGAATGTAACTAAACAGGTAGATGGAATCTGAGATTTTAGATCTTGTTATACGGTGCTGTATGTTGATATGACAACCGTAGGTGATGATCCTTAAAGGGCTTTATTTCAGGCAGGAGTTGTTGAACAAAACGTTGTAGTGGTTATATAACGTGCATAAAGTAGCCAGTGTTGGGTGCGTGAGCCCTTTGTTAGTTGCTGGTAAATGGAGCTGTAGCCAGCGGTTAGCTTTGATAAAGCCTGCGTTTACTGGTGTCTAGTTGAGGCCCGAGGACACCGGGATTCAACACAGGGTCACTGGTTTGATTATCCCTGGTCTAGAACAATCACGACACTTGGCATGACTTGATCTGGCACTGTTGGAGGAACACACACACGCACACACAGACACACACGCGTGTGCACACCCATTCCCAACAATGAGCTGCCAGCACCAACCTGGGCGGAGGGGAGGGAGGGAGGGAGGGGGGGGAGAGAAGAGGAGGGGTGCTGCTGCTTCTCTGGTTGGGTTTCTCCACTGTCTTCTGCGAAAGGGACCAGCCCTTTTGTCCCCCCCACCCCCCCACCCCCACCATGAGGATTTCCTTTTGGGTCACTTCCATGGGGCTTTCAGACCAGTGAAAGTAGATCTGGCCCGAGGCTCTCTATTACATGGAGCTACTGATAGGGAGAGACTGATAAGTCCCTCAGGATAATAAACACCTACTCATATTTGATCTTCGAATGGTGAGATTGCTCACAAAGCGGGTGGAACACCGCCGTCTCTCTGACTGTGCCGACACAAACACCTGCTCACGCTCACATATACAAACACGAGCGCTCGCACACGCACACACAGACACACACACACACTCTGTGGATATCCTGTGAGCGCGCTGCATCGTGCGTAGGAAGGGGGAAAGGTTAACACATCCCTGCTTATTCAGCCTATCCAACCTTTGAGGAAACTTTATGGAGCGAATCGCAAACCAGTTGACCTCCGTGCCCCTCCCCTCCGCCGCGGAGCCGCGGGAGAGCCCGCGCCTCGGGGGTTCAAAGTTCACCCGCAGGCCCCAGTAATCATTGACACAGTTGGGCAATTTACACCATTTTCAAAATGGGACGTGATCTGCTGGGAAATGTAAGAGAATGGAGGAGCCCGGCCCAGAAGAAGAAGAGAGCGACTACAGGCCATAAATTCCCCCGCAGAGTAAACAGTGGAGGCATATGTCGGCCGCCTTGTTAGTGGGTGTAGTATTGCAGGCCCCTGGTTTAGATGACACGGGAGAAATTTAAGCAGTGAGTTTGTGTTTTCCCTGTCCTCAGAGGTATGGTACAGTGCCGTTCAGCTGGCCTATAGCATTCAGACATTGTCAATGTTCTCTCAGTCACTCCTCCCCCTGAACTAGCCCCGCCCCTGGCCTCTTAACCCCGCCCCCTCTGGGATATTACCACATGGGTGGAATGTTTGGTTTGGTTGTTTCTGTTGGCAAGTCCAGTGCGTCTAGAACGGAGATCAGAAAGTCCGTCTTGCGTCTGTCGCAGACAACAGACCACAGACACCCTGGTGGCACAGGTAGCAGTTAGTTTCTGGGCTCTTTCACACGAACGGAGCTGGTTCAGGCATGGCACTCGGGCAGCGCGCCATCCGCTCATTCACTACACCTGGGTTAGCCAGCACAAGCCCATTGGGCCACCTCCGATGGGGCGGCAAAGGCGGCGCGGATACGCACACACTCACCGCCGGTTGTTGTGTGATCAGTGCTGCTGCCGCCCTCCACCATCCCCTTCTCCCCCATGCTGTCTGTGTGTCTATCTTTCAGGGGGATTATATCTCTATTGCACTGAGCGTTTACCTTAGATCATCCACTCCGCTAAAGTCAAACCTATTTTCCATGTCATGGTTATCAATATATGCTCAAATCTAATACTTGAGTGTCTTGACTGAACTGCAGTAATTGTCTTAACTGTATTACACGGTGTCCAAATGGACCGCATTCATTTACATAGTCGTACATAGTCGCTCCCATAGTCTTTTATCTCTCGTATCCACTGTGGAGACTTTGCATTGTTCATTGTTTCGTTCTGATCCAAAGGGCTTATCTAATGTAAATAGATGACAGCTATTTAAAGGCCATGCCAGAGCTTTGTATTTGCCATCATGGAAATCACTCCATTTTACCTCCATTTCTATCTCCCTCCACGCTAAACATTTATAAATGAATAAATAATTTCTGTGATGATACATATAATTATCAGGCAACAAAAAAAAGGTCATACCAAACGAATTGAAACCTGGATCTAGATGTGAAGACGTAACGAGACCGAGGCTTAAGAGCCACACCCAGAGTGGGGCTTAACGTAAACCCTGAGGTGATGTTTGTGTTGTCTGAGACGCAGACCTGCTGCAGTCTATAGGAGCAAGCCTCTGACTCCGCCCCCCCCAAGCCTCTGACTCCGCCCCCCCCAAGCCTCTGACTCCGCCCCCCCAAGCCTCTGACTCCGCCCCCCCCAGGTGTGCAGACGGCAGCAGCCTGGCATCCTTTATCAATGGAAACTATGCAGTCACCTTCGGTTCCAACTCTGTGTGGTTGTAGCCTGTAATTGTATCCAATGGCAATAAAAGCAGGCATTTCCTTTTTTATCTTATTTAGTTTCCTCCCCCATACAAACTCAGTCAGTGGAACCTGCCTGCTACTCTGTTGTATTATGCCCTCTTCTTTTGACCCTTTTATTTTTAGATCTGTTATCTGATATTGCCATGGCGATGCAGCGTAAACAAACAGTGCTGATAAGTGGGTTTCTCCATTAAAAACCTGCCTGGGGCTGTCTTTGATCAGTGGTGCTTTCTCCTCTGCCAAACCGCTGGAGAACTGAGGTGTCTGTCTGCCTGCAAGAGGCCCTCATAAGAACAACACACCACGGGTCCCAGGCACACCATGGGTCGGCCCCGGTCACACATGGGTCTCCCAGGCAGTCACACCATGGGTCTCCCAGGCAGGCACACCATGGGTCTCCCAGGCAGGCACACTGTGGGTCTCTCAGGCACACCATGGGTCTCCTAGGCAGGCACACCACTGGTCCCCAGCACACCATGGGTCTCCCGGCACACCACTGGTCGGCCCCGACACCCCGTCCCTGTCGGAGAGCAGCTTCCTCTGGAGAAGCTCCTGACATGAGACACCAGATCCCCCACGCAGGGCCCGTTGTTTGTGTGTCTTTGTCAGTGGGAAGCAGCTTGGGAAATGTGTTCAGGATGGAGGCCGTCCCAGCACTGCTGCGTGAGGCCCTGCGCTGACGCATGGCCGCGTCGCGGGACACTGTGGCGCTGTTGGAGGTGGTGTCGTCAGTGTGTGTGTGTGTGGTTCGGTGTGTGTCTGTGAGAGCGGTGAGCCCATACATGGTGAGGTCATTGCTCGTTGGCCCCGTTGCGGGGGTAAGGTAGGGGTGGGGGCAGTTCACTGCAGAAGAGGAGTGTGGGAAAAAAACTGGACACCCCATACAGCAAAGCCTGAGGGGTGGGGGGGGGGAAATGTCCTGGAGCTCAACAATCGGCATGTTCATGTCTTAGCTGGGTGGCCTACTTCTGTGGGGGCTGCAGGACGTAGTGGGGCACAGGGTGTCAGGACTGCATGGGGGCCCGTGCTGGTCTCTGGGTGGTAACTAAGGGGCCCCAGCGGGGACACACGGAACGCTGAACACCGAATCAAGACAGGACGTGACCTACTGTACATCCACCCACAGCGTACGTCTCTCGTGCAGTACACTGTAGAACATGTTCTGTACAGCCCTCAGTACACTGTAGAACACGTTCTGTACAGCCCTCAGTACACCGTAGGACACGTTCTGTACAGCCCTCAGTACACTGTAGAACACGTTCTGTACAGCCCTCAGTACACTGTAGAACATGTTCTGTACAGCCCTCAGTACACTGTAGAACACGTTCTGTACAGCCCTCAGTACACCGTAGGACACGTTCTGTACAGCCCTCAGTACACTGTAGAACACGTTCTGTACAGCCCTCAGTACACCAAAGAACATGTTCTGTACAGCCCTCAGTACACCGTAGAACATGTTCTGTACAGCCCTCAGTACACCGTAGAACATGTTCCATACAGCCCTCCTGTCCCCTGGTCACCATCTGAGTTTTGTCCATGTTTTGACTCCGGGGCTCCTGTTCCCTCTCACAGTAGTGTTGTTGTAGCGATCATCCACATTAAGATAAACAGCACGATTCAAATCTGCAGTATGTATAGGTATCTTTTTTTTCTCCCTGCTTGCTGGATTTCACGGTTGCAGTCGACAGCGCAGGACGTCAAATATATGGGAGTAGTAGAAGTGGGCCGTCTGCCAAGTACTGTCCCCCGCCCCCTCCTTCACAACTGTGTGTGTGTGTGTGGGGGAGTGTTTGTGTGGAAGGGTTTCTGTTGACATACATGACAGAAATGCCATCCTTGCACTCTCTATCGCTCTCTATCTTTCCCTCTCTCTCTCTCTCTCTCTCTCTGTATCGTTAGATGCCCAGTACAAGTGAGGGTCCTCCCGCTCACTCGACCGTCCAGACCCCCAGCTACTGTAAACATTCTACCATGCAAGCACCGTAGAGGCTGAGGCCAGTCTGAAGCCACAATTCCCCAGGACTAGCCTGCAGTTGTGCTGCCCGTCCAGACCTTTTGCCTGCCAGCCTTGTCCTTCCATCTCAGTGCCTGGTCTGGAGACCCCTCCCTCATGTCACTCTATGTTCCTTGACGATATTTGACTTCTTCTGAAGGGTCTTTTCTAAACCCAGTTGGCCTCCATTTCTGTTGGAACAATGTCAATGGGAACTGTGAGTTTTTTTCTTCTTCTCTTCTTCAATCACACCCCTCCCTCTCACCCCTCCCTCTCACCCCTCCTCTTTAGAGTGAAATCTTAACTGCCAGCATTCAAAGCTTGTCAATGAAAGGCCAGCTGTTACCCTCCTCTATCCTGCCCGCCCGCCTCTCACCCTCCGCCCCTCTCTCTCCCCCCCCCCTGCCTGGCTGCCCGAATCTCTCTCATCCACTCCGCAGTGCTGCCAGTACAGAGCGCGCCAACAGCCAACAGCCCCCCGTCCCTCCAATGAAGCCCTCCCCCACTGAACCCGGGCTTCTGTGAAAGCATGAAATGCCATTACCAGCGGGCATCAGGTTACACGGGCACAGCATCAAGATATGTCCCCTCGGTTGGAGGAGGATGTGGTGAGGAACTGAAATGCTAGATGCTAACTACTCTGCCAACATGGCTCCATTCATCCATACGCACACACATACACGTACGTACACACGCACACACACACACACACCCTTGAAACTGGGGGCTGTAGGCAAAGACACAATTCTGTAAATCTTAACCATATGACAGAAATAGAGAGCAATGCCCTTTAATGTTGCAGTCTCCCTAAAAAAACGGCGCTCTCCAACTTGGTTACATTTCCAACCTTGGGGCTCCTTGAAGTAAATTATGGCTTATGTAGGCGGCATATATGCTCTGAGTTCAGGGTTGCCGAGCGGCAGAGCGATGAGAATCCTTTGACTGGCTGTAAGCTGTGTTCCATTCCCAAAAGCTAGTTGGGATGCTAAGAGTATCCCTCTAGAGATTAACAGTGCACCTTTTATAACTGCATCATCTCAAGTAGCCTGTACAGTGTGTTGGGGAATGTACTGTAATCATACGACAACATAAAAGCCATAACAGTACTGTTGTATTGACGCTGGGCTAACTGCTTACGCCTGATGTCATAGTAAAATCGAGGTAACTGTATTTGCATGGAAGTGATTTTGCGCAACCTAGCTCTGCTAAGGTGGCTAATGTGTCATTAGCTGGTGGCGGCAGAGGCTTTGATTGTCACGGAGACCCTTTATTTCCTGGTGTGGGAGGCGTGCTCTGGTTGGCCCCGGGCCACGGCCCTCTGATATCATCTCATTCTGCCTGACATTATCTGATCACCACCTCCTGTTTCCATTAGGAACTCACAGGGCTGGCTGGGAGAACTGCTGGCTCTCTCTCTCTCTTTTCTCGCTCTCTCTTTTCTCGCTCTTGCTCTCTTCCCTTCTCTCTCTCTCTCCCCTTTTATCTTACTCACGCTCTCTCACTCTGTCTCTCTCTCTCTCTTTTCTCGCTCTTTCTCTCTTCCCTTCTCTCTCTCTTTTCTCGCTCTTTCTCTCTTCCCTTCTCTCTCTCTCTCCCCTTTTATCTTACTCTCTCTCTCTCTCTCTCTCTCTCACTCCCTCTCTCGATCACCCCCTCTTTCTCTCTCTCTGTCTCTGTAGGATTTGACCCTGTAGGAGCACGTGGGAGGATTTTCAATCAAGGGCTCTTGCTTTGTTACGTCTAGCAATGTGCTCAGTAGCACTTGACTAGCCCTAAAGCTCGTGCTGAATTTCAAACCGTACATATCTGGGGTCGGTGGAAAAAAGAGTCTTGTGAAAAAGGAGCCAGAGATCTTGAGGATGTTTTTCTCTTTTCTTCTCCTTCTTCCCCTCTGTTCTTTTCTTTTTTCCTCTCTCTCTCTTCTTCTTCCTCCCTCTCTCCTTCCTCCCTGTGGCCGAGGCGGGTGAGCTTAAATGAGTGGACTCCATTGTTTCTCAGGCCCGCCGCCTGCTCGCAGCTGTGGATGGAACTATCTGGAAGTATCTGGCGTGTTTCACACGGGGCCCGCCTTCAGCTCCCGTCTCTAAACAGGAGGAGGGAAGCCAAAACTGTGGCGGGGTTTGATGCGGGGGGCTGATAGACGGCAGACAGCTTGCTGTGTCCGAACCGTTTCGTAATCACGTCAGGAATTTCCGTAAACTAAATGGTGTCAAGGCACTGTGTGTTTTTACACTTCCCGACTGATCTTTGGTTTAGTTTTTTTTTATTATTAGTTATCAGTCACAGTCCTGTCTCGCTATAATATGATTATGCTCCGTAGGCAGGTTTGAGGTTTTGGAAACTTAAAAGATATTCTCAATATCTTCTATCCTCCCTGCCCTTGGTCCCCCCACCTCCCACCCCCTCCACAGTCAAGCTGTTTATCAGTCTATCAGATACTGTTGACAGTCAAAACACTGGGTCCATATCCAGCCCATCTGTGGGTCCACAGCCCCCAGGGGCGCTGGGCTGCCTCTGCTGGAGAGGATGGCCACAACGACGTCTCCACCTTCTGGAGGTGAGAGCTGATTGGAGGTTCATTAATTATCAGTGACATCAGCTGGAGGGCCCGTCCTTGAAGACTGAAAGAGAAGAAAAAGTGCCTCTGACTGAATAACAGTTCTAAAAGGCAGTTGCAAAACCTTTAGAGGGGAATTTTTCAGAGGATGGTAATAAAATCAAATTGAAGGTTTATTTTCCGGTTTAAATGGGCCATAAAGCAGTATTAAAGGTAACTTGATAACCATCATGTCATGTTACAGGCCTTCCTGTCCACTTCAGTAAGAGTAGGGATAGTGTGTATATGTTTTATATATATATATATATAGTTCCCTTCCATGTATATTGTAAATAACAATATTAGGAATAAACATTATCTTGGAAATGTATTCTTCTTTTTTTATTTATGGGAAAAGTAGTAGTTAAGGGATATAACTCTGATCAGGGGCCCCCTAGTGGCTGGAGTTGTTTTTTTGTTTAATCTTCCACTGAGTGGGCTTTAGAATGTGGAATCATTACAGCCTATAGTAGTATAGTTATAGTAGTCTATACAGTTTACTGTACTAGACTCCCCCGTACTAGACTCCCCCGTACTAGACTCCCCTGTGGACTCCCCCGTACTAGACTCCCCCGTACTAGACTCCCCCGTACTAGACTCCCCTGTGGACTCCCCCGTACTAGACTCCCCCGTGCTAGACTCCCCCGTACTAGACTCCCCTGTGGACTCCCCCGTACTAGACTCCCCCGTACTAGACTCCCCCGTACTAGACTCCCCTGTGGACTCCCCCGTACTAGACTCCCCTGTACTAGACTCCCCCGTACTAGACTCCCCCGTACTAGACTCCCCCGTACTAGACTCCCCCTGTACTAGACTCCCCCGTACTAGACTCCCCTGTGGACTCCCCCGTACTAGACTCCCCTGTACTAGACTCCCCCGTACTAGACTCCCCTGTGGACTCCCCCGTACTAGACTCCCCCGTACTAGACTCCCCCGTACTAGACTCCCCTGTGGACTCCCCCGTACTAGACTCCCCTGTACTAGACTCCCCCGTACTAGACTCCCCCGTACTAGACTCCCCCGTACTAGACTCCCCCTGTACTAGACTCCCCCGTACTAGACTCCCCCTGTACTAGACTCCCCCGTACTAGACTCCCCTGTACTAGACTCCCCCGTACTAGACTCCCCCTGTACTAGACTCCCCCGTACTAGACTCCCCCGTACTAGACTCCCCTGTGGACTCCCCCGTACTAGACTCCCCCGTACTAGACTCCCCCGTACTAGACTCCCCCGTACTAGACTCCCCTGTACTAGACTCCCCTGCGTTACCTTTGTGTGACTTGTGTTTGTATCTCCCCTGGCTGTCAGAGGGGACATTGTGTGAATCAAGGGAGAGGATGAATGAAGAAGATTACATATTCATCTGGGCTATAGAGAGGAACCGATGCCTACAGAGGTCCCTGAAGAACACATCACACTTGACAACTGCTCACAGGTGCAAGGAGAGGACAGAGCCCTGGATAACCCTCTCTCTCTCTCTCTCTCTCTCTCTCCTCTCTCTACCTCTCTCTCTTCCTCTCTCTCTCTCTCTCTCTCTCTCTCTCTCTCTCTCTCTCTCTCTCTCTCTCTCTCTCTGACATCAAGCTAGAGTTCTACCACAGTGTGCTGTGTTATCTCAGTCCCTCATCTCCCTGGTCTTGGCGCGTTTCTGCACGTACAGCCTTTGTCTCTTATCAGTAATCCATATCTCTTATCAGTCCCTTTCATGTGAAAGCCTTTTTCGACAACCCCCTTCCTTTTCTGCTGTCGGCAACCTTTTATTTGTTTTCTCATGCCCTCGTGATGTAGATCATCAAGACCATTACACTGTGCATAACTCGTGACATCACCCACCTATATTAGTGTAATTAGAGAAAGAAAGAGAAACTGAGAGAGAAGGAGAGAGCGAGAGACTGAGTGATTGAGAGAGAAAGAGAGAGAGAGGAATACAGTGTGAGTGAGGGCTGGGGAAAAGAAAATCCTTGTTCCCCGCAAAAAAAAGCCTTGTCAGTAAATGTTCTGTACGCTTCAATAAAGAATTAATCTTTAACCTGACTTCAACCTGCTATGGAAATGGCTGGAATTGTCTTCGGCCTTGGGCTGAACTCAGGGTTCTGAGGCCGTCTCGCAAAACCACACGAGAACGTCCACTGTGGGGCACTTTCAGAGTCAAACTCCCAGTTTGAATCTTGTCTAGAAAAAAAGCTGCACTGGTAGTTGAATGAGTTACAGCTTCTCCCTGGCATGGCGAAAAGAAAGGTGATGAAAATCCACCAGTCCAGAGAGGCGTCCGTCTCTAAGTGCATGGATTAGAGAGGGAGCCGTCCGTGTGTTTTGACTGACTGAGGAGGCAGGAGGCAGGAGGCAGGAAGCAGGAGGCAGGAGGCAGGAGGCAGGAGGCAGGAGGCTTCGCAGAGTACTCATTTATCACAAGCACATTTCTGCTTCTTATGTCAAAAACGATTCATTCTCTTAATATATGTTTTCCCAAGAAACGACATCTTACATTACTCCAGACAATCAGAGTCTTTCAGTACATGAGATGGAGTGTTACTGTAGTGATGTGGTGGAACAGACCAAACAAGGGCTCACATTTCACGAGACTATTCCTTAACATGCTAGAATAGCTACCGTACATACACAGGGAGGAATGGTGGCCGACACAAACGAAGCCCTGAGGTTTGACTAGAGAGGAGATGTCTGCTGTGCCGGCTCTGAGGAGGAGGTCTCTGGTGTGCCGGCTCTGGGGAGGAGGTCTCTGGGAGCGTCTGACAGGCCCTGTGGAGGGGGAAGCCACTCTCCGTAAAGAGCAGCCGTAAACTCCCTGATAGGCTTGTTTAGAAAAAGGCATTATTGTTTACTTTTCTGATTAAATGCATTCTTATTTTCCCCGGGTAGTTTATGGACCGCACTCGGGCAGATAACAAACATGGCCGACGTTAAAATGCCATCAATCACATTGGCATGTCTCTCTCGTCATAATCAGTCTGATTTACCACTTCCTAAAGAGAAAGATTAGCGGTTGACTGAGGAGAGTTTGTTCATACGTGGAGCCGGGCAGGATGGGAGGGAAGTCCCTGTGCTGAAAACATGCCTGAGTCAAAGCTCCCAGTTCTCTGGAGAAGAGCAGGGTTTGCTTCTGTGTGCTATGGTTGGTTGTCGTTTGGCTTGGTTGAATGGCCAGTGGAATTGCTGTGCATGGGTGGAGAGGCTGTGGGCCTGCTTGCCTGCCTGTCTCTCTGTAGCCTGTGGCTGCTTGCCAGTGTGTGATCAGGCCAGGTCAGCTGGTCAGCTAGTCAGAAGGTCCACCAGGGGTCGGCGCTAATGCCGTGGGTGCTCCAGCAGTCCATAGAGGTTCTACCGCTACTTGTTTCTTTTCAGAAACCCTTACCGTCTTCCTCCTCTCTCTCTCTCTCTTTCTCTCCCTCGCTCTAAGCCTTCGCCCTCGCCTAAACCTCGCTCATGCCCACCCACCTCCCCCCGCCCCCCCCTCCCCTCTCTGTTTTCTCCTTCCCCTCCTCTCCTAGTGGCCTGCAGGGCCAGATAGACAGCATGCCTTTGAGAGGCTCCACACCAAAGCGGCAGCTCTCACCTTGTGCCTTGGGCCACATCCATCGCGTGCAACCCTCAGCCTCTAATTAAGCTTCTGAAGGGAGCGACGGCTTTTATTAAGAATACGTCGATATGGAACGCGTAGTACAGACCGAGTCCGTCTGTGTCCCTCCCTGCTGGGATGTTTTCAAAGGAGGCCCACTGCCGGTATTATGCTGTGTTCACTGCTGTTGTTTGTCTGGCACCTGTTAGGGTGGCTGTGTTTACACAGTGTGTGCTGAGGGTGTGTGGGGTGTACTAGCGAGGGAGGGTGGGAGGGGTGGAGGGGGGGTCAGCGTTGGGGGATGAGTCCTGCAGATGAGCCCCTCCGTAACCATGGAGAGCAGCGCAGCTGGAATTGCTATCTCCTTTGATATTGGGCTGCATGTAATGTGGAAAACACCCCAGACCAGTTCCACTTCCTTCTCAAACGATAGGGGCTCGCATGCCAGCTGGCTTTAGAACCCTCCAGAGATTTGTAGTTTATTCCGCAGAATTCAACATGAACTATGTGAAATATTTCTCCCTTTTTTGTTTTTTTCTTCAGAGAGCTTTTTTTTTATCACAGAGATGATATCTTTGTTTTTGCTTTGGTTTTGTATCAAACCACAGGCCAGATCAGATGATGTGCCGTTAGGTGCTTTGTTCCCAGTCACTGCTTATGTAACTTTGCCACCTACAACTTCAGTGTCGGTCAGACAAACTTTGTTGTTGTCGTTTTCGAACACATCATCCCTTGCGGTCTGAAATGTACATTTCACAGTTTCAGCTAATTGATCATCTCTGGGCCAGAACACAGCACCTCTCCCTTCCCTCCCTCCCTGAGAACTGTTCAGCTGCAGGCCTTTGAGATGAAAGTCTGTCTAACTCGACTGTACCTTTGCAACATGTCCTATTTGGTGGTGAGAGGGGGGGGGTGCACTACTGGAAGTACTTTAGACGTCCTTGCCAGCCTCCCTAGGGGGGCTGCGTGTTGAAACAGACCCATCCCTCCCCCCTCCTCCCTGCTCCCCTGATCCCCCCTCCTCTCTGCTCCCCTGATCTCCCTCCCTCCCCCCCCACCCTGCTCCCCTGATCCCGTTCATCTCTCCTGCAGCGACGTCACGTCTCCTTATTAGAGCTGGCCCCCTCCTAACGAGACAAACATGGAGTCGCTTTACAACGGTCAACACTAACATCTGTGTCTCGCACTCCCACAGTATCTCCTGTCCAGCTCTGTTTGTGTGTGCGTTCGTGTGTTCTGAGAGGGAAAAAGATATTAAGTAAACAACTTACAGTCCAGGGAACTGAATGAACTCCAATCAGAGACCCACCGTCCACCTCCGTATCCAGATAATAAACCCCTTCCAAGCCTCTTCACATGTCTTGCCAATAACTGATATGACATTCCTTTGTAGATCAGTAAATGTTGATAGCCGTTTATAGTATCTAAGCAATGAAACACTATATTGAGCTTCGCTTCGTGTTTAACTCGGTCTATGCTCAAGCCGTTTCTTCCCATACAAACAGTTACTCACTTCTTAGTCATTCTTGAGTTGTGTGAAGAACTATTACACTATGTTTGTAAAGATGGCTGCCAAGCAAAAGGCAGCCCCAGGTGAGGCAGTCTTGACTCACTCTGCTGGAGTGGGCCTGAGGCAGCCCTGCTGCCAAGCGTCAGATTCATCTCCTTCTTACCAGAAGTCTCCAGTCTGGCCCTCCTGCTAGCAGTGTGTGAAGTCACTGCTGTGGTCCATGTATGTTGATGCTACGGCCCTTAGCCCATTTTCACTGTGGAAAATGTACTTGAAGTGTATCTAGTTCCCCCCTCTGTTTCGCGAGGAAAGTTTGTTTTTTCAATTAAAATCCGCCATGGTTGTTTGAAGGATTTTTCGATATTTCAACTGCACTGTGTTGTTTATGGAAGCCATAAACAGCCTTCTGGAACAAACAGTTACAGCTCGTGGTGTACGAGGGCAGGAACTGTTGGACTGTAAGGCCCTTATTACATTTCTCTGTTTCTCTAACCTTTTGAACAGCGTGACTCCCCGGCACCTTGGTGCATTTAAAAGCCTGTCGCTCTGCCAAGACCCACAGAGCAACAAAGATAGTCTCGTTGGTATCGCCCGCTCTCAGGGTGCACCCGCTGAAACAATAACGCTCTGTGGTGCCGCTACCGGCATGACTCACCCGCTGCTTGTTCCGGAAGTAACCGGAACGGGAGAGAGAAAACGTCGGAGGTCTGGGATGACTAACCGCTGTCTCTGATGTGGAGAATCATTCGTGTCCCATTAAGTGGATGATTAAAAGCGCAGTTACTGCATCGTATGGGGGTGAAACGTCCGCCTAGTCTGCTCCGTCAGGTGTGACTCTGTGTGAACCTGCAGCAACCTCCTCTGCCCGTCCTCCTATAGGCTTATCGGAACGACGTGCGCAGGATTGAAAGAGCACCAGTGTTGTTCGTTTAGAGCTGCTAGGTGTACTGTACAGGACGGCTCTTATCCATTACATTACATTTAGTCATTTAGCAGACGCTCTTATCCGGAGCGACTTACACTAAGTACAGGGACATTCCCCCCAAGGCAAGAAGGGTGAAGTGCCTTGCCCAAGGACACTGTCATTTTTCACAACCTGGAATCGAACCGGCAACCTTCTGAGTAATAGCCCGATTCAGCCATCTGCTCAGCCATCTGACTCCCCGCCGTTTGCTGCTTTCTATATCCCCAGACTGGCCAGGGCAGAGTAGGGGACATGGAGAGAGCAGGGTGGAGGACATGGAGAGAGCAGGGTAGGGGACATGGAGAGAGCAGGATGGGGGACATGGAGAGAGCGGGGTGGGGGACATGGAGAGAGCAGGGTAGGGGACATGGAGAGAGCGGGGTGGGGGACATGGAGAGAGCAGGGTAGGGGACATGGAGAGAGCAGGGTAGGGGACATGGAGAGAGCGGGGTAGGGGACATGGAGAGAGCAGGGTAGGGGGACATGGAGAGAGCAGGGTGGGGGACATGGAGAGAGCAGGGTGGGGGACATGGAGAGAGCGGGGTAGGGGGACATGGAGAGAGCAGGGTAGGGGAGATGGAGAAAGCAGGGTAGGGGACATGGAGAGAGCAGGGGGGGGGGACATGGAGAGATCAGGGTGGGGGACATGGAGAGAGCGGGGTGGGGGACATGGAGAGAGCAGGGTAGGAGGCTAGACGAGGTTGTTATCTCTCCAGTCTCTCGTTTCAAACAGTCTGTCAGGAGGAGACAGAGATGTTAATGTTACCTCTCAACACAAAGAAGGAGGTCAGTGTTTGGCCGAGCCATCAGAGGAGCTTGTTTAGACGAGCCCGAGTAAAGCGACTGATGTTGACGCTCCGCCGGTCTGATGACAACTCTGTTATTCCAGAATTATACAACAGCGATAAGCTGCGCTGCGTGGAGAAAGGGAGGGAAGCCACTATTGGGAGGTGATGATTGGTCTAAAAGGTCAGAGAGACGTTTTGGTTGGTCATGGTCACTGTGTCAGAGGTGTTATGATAGCTGCGGTGAGTGTGTGTGTTGCGTGGCTCGTGCCATGTGACGCTGGTGTGTGTGTGTGTGTGAAGCTCGCCTGTGGAGCTGATCTGAGAGATGCGGAGGCCCACCCAAGTGGACCAGCTTGAATGGACCCAGTCAAAGAAAGCTGTGTTTTCCCTTCCATTCCTTATCGTTTTATTGCTAGCTTCATCTTTTTGTGTGTGTGTGTGGTTATTTACCGTGGTTGACTATTAAGTTCAAGCGATCTGAAACATCACCCCCCCGCCCCCCTCCCTTCCGCCAACTGCAGGTGTGTTCACTAGACCAAGGAGATTCGTTGGCTTGTCTACAAAGGCTCAGACTTAAAAATGGATCAGGAATTTCTGGTTCCACTTTATACCGACTCTCTCCCCCCGGGACGATGGAAAATGCCACAAAGCGCCCGTCTAATCCACCCGCTGTGACGGGGAAAGCTGTCCAAATGTCACGGCGGCATTGATGTTAGCGACTCCGCTAACTAACCCGCCTGATTCTGCCTTCAAAGCCGTTCGTTCTTACGGTCGCGGTCGCGAGTTAGTCCCACGTGGACTAGCGGGGGTGACTGAGCCCGTGTCGCCGGGGCAGCCGGTCACAGGAGCCTGGTGCCTGGGGCCGTGACAGAGGAACGGGGACTCGGGTGACAAAGTTCACAGAACACAGGAGGATTCCCAGCATTGTGGTCGTCCTAGCCGTCCCTGACAGCCCCTCGGGATCCTCCTTTCATGTCACACGAGGTCACCTCTTTATGTGCTCGGGACCTCAACCACCTCCCGTACATACCTCCACACACCTTTAGACACACACCCACACACACACACTGAGGGGCTTCCAGAGTTGCTGCCTGGAGGGCTGGAGGAGGACAGCTACAGAGGAAGTGCAGGGGCCCTAATGTGAGCCTGCTGAGTGACACAAAGGGAGGGAGTGGGGGAGATGAGAAGGGAAGAGGAGAGTCAAGGAGGGGGCAGGGGAGATAGAGGAGATGAGGAGCAGGAGAGATGAGGAGCAGGGGAGATGGGGTGGGTGAGGAGGCAAGTGAGACCAGGGGAGATCAGTTCAGGAGGATGAGCTTGGTTGTTTGTGTGAATGGGGCAGGTCTTCAGCACCAGTGGGGTCTCCACTGTCTCACAGACCCTGAGGCCAGCTGCTGTACGCTAACCCGAGCATCAAAATGTCATCGTGGATGAGACCATATCTCATTCATGAGCTCACGACGGAAACAAAGGTGGTGGTATTCTATGTAAAGCCGAGTTAGACCAAACGGTCCCGTCCCCCCCGCCCTCCTTTTAAACTCAAGCGACAGTAGACACATTATCCCAGTATGTGATGACCCTGGACAGCAGGCCTCAGAGGGCAGGTGGAGACTCTAACTTCTCCTCCATGCAGCATCAGCACCAGGCCAGTCTGAGTGCAGCAGACAGTCCTATAGTCTCCCCCGCAAACCCCGGCCTGCTGCTGTTTATGTGTCACCAGCGCGAGCGGAAGGGTAGACAGGGGACATGTCATTGAGGACGTGCCAGGTCTCTATGTGAGTGAGTGACAGATATCTGGGGCTGGCGGGGGCCGGCCTTCAGAGCAGCAATATTAGAAAACAAGGGAGCGCCGGCGATAAATCTGGGCCTGCAGACGAGGCGAGGACAGAGCGGGGAATGTGGCGAGGCAGCCAGGAGAAAGCAGCAGCGCGTAGGAGACTGACCCTTTGAAGAGCACAGATTGAAATAAATATGCCAGCAGGAAATAACTTAAGGAGCCCCCTGGAACTGGTCCGGGACTGGTTTTGTCATCTGTCGGACGGCCGAAGAGACGGGACGAGGGGAGGACGAGTGGTGAGAGGACTTCCTGCCAACGCCGTTCTTCAGGATGTCTTTCTCCGAGGACACGGCCGCTATGGAGGGTTGAGAACACTCTGTTTACTGAAACACACAGCCAATGATGGAGGGAGGGAGGGAGGGAGAGAAAAGAAAGATTGAAAACATGGACATGGTCTGAGTGTGTCTGTGACTGTGAGAGTGTGCTCCCCGTGCCCTGCCAGGAATCTCCCCACAAACAGCAGCTTGTTGTCTCTGTTCCCAGAGTCTCTGTCCAACTTCGGAGCAGAGCAGCACAGTTCACTGCATACCTGGAGAGGCTCGCGGCTGTCTGAAGCACAACGCCCTACCCCCTCCCCTCTCTCGCTTTCTCTCTCCATTTTCTCCGTCCTACCCTCTTTCTCTCTCTCTCTCTCTCTCTCTCTCTCTCTCTCTCTCTCGTTCCCTCTCTCTCAGGGGGAGGGTGTTTGTGCCTGCTTGTGGCACAACCAGTCCTGTAAATCACAGAGTGTCTCAGCTGGAGAGATTTATCTAGTGGGCACCCAAGTGCCCAGACAGACCAGCCCTAGTATGCCCGAGAAGCACCAATTAAAGACAAGAACCATGATATCAGGGAGAGATATTGATGACAGACCGCTTCGCTGTTCCCCCCTAGTCTGGTTCCCCAGCTTTCATCCCCCTTAGAACCCAAACGGCTGTGACGAGAGGGAGAACAGGAGAACAGCTCAAGTCCCAGAGGATATGATAGAATACCGTCTCTGTGGTACAACGGCGCCCTGTGTTTTGTTGTCTGAGGCAGAATGAGCGGGCCTGGAGGATGGCTCAACATGTTTTTTCCCTTCTGTAATTATGCCCCGAATATATTTTAATGAGGAATGATGTCGAAATAAATGTCTTTAGCGCACGGCCATTTTGTTCTTTTGTGTCTTTTGAGGATATTTTGAACCGCCGGCTGTGTTCCCGTGTCCTCTTAAACAAGCTTTTCCACTGGCGCCCAGCGACGCAAACAAGACAGGCAGTGAGTTAGTGCTTTGCCCTGGGCATCGGTTCATCCAGGCCGGCCTGTCTGCTGCTGACGTTCAAAGACGGCCTGACTCTCTCTTCCTGCTGAGGTGCCACCGGGCTGTGAAAATACAAGCTCTCCTGTAGCTCTGCTCTCTGCCCCATCTCACAGGCCAGCCTCAGGTCAGCCCTGCACTGGGCCTGTGTGGGTGTGTATAGTGCGAGTACTGTACGACGTGTGTGTACAGTTACGATGTGTGTGTGTGTCTGTGGTGATGCATTGTGTCTGTCTGTCTGTCTGTGGTGTCAGTGTGCGGTAGGGCAGGTAGGAGAGATGATTGCCGAGCTCAAGCCTTTTAGCGGCCTCTCCAGTCTTAAAGACTCCCATTATTTGACATAATCACTGTTTTTCAGTCGTTTAGCAGATCTGGGTGTTGGACGATTCTTTTATCCTTGCCCCAATTAAATTGTTAATTGCTGTGATTTACTGGTGATTTACATTCCCTGACACACAGACAGACACGCACGCACGCACACACAGTTACCACTACACAGGTACTTTCATTCCCAGACAGTGGTGTTGTGAGGGGGAGCATGGTGGTACTGTAGTCCCAGACAGTGGTGTTGTGAGGGGGAGCATGGTGGTACTGTAGTCCCAGACAGTGGTGTTGTGAGGGGGAGCATGGTGGTACTGTAGTCCCAGACAGTGGTGTTGTGAGGGGGAGCATGGTGGTACTGTAGTCCCAGACAGTGGTGTTGTGAGGGGGAGCATGGTGGTACTGTAGTCCCAGACAGTGGTGTTGTGAGGGGGAGCATGGTGGTACTGTAGTCCCAGACAGTGGTGTTGTGAGGGGGAGCATGGTGGTACTGTAGTCCCAGACAGTGGTGTTGTGAGGGGGAGCATGGTGGTACTGTAGTCCCAGACAGTGGTGTTGTGGGGGGGGTACATGGTGGTACTGTAGTCCCAGACAGTGGTGTTGTGAGGGGGAGCATGGTGGTACTGTAGTCCCAGACAGTGGTGTTGTGAGGGGGAGCATGGTGGTACTGTAGTCCCAGACAGTGGTGTTGTGAGGGGGAGCATGGTGGTACTGTAGTCCCAGACAGTGGTGTTTGTGAGGGGGAGCATGGTGGTACTGTAGTCCCAGACAGTGGTGTTGTGAGGGGGAGCATGGTGGTACTGTAGTCCCAGACAGTGGTGTTGTGGGGGGGGTACATGGTGCTACTGTAGTCCCAGACAGTGGTGTTGTGAGGGGGTGCATGGTGCTACTGTAGTCCCAGACAGTGGTGTTGTGAGGGGGAGCATGGTGGTACTGTAGTCCCAGACAGTGGTGTTGTGAGGGGGAGCATGGTGGTACTGTAGTCCCAGACAGTGGTGTTTTGAGGGGGAGCATGGTGGTACTGTAGTCCCAGACAGTGGTGTTGTGAGGGGGAGCATGGTGGTACTGTAGTCCCAGACAGTGGTGTTGTGAGGGGGAGCATGGTGGTACTGTAGTCCCAGACAGTGGTGTTGTGAGGGGGAGCATGGTGGTACTGTAGTCCCAGACAGTGGTGTTGTGAGGGGGAGCATGGTGGTACTGTAGTCCCAGACAGTGGTGTTGTGAGGGGGAGCATGGTGGTACTGTAGTCCCAGACAGTGGTGTTGTGAGGGGGAGCACTGTTTACCTGTCCACCTCAGTTGGATTCCTCCAGCGGCTGTCTGAGACGGGGCAGAGAGTCCGGCTCCTGTGTGTCTACTGTCTACACTGGAGACATTCTTACCCTGATATCACTGCCCTGCGCCCAACAAAGATGTTGAAAGCCCATATTGAAACAGGGCTGGGAGGGGAGGCAAGGAGGGGGGAGCGAAGAGGGAGGGAGGGAGGGAGAGGAGTTAGATGGACTTGCCTCATAAATCTGCTGTCGTCAGTTGGCCGGAAGCCTTGGTGTATCCTGAGTGTAGAGAGAGAGCGAGCAGGTGTGAGCTGTGTGTGTGTCTGTGTCTGTGTGTGTACACAGTGTACAAGGGGAGTTACTGACTGTAGAAAACACTTAGCGAGGGTAATATTTGTAGTGCATACCCTTGTGAGATATATATCAAGAGACACTGTTTATGTTTTAGGGGGCTTATTTTCGGGGGTAATCTGTATATCTTGCAACTGTGTGCAAGAAAAAGGGTTTCGTTTTTGTAGCCGTGGCCCCTTGTCTTTTTGTCCTCGTATCTCGGCGGATCACGGGGCGATAAGGAGGGGGTGGGGGGGGGGAGTGAGGTGGAGATCAGTGACTTCAAAGCGGCATGGCAGCATTCTGCCGGCCCGGCGTGTTTACTCTGCTCAGTGGAGTCTGCATTCCTGCCTCTCATTTTTCCATGGCATTCCAAGAGGAGCTCCGTGCTCCTGGCTGTGTGCCGAAGGCTCAGCGACCCACACACACACACACACACGCAAACACACACACACACTAACCCACACACCCCCACCTCACATATCCCCCCGCCGCCGCCGCCATTAAAGCGATTCGGAGCCAGCGCTGCACACGCAGCACCCCAGCAGGGTGCTGGGGAGGGGTGGGGGGGTGGGGGGGGGGTAGGGTCACATGCACCAGGGCGCCATGGGAGACCAGTTAGGGAGGAGGAAGAGGAGGGGGGGGACATAGTGTTATGCTTGGGTGCTCTCCTCCTCTTCATCCTTCCTCCTCCTCTTCTTCCTTCCTCCTCTTCATCCTTCCTCCTCTTCATCCTTCCTCCTCCTCCTCTTCATCCTTCCTCCTCCTCCTCTTGCCTGCCTGCTGTTGTATAAACAGGGCCAGCCGATATTCACAAATGGCCTGAAGAACTGTCTACTGCTGTACTGCTGGAACGGTTGTCTCATCCCTGCTAGCGTGGGACTGCGTACCTTCCGCGCGACCATGAGACGTTGTGAAAATAACAATTTAGCTTCTAATTAGAAGCCACATAGAGGGACGTCCTCTGCTGATTTGGTTTCTGTGTATTTGTGCCAGGGTTGTCAAGGACGTAGTCTGAAGCCTGGCCACGCTCACATGCCCAAAGAACAACAAGACCATCCAAGCCTTCATTTAGGCTCCGTTTAATCACCCTCCGCCTGTTATGACTGCCTCTCTCCTCTGCCTCTATCCCCTGCTCGGCCGGGGTGATTATGGGTTTCCCTGTGGAGCGCAGGGATGGAGGGAGACCCTGAGTCAGGGAGAGGCAGGGAGGGAGGGAGAGGCAGGGAAGGAGGGAGAGGCAGGGAAGGGGGGAGAGGCAGGAAAGGAGGGAGAGGCAGGGAAGGGGGGAGAGGCAGGGAAGGAGGGAGAGGAGAAGGGGGGAAGAGCTCATGTGAAGGGAGATGTCAGCGCCTCAGACCAGGTGGCTGTGTTCTCAAGGCCCTTCCTCCTCTTCAGGTAGCTGCACTCTTCCTCCTCTTCAGGTAGCTGCACTCTTCCTCCTCTTCAGGTAGCTACACTCGCCTCCAACAAGGCTCGGGATTCCCAACGCCCGCGACGGTGTTCACTTCTACGCTGTGTCGTAGAAGCAACTCGTATTTGAGGCCATTTTCAGGCCTAGCATCTGTACATCACTTCCTCATTAGATGGATGGAGTCAACAGCGGAAACTGGAAAGCCTGTGAGATCAAGTGGGATGGTGTGAGCTGACGGGTCCAGTCCAATAGAAACCCGATCTCGTCAGTCTCCAAGTGAGAGGCAGAGCCGAAGCATTCCACATTAGGGCCTGGATCCCCAGACAGTCTGCCTGGCTCATGTGAACCCCCCCCGCCCCCCCCCCAGACCTGAACCTGCCCAGGGCTGGAGAGCTGGAGCCGTCGGAGGAAAGTCTCAGACTGTGAATCATAGGAGATCTATATTTCCACCCTCGCTGGGAGATGAACACGTGAAGCTGGGTTGGAGCTCGATGGCGTGTGTGGCGCCTGCTGCTCGGGGAGTGTGGTAGGCGAGCGGACCTCCACCTCAGAGCCTCACAGCTCAGAGCCTCACAGCCCGTCCTTTGTGCTGTCCCTCCCGTGAAAAGAGAGCCGTGTGGGAGATGGGGCGTACAGATGCTGGGGTCAGGGTTTAAGGCTTCGTGGGCCGGGCTGAAGGAGCAGCCTGAGGAGAAGGAAGGGGAAGACTTTGGTTTCCTGTTCACGTACGAACGGCTACGAACTTTGACCGATCTTAAAAACGAAAATAAATATTGCAGGAAAGAGGGGTTATTGTGAAAGTGCTTAATCCCCCAAATAAAAGAGGGTCATTAAAAAGCACGCCCGACAGCCCATCATTTTTTTCTTTTTTTTATGTGGACGTGTGTAAAAAAATGCACCTGTCTCTCGTTAAAGGGGTAATGTATTGAACCATGCGTGTCATCTGCCTTAAGAGGGAGGTGCTCGGAGGGCGCTGTGGACTGACCGTACCCAGCAGTGATGTCAGGCTGTTGGGCTTAGAAGCCTGGGCCTGCAGACTCTGAGCAGCTGGCCTGGGGGCCGACAGCAGACCTAGACTGGTAACCAGGGGTACACTGCACCCCCCCCTCCACCCCTTCAGGGTGGCACCAGGGCCTGGGCTCTGGAGCAGTGCAGGCTGGGTCATGGTGCGTTGGCACATGGGCGTCTGATGTGATGTGGCCGGTGGTTAGGGCTTTTTTAAGGGAGAGGAGGTGGCACAGTGCGGCAGGGGGAGAGAGCTCCAAAGGCAAGGCTGGTCACAGACGGCATGTTCCTCAGATCCACCCAGTCGGAGCGGCAACGTTTTCCATATGCCTGCCTGCTCGCTGCTGCTCCCTCCCTCCTGTACCCCGATCCCCCCGATCCCCTCCCTCCCACTACCCCGCTCCTCCAACCATCCCCCCCCCCACCTCCTCCTCCCTTCAGCTTCCTCAGACAGATTTCTTTGGAACGGGTCACATGATTTAAGACTTCTCCAAAGTTTCCCGTTTCCTCGACACAGTCTCACAGTGGCCCCCTCCCCGTCGCCCCCTCATCCATCCCCCTGCGCCGAGAGGGCCAGGAGAGGGCTTGAGCGACAGTGATTGACACGCGGAGATGAGGAGTGTCACGCGGTGATGTAGTGGAACCCGAGGCCGGGGGAGGCGGAGGGGAGGCCGAGGGGAGGCCGGGCAGGAAGCCTGGAGGACGTGAGGGCCCCGTGTCTGAGGAAGAAGGATCACCGCAGCACTAACACACTCACGGTTACTGAGCCTGGGACCTTGTGTTGACAGGGAAGCTCTGTGTTTACGTTAACCTAGAGCTTTGAAATAGATAGCTTGGCTTCAGCCCGGGGCTGATGGAGTTCATTCAGTGTGGGTGTAGGTGTTTGTGTGTGTGTGTGTGTGTGTGTGTGTGTGTGTGAGAGAGATATGGGAGTAGGGGTGAAGGGGACTGAACCTGTGGTAGAACCGATTGGAGGACACAGGTCACCATCGGCAAGGTGTCTCCATGACGATGTGCATGTCATTGACACACTGGACAGAAGGCATAGCTAGACACGTCCCCCATGCACCAAACAAGGACTCTCTGGTGTTATTGAGGAACTTGGAACGGTTGAATCTGTTTTTCGTCCACACGAGTTTGACCTTGAGTAGGGACAGTGCTCCTGCTTTCATCCTCCTGCCCCGGGTGTGTTTGTTATGGACGTCAGGTGCTCCCTATTGACTACAGGGATGTCTGCTGCTGTGGGCTCGCTGGTCAGGAGCCAGGTGAGCTGGAACTGAATGTGAACCCTGGCCCACTCGGACGTTTATCCTCAGTAGAAGGCCTGGCATGTTTCAAACAACAAAGTAGAACACTGAAAACTGCGAATGGTGACTGTAATTATATGATAAGGCAATAAGGACCACTGCTCCCTCTGTGTGTGTGTGTAGTGTGTGTGTGTGCAGTGTGTTCGTGCGTGCGAGAGCGTGAGCGAGTTGGCCCACTTTTTTCCTGGGGACGCAGGCAGGTCAGTGGTGCAGTAATGCGTGTCCCTGTGACTGTCCTCGCAGCCCCTCTGCTGTCCTGGCTGGGCTCGCTGCCTGTGGCACCCCCTGCTGCCTGATCACTGCAACTGCACCTACCCCCGTTCATCTGATTGGGGGATCTAGGGACCTATAACACTGTGCTTGTAATCACAGCAGAATCATTATTAAGGGTGTCTCACTAGAAACGTGCTTAGCGGGTATGTTCCGGAAGACACTCACATCACTAGAGATGCTCACTGTTAAAAGTGTTGTTGAAAGTGTAACATGTGTTGTGTGTCTCGTGGGTTCTAGTCCCTTCCTCAGAGCACAGAGAGACAGTCTGACCGACCCCAGCTCATTCTCCCAGGAGCTCAGGGAACTACTTTAAGAAAGCGCCTTGGCAGATTCAAGGCTGCTGGTGATTATTCTGGCCTCATTATGGTGTTGTGTTTCCCCCGAGTCATTCACCGTGGTCACGGCTACTGGATATTGGGCTGACGCTCTCAGTGAGCGCGCGCGGTCTGACGCACCGCTTGTTGTGACAGCGCCAAAGCGGTGATGTCTTCTGTTTCTTTGCATTTGTGAGGAAAGGCAATAGCTGCAGAAGCCTCTCTTTCAGAGGAATATTTGTGTATATTTGTCCTTAGATTCCTTGACTTCCAATACTGGGTGACGCACTGTAACCTTGACGATGCGGTCGCCCACTACTGCACAAACCCATGGCTTGATGTTTATGGTTTATCGGTAAAAGCTTTCATTAGGAGAACTTAATTGTGGATCATATTTACTTTTGCTATAGATGTAAATCACTTGTGATGAACGCTCCAATGTTGTCTATAATGATGATTTATTGTAGGGCAGTGTGGGTTTGCACGTGTGTGTGTGTCTGCGTGTGTGTGCGTGTAGGAGCTAGCTCCGGGTGACTGTCGGTCTGTGCTGTGGACACTCTTGACATTTGGAAAAGGATCCTGCCCCCCCCCCGTCCCCTCTGTCCCCCCCCGTCCCCTCTGTCCCCCCCCTCCCCTCTGCCCCCCCCAGGAGGAACCCTGAGTTTGAGACCCTTGCTCCCTCCACGGTGTTGAGTTACTACCCCTGCAGGCTCGCTGCTCACACACACTCATGCACACATTTCAGAAACTCCAAGACTTCCTATGGACATAGTGCCTTTCTAATGCATATTACTAATGAATGATCTGGGTCTATCACCAAGATCCCCCACACACACACACACACACACATACGCGCACAGGAAGGGGACAGGAAGTGTGTTCAGGGGAAGTGTTAGTGTTTGAACTTGTCCAATCATCTCAGTCTCATTGTGCTTGTGTCTTGAGAGACTGTCCTGAGAGTCTGGTCTGAGAGTTTGGCTGAGAGACTGGCCTGAGAGACTGGTCTGAGAGTCTGGCCTGAGAGTCTGGTCTGAGAGTCTGGTCTGAGAGTCTGGTCTGAGAGTCTGGCCTGAGAGTCTGGTCTGAGAGACTGGTCTGAGAGATGGTCTGAGAGTCTGGTCTGAGAGTCTGGCCTGAGAGACTGGTCTGAGAGACTGGTCTGAGAGACTGGTCTGAGAGACTGGTCTGAGAGTCTGGTCTGAGAGTCTGGTCTGAGAGTCTGGTCTGAGAGTCTGGTCTGAGAGTCTGGCCTGAGAGTCTGGTCTGAGAGTCTGGTCTGAGAGTCTGGTCTGAGAGTCTGGTCTGAGAGACTGGTCTGAGAGACTGGTCTGAGAGTCTGGTCTGAGAGTCTGGTCTGAGAGTCTGGTCTGAGAGTCTGGCCTGAGAGTCTGGTCTGAGAGTCTGGTCTGATAGTCTGGCCTGAGAGACTGGTCTGAGAGACTGGTCTGAGAGACTGGTCTGAGAGTCTGGTCTGAGAGTCTGGTCTGAGAGTCTGGTCTGAGAGTCTGGCCTGAGAGTCTGGTCTGAGAGTGTGGCCTGAGAGTCTGGTCTGAGAGTCTGGTCTGAGAGTCTGGTCTGAGAGTCTGGTCTGAGAGTCTGGTCTGAGAGTCTGGTCTGAGAGTCTGGTCTGAGATACAGGCCCAATTTAAGACACAGTAGCAGTAACTCCTCTACTCCTCTTATACCTTCCTTAATCCATTCAGAAGATTATGACTTTTTAATCCAGCTTCCGGTGTGTGTGTGTGTGTGTGTAGAGACTCAGGTGTGTGTTTGATGGTGAGTCCAGCCCTACAGCCTGTTGTACCAGGCTCAGAGAGAGAGAGAGAGAGAGAGAGAGAGAGAGGGAGGGAGAGGGAGAGGGAGAGGGAGAGGGAGAGGGAGAGGGAGAGGGAGAGGGAGAGGGGAGAGAGGGAGAGTGGGAGAGGGAGAGGGAGAGGGAGAGGGTGAGAGGGAGAGGGAGTCAGATTGAAGAGCCCAGCTGTGACTGGCTGAGGCATTCTGTTGACTGGCTTCACAGGAAAACTGGGATGGAACTCAGAACGCAGGCCAGGTCAGCGAACACACATTCTGCCTGTGTGTGTGTATTTGTGAATGTGTGTGTGTGTGTGTCTGGGCATGTGTGTGAGTGGAGCTAGAGGCTGAAGGCTGGGTTAGTAGAATTCTTCCTTGACGTACACTAACTTGGCAGGCTTTCCAGGGCTTCTTTGAAACGTCTGATCCCCCTCCATCTCTCCACCCCCGCCCCCCCCCCACACACACACACAGAGATTTACATGATAGAGGAGCCACATGCTGTACATGCATTCCTTTCATCTCCAAATGAACTAGGTGGCTCACTTTGAACATTTCGACAGTTTGTGCAGTATGTCACCAGGCGAGGCTTGGCGTGTGGAGCGGGACCGTAACTGAACGTCTGATGAGAGGTGCCCTTCGGTTCTCTCCTGTAACGCCCTCTGACATAACTGCCAGGTCTCGACTCCGAATCCTGGCAGCGGAGGAACGAGAACGCCCCCTGCGCCATTCACCCCTCACCCGCCCACCCCTCATCCCATCCACCCCCTCACCCCCATCCACCCCCTCCACCCCCTCACCCGCCCACCCCTCACCCCATCCACCCCCCCCTCACCCCCAAGATTATTGGCAGTTGAAAAAAGAAGAGCCACAAGGCAAAGGGAGGGAAAAAATGATTGACTTCTCACCACAGCTACTATTTACTTAGACTTTTTTCCTGCTTGTGTGTTTGTTTTCGAGACTGTTAGATTCTTCCCTTGGAGTATTTTTTTTTGGGGGGGGGGCAGAGTTTGATGGAGCTGGAGAAGAATGTCTTTAATCGTGGCTACAAAGGCCTGGAAGGACATCTCCGGCCTTTACACCGATATACACAGAGGAGTGACCATTGTTAACAGACTAGAGGGAACTGTTTGTGCGCCCTGCGGTTTCTAGTCCCTGTGAAATGGAGACTCAGTGATTCTGGTTCCCAGGCTCCTTTTTTTCTCAGGCCCGTACAAAAACCATATGAAGATGTTTCAGTCTGTCAGCCGTTTATACTCCAACACAGTCTCTGCTGCCGACTGGCCGATGTTACTAACAGGGACATATGGACACTGTTCACGGTCTTCTGATTGAAAACAGAGATGGCGTATCTATAAAAGAAGATAATACCTAGTCTTGTAAGCAAAGCTGACACTAACAACATGTTGTCAGATATGGGGTTTACAGTGCCTCTCTGTCTGTCAGACACTCTGACTAGACAAGACTGGATCCTCATGTTAAGTTCGATGTCTATTATTGAGTATATTTAGCTAGTTGCAAATTATTTCCAAACTTTTGCATGTCAAGGTGGAATAAAGACCCAAAGGAGATATTGTTACAAGACTGCATGACATAGAAAACATCCAATAAAATCAGTTTGGCAGAAGATCTATTGACGGAAGAATACTTTTCAGCATTTCCCCTCAACCTATAGTATGGCAGGGTGTGGTGATGGCGGCAGTGAATAGGAAGGTCATTTTTATTCTTTTTATTTTATTTTTTTATTGCGGCCAAGTTCTGCTGTGGGTCTTTAATTTAAGCCTAGTAAACGTGGACTGGTAAAGCAGCTGGCAGGGTAGCATACAGGCCAGACCAGACCAGGCCAAACCAGAGTTAGCATGCAGGCCAGACCAGACCAGGCCAGGCCAAACCAGAGGTAGCATGCAGGCCAGACCAGGCCAAACCAGACCAGGCTAGACCAGAGGGTCACCTTTCTTCCACACACCAGACACCGTCTGGAATCTAGACATCACCCATGAGCCGGCATAGTAGTAGCTTTAGCTTAGCATAATGCTCACCATCAAGCCACAGAGTTTTACTGGAATTTGTATTATCACTCCTGTAATTCTCAGTGAAGGATAGGTGTGTGTGTGTTTGTATACAGTGTGTGTGTGTGTGTTTGTATATGTCTACAGTGTGTGTTTCCAGCTGTGCAGTTCAGCTAGAGCACACTGTCCCCCTCAACCATAACAACTCTCTGTAAATACTGTACAACATGCTAGCTGAAGAACCTGGGACTCGTTTTGTTGTCGAGTTTGTTTTGGGGACGCAGCAACCGTGAAGGCCTGCAGTTGTTAGGGTTAGAGTCCAAACCCTCGGCTGACTCTTTGGCCTGGGAGTGCAAGCCGTTCTTTAATCATCGATGTTGTTGTTTTCATAGTTGCGTTGCCAACACACCATACTCTGTTCTATCGTATTAATCATTCGGGGGCACGTGTGTCTTGGGTTCACTCCTTCCTGAACTGGACCCACCCATGCGTGAGGTGGTTAACTGGGATGTTTTTCTCTCTCTCTCTCCTTCTCTCCCCTTCTCTGTCTCTCGTTCCTCCTCTTCTCTGCTCTCTCGTCTCCATCTCCCTCTCCTCTCAGTCTCATCTCTCTCCTTCTCCCTCTCCTCTCAGTCTCTCTCTCTCCTTCTCCCTGCTCTCTCCTCTCCCTTCCTTCTCCCTCTCCTCTCCTCTCAGTCTCTCTCTCTCCCTCTCCTCTCCCTCCCCCCTCCTTCTCCCTCTCCTCTCAGTCTCTCTCTCTCCTTCTCCCTCTCCTCTCAGTGTCTCTCTCCCCTTCTCTCTCTCTCCCCACTATGATGGACACACACAAGCCCTGCGTGATGCATGACGTCAGCCTGTCTCGACTGGGGTGCCAGCTGTTGATGTCACCCCTGGGCCTTTTTAATTTAGGGATTTCCGCTTGGGTGAGACGGGGGGGAGTCCTGTGACCTCAGGCCACAGCCACATGAAGAGGCCTGTGGACTAGGCTGGGCTAGGCTAGGGCGGGCTGGCTGGGCTAGGGCGGGCTGGGCTGGGCTGGGCCAGGGTGGGCGAGGTTGAACTGGGCCAGGCTAGCCTGTGCTGGGGTGGGCTGGCCCTGACCGGGCTAGAGTGAACTAGGCCGGGGACTAAGACAGGCAGGGTGGGACCAGGTTGGGTGATGTGAGAGGAGAGTGTGGGCTCAGCTGAGAGAATGATGAGTTGTAATGAGGCTTAAGTATGAGTTTCCTCACACACACACACACACGGTGGCATCCCCGCGTCTCCACCCCTCGGTGATGTCATGGGGGACGGGGTGGCTTTTCCGACTCCTTCCCAGGGTTCCGTGCGACCAGCTCGTGGCAGTGAGACAAACACTGCAGTCACCCCCTCGAGCCTTTAAACCTAGCCTTTCACCAACCATACAGTCCTTGTCAGAAGGGATCAAATAAGAAAGCGTTCTTCCTTCAGTACTCAGGGATCTGAATAGAGAACATCCTAACCTCCTGGCAGTTCATTCTGCGAGGGTGCAGATTGGGGCATGCCAGGCCTCAGCGCCACTCCTGCCAGCCCGCGGGTTATACTGTAGGTGGTGGCTTTTCTTTTTTTACTTTTTTTTACAGCCCACTGTAAACCAGGCGGCTTGGCTTGACACCTTTTCCATAGATTTATTTCTGTAGTCTGTGATAAGGGGAGCTGTTAGTCAAATTGGCGCCCACATATGAAGGAAGTGTTGAATACATCAACCATACGCCATCGATATAGAGAGAGACTGAAGCGGGCAGAGTGAACCAGCACGGCGTCCTTTAATGGTGGGAGACCGAGAGCCGCTCGGTCTCCTCGTTCGTGCTCCTCACACAGAAGCTCTTGCCCCCTGCTGGCGGGGGTCACCTCAACCCTGCCATCGTGTACACAGTACCTCTACTCCCACGGTGGATCGCTGTGACGACGTCCCCCAGCGCCGGTGATGAATGTGTGCGATGATGTGATGTGAGTGATAAGCGTGGTCGAGCGAGGCCTCCCTGACTGTGTCTGACTCTCCTCTCTCTCTGTGTCCCTAGTCACACCCTCTGTCCCTGTGCAACGCCAGCGAGGACGAGCGCCAGGAGAGCGACTTCATCACCATCGTCAAGCTGGAGCACAAGGTGCCCCGGTGTCTGTCTCTGATCAACAAGGTGAGACCCCAACGCACGCACACACACACACACACACACACACACACACACACTGCTTTTTTGTTGTGCCAAGGGTAAAGGATCCTTGGGACCACAAGGGGCCTCCAACTTGAAAAATGACCCCATGTGCTTTTGAATAGAGATCTGGCCAGATAGCGGCTTGGCGCTCTCTCTCTCTCTTTCTCTCTCTCTCTCTCTCTCTCTCTCTCTCTGGCCCCACCACGCTCTCTTAGATCTAGACTTAATGGAGGAGGCTTAGAGGAATCGTTGGCAGGTCTTGAATGTGATAGCAAGGATGCTGGCGATGGCTGTGATGTTCCCGGGACAGGGCCCCGGTCTGGCAGGGGTTCCTGTCCTGCTATGTGCCCGTGGCACAGCGCCCCTGCTTCCTGGCTCTGGATGTGAGGCCGGGAGACCCCAGCTGTCCCTGCCTGTATCCTGACCAGCAGGAGCACGCAGTTGTCGCTCCCTGTCTCGGCCTCTGCACGGCCAGGACAGATGCAGCTCCAGTGGCTAGGCTCTGGGCCTCTGAGTGTTCGCTCCTCTTATCTACACGGTGCACACTGCAGCTCCAAGCCTACCTGGAGCAAGACATCGCAAGGATTAGGCATGAAATAGATTCTACGATTCTATTTTGTCCACTGTAAAATATATATATATATTTTCTTACAACTTTTCAGTGTAATTAAGTTACTCAACCTAGTTTACAGTCCTTAAAGATGAATTCCTCCCAACCCCTCTGCTGTTCTTACTGGGTTACTCAGGAGCAGGTGGTAAAGAACTGTCCCCCTAACCCAGCTCTAAACTGCTTTGAATAAATCTTTATTGGCAACACTTTGTTGTTCCCTAAACACAACACTCTGTCTTGCCCTCATGCTAAAGCGCCCTCGAACAAAAGCTGTATCCACCGGCAGCCTCTCTGTCCTGGCAGACAGGCCCGGAGATCAGGGACAGATCTGTCTTGTTGTTTTGGTGTAAGTCTGGAAAGTATGTGTTGCTATAAACTGTGCTCCAGCCACCTGCGTCCTTGTTTTCCTTTGTGAGATTCAAAGGCTTCGCTTTTTCTGGCCGATTTCAGAGGTATTTTGCATCTGCGGGATAGTTTGCAGTATTGGATTTAAGGGAGTATGAATGAAATGTGGACGCACTAGGCCTAGTCCACGTTTGGCCAGCATCGACCTCATGTTCCAGATCAACTTGTTTACAGTGTGGCCCTCCCACACATCGACAGATACTCAGACGGCCACAGCGGCCTCATGTTGCACCACACGCGGCTCAGAATAGACCTTTAAGCAAACAAAGTCCAACTGAGACTACCGAGGATAAGGTTTCATTGTTGTCCTTTGTTTTTATTTTGGCTTTCCCAGTTTTCTATCCCTGGCGACGTCGCGCGGGCCGAGGACGTGCCAGATTCCTTTCCCGATTTGTGGCGACTTTTCACCCAAACGTCCTCTAACCTTGGTCCCGTGGCCTGGACTCGACGGCTCTTCTGAGGCGCTCTGAAAGCCCAGCGTTGGGGGGAGATTACAGACCTCTCATTATAATCAGATCTGATCTCTTAAGGACCGAGTTCTCTTCTAAATGTAAATCTCCCTGACACAGCACTTTTACCCACCGTGTCGAAAATAGCTCTCGTTGTGCAATGCTCTTCCTCTCGTCCCCAGTCCGTGTTTTCTCAAGGAGATGCTCTCTAAGGAGGTAAAGCAGGTCTCTGGAGCTTTAGTACAACACACGGAAGTTTGAAAGGGTTAGGGTACCGTATTTGTTTTTGGGGCCGGGTCTAAGCCAGGGTCATACTACCTAGTAACAGGCCACATGGAGCTCTACTACCAGGAAATCTATCATAGTCTACACTGTTTTGTCTTGTGTTCCCAGACCCAGTACCCAAACAATATGACCGTAGACTATAAAGGATTCCCAGGAAATATCCATAACAACCAGTTGGCCTTGTCTGAATGTTCTACCTAGCAACAGTTTGTGAATGAATGTTTTGCCTTGTAGACACAGTGGATCTGCACGGCCTGAGAATGTTTTGGAGCCGAAGCGTGAGCTTTCTCAGTTCAGCCCCAAAGCTCTGTTGTATGAAACAGCAGGTAGAAGAGAACATCCCTCTGAAAGCACCGCTCAGAGCTCTCGGAACGTTCCGGGGCCTTTGGGCCGTGCCCGGGCTTGTCGGCTCCCATAGAATGTGTTTCTTATTGATTCACCTCTGCTAAGATGAAAGGATTTCTAGCTTGATTGTACAGTAATCCTGGTATAAAAGCAGAGCGATGTGTGTGTGTTTGCACACCGGCTTGTTTGTGTGTATCGATGCTACGGTGTGTGTGTGTGTGTGTGTGTGTCTGTGTCTCGGGGAGGTAACAGGAAGAGTAGCCCGAGTGACAGGAAGTGCTAGAAAACAGGGGAAATCCGTGGAAGGAGTAATAAATCAGGACCCCCATGACAGTGTTTTTGTCTTCTCCTCTGATAGTTACCATGGTGTGTGTGTGTGTGTGTGTGTGTGTGTGTGGTAGGGGGGGTCACATTGACCTCAGGCTGTTCCTGTCTGGTGTTGTGGAGGGTGAGTAAGGGCTGGCAGCTCGGTGTGCTCCTGGCCTGTTTTCCTCCAGTAGCTTAAGGTCGAACGTCTCGAGCTCAGGGGAGAGGAATCAAGACAGAACGCTGGGGAACATCTGGAAAACGGGGCCGAAATCGAGCTCGGAGGGAAATGCAAAAAGCAGCAGGTACACACTCTGACATCTCGGAGTGAAATGTTTCAGTGCGAAGCAGACTCCTGGATCGGCTTTGATTTTTCCTCTGAAAGAAATCCATCAGTTGGGGAGACTCCTTCCTAGAAATCGTTATCAATGATTCCCCGTTGATTTGTTGTTCCTGTAAGCCACTCTCTTCCCTTTCGGTTACAAAGCCGCCTCCGTTCCCCCAGAATGGAGACGGGGCTTGCTCAGCGGGCCACCAGAGATGTTTTAAGCAGACAGCAGCTCTGTGGCATGGCCCCGGTGTGCTGACCCCTCACTGACAGCCCCGTCCACCCCCTGTCTGGTCCTGTCCTGGCCCTGACTCCTCCTGCCCCTCTCAGCTCTCCTCCAGATGCACCACCACGGCCCAGAACTACTTTATGCACCTTCGGTTCCTTTTTAAAACCTTTCAGGCATACTGGAAAACAGAGAGCGAGAGAGAAAGACAGAAAGGGAGAGCGGGGGGGAGAGAGAAAAGCCCGCCCTGGAAAACCCCCAAAAACGTTTGACCACAGAGATCTGAAATTGCCTTTGCATACACCTGTATGAAAGGATAGAAAAGCATGTGGTGGGACCTACAGGGTCTGTTTTTCCTGTTTCTGCCTTGTTTAGTAAGAGGTCAAGATAACAGTGCCCTTCTCTTCCCCGCTCCCTCAGAGAGGGCGCTGTGTGTGTCGTCTCCACATCAAGCCTTTCCCTCCGCGTGTATCTGTCTGACTGAAACGTTTGTCTGACTGTGTTGACCTCACTATCAAGTATTAGACCGTATGAATGAAATGAATGGGGAGTATTGTGCACTGCCAACCACCTCGAACCACCTCGAACATTTCTACTGTTGTTACCCCGAGCTGTTGAGAGGAGCTGTTTTGCTTGAACTTTTTCAAACCCCCCCCCCACCCTTTAGGGATGCATGCCTTCCATTCTCTCTATAGAAAGGGAAGGATTAATAACTAATCACCTCTTTATGTGTGTGTTTCTGTGTGTGTGTGTGTGTGTGTGTTTCTGTGTGTGTGTGTGTGCGTGTGTTTGTGTGTGTGTGTGTGTGTGTGTGTGTGTGTGTGTGTGTGTGTGTGTGTGTGTGTGTGTGTGTGTGTGTGTGTGTGTGTGCGTGTGTTTCTGTGTGTGTGTGTGTGTCTGCGTGTGCGTGCGTGCGCCAGACCCCAGTGTGCCTTTCCTCCTCCATTTCCTCTGTTTCTAAAGTTAAACTGAGCTCAGCTGCACACGGAGCTCCAGGGGCCCTCAGTGTTTACCGGCAGCTTTGCCGTTAACTGACAGGCTGATTGATTCTCCTCCCGTATCAGCTTTCCAGAGGCCGTGAGTGTGTTCATGCGGTAGGTAGGTAGGTAGGTAGGTAGGTAGGTAGGTAGGGGAGGTTGGTAGCTAGGTATCACAGTACAGTAGGCAGCAGGGGGGGAGGTATTTTCCCGACCCAGTGCCTCTGTCTCTCCCGCTGCCTCCATAAGGTTTACGAGCTGATATTATCAGGGAAGCGCCGGCCGTGCTCACAGGCCTTTTGATAAAGCAAAACAATGGAGACCTTTGTGGAGGCCTTCCCCCCATCCACCATCATTCACACACACACACACACACACACGGGTACACCAACACACACACACGCACAGATACATGAGTACACACACACACACGGGTACACCCACGTACACGTGCGCGCAAGTGCACAGAGACACACACGGAACGCGGCGCGCACGCTGCCAACATCAGCTGCAGTGTTCTCCACAGTGAAGCCTCTCCACGGTGCCAGAAGAACAAAGTATTCCAACAATGTGGAGGAAGGAGGAGCAGGCTGGGGCCTGTGGCTCGGGGAGGAGGTGAGGTCAGCCTGCAGTGCTGCTGTTGCCCTGCCTGGGCTGACCTGCTCCCTGCCAGGGGCATCGAGCTGACCCCCAGCCTCCACACCCCTGCTGCTGTCCACCATGCCTGTCGGGGCTGTCACGCTAGCATGCTAGCTCTGGGGATTCTGCAGTGAGAGGAATTCGGGAAATGTTTTGAAAGGAACTCAAGTGATTGTTGGCTAGCTGAGTTGGATGTCGTTGATATTGTCGATAGCTTGAAGTAACTGTTTCCTTCGGCATACGGAACTTTCGATGGTCGTTTTTTTAATTCCAAAAGCGCAGGCGATCCAGTAAACAGTATGTGTGCCATAGGGCTGTCTAGAGGGGCAGGCTGTGTTCGTCTGTCTAGAGGGGCAGGCTGTGTTCGTCTGTCTAGAGGAGCAGGCTGTGTTCGTCTGTCTCGAGGGGCAGGCTGTGTTCGTCTGTCTCGAGGGGCAGGCTGTGTTCGTCTGTCTAGAGGGGCAGGCTGTGTTGGTCTGTGAAGAGCAAGACCCAGTTGTTGAGGCTCTCTACGAGGCATCTGCTGCGTTTGAAGTCCAAGGCCAGGCGCGCGGGACGATAAGTCTTCCGCTGTCGTCACGGGGACTGCCGAGTGCATTCCCGTGGGAACAGGCCAGAGGATACTACAAGGGGAGCGGCAGCGATGTCACTGAAGTCCACATCTTGCCTCGGTGACACGCGGGTCCCGGTTTGATTAATTTACTCATATCCAGGCAAGGAAGAAATTATCACCCACAGCTGTGTAATTATACACATCATCGGGTCCATGTTTCTGTATTGATATCCGGGGTGGTGGCGGTGTGGTGCCTACGGTGTGCTGTTCCTCCAGTCAGCCCCTCCCTCAGTGACTCACGCCTCCCTACGGTCCTGGATCCTCCGCCCCGACCCAGCGATGGCCCCCGACCCCAGGCACACACAGCTCCTCGGGAGACTATATGTGAAAGCCTCCAGTGAGGAGTGCTGTGATGTGAGGCCCAGCCCTCAGTCCCCAGGGGGCACCAAGTGAGGAGTGCTGTGATGCGAGGCCCGGCCCTCAGTCCCCAGGGGGCACCAAGTGAGAAGTGCTGTGATGTGAGGCCCAGCCCTCAGTCCCCAGGCGACACCGAATGGCGAATGAACGCAGCCTCGGCATGAAGAGAGAGTAAACTTGTTGCTTTCCTTAATTACAGACTTTGTTTTGCTATGCCCTTTATTTTCCCCTTCTTCCCTCGCTCGTTTCTACGACTACTGTAGGAATAGCAGTGTGGATGAGGACAAGGGGCCCTCACTGAGTCGGCCGTCTGGCGGTCTCCCAGTTTTACAGCTACTGGAGGCTGGATGGCCGGAGGTGTAAGTTGGATATGTGGACCTGTCCTCCAGGCTGCGTTCTGGGCCAAGAGGCCAGGGCATGAAAGTGAGGTCTAGCAGCAGGCCTGGCTGAGCTGTGGTGTTACTGTACCTGGGGGGGGGAGGGATTAGAGAGCCGGGGAGCAGGCTTCAACACAGGGCAGCTTTCAGTGAAGACCTGCCTGCTATTGTAGATGCAGGACAATGAGAGGAATACTTCAGGTTTCCCTCCTCAATGGGGAAGTGCATTCCTGGCTTTGTGTCGCTTCATAACAAGTGGAGCGGTATGCGTTTTGTCGCCGCCGCCGTTTCGGGGCGGGGGGGGGGCGGTATTTTCGCCGCTCAAAGTAAAGAGTCTGAGAGCAAGCATGCCTTCTGTTATTCCCATGTAATCTGCCTTTTCAGGTGTGCAGGTGGCATGGAGAGAGAGGAGATAGAAATCTGAGCGCGACCGGTGGACTAAGCTGTTGTCTGAGAGGTGCTGGGAGGTGCAGGTGATGTTAGACAGGACGGGGTGGCTTTAATGGGTGAAGTGTTTGTGTGTGTGGGCGGGGAGGGGTCGACCTCGGGATTAGACGGCTGGGAGTATGGAACGTCTGGGTGCAGCTCAACTCTGCGCTAAGGGGAGGCAGGTGCACGGGCGATCAACCTTTTATGGATGGCTCCTACTTGAGAGTGGGAGGTCCTGTGAGGGTCAGACAGCATGGAGCTGGCCAGTAGCTCTGCAGTGATCCAGCCTCCTCCCAGCCCCTGCTTCACCCCGCACCGTGTCACCATGGCGATCCCCTGACACCGGGAAGAAGGTGGTGGTGTTGGTGGTGGTGGTGGGATGTTCAGGTCAATGCTAAACAGATGTCACCTTCAGGATCAGAGTCCAGCACGGAGCCTCAGAATGTTCCGGAGCGATCAGTCCTACGTCACGACGCAGTGATGACAGGACGGACGCGAGAGAGCCGCGTTCAGACGAGACGGAGAGTCAAGCGTCACCACGGGAACTGAGCGTGCTCTATATACAGTACTTACATTTTATTTACAGAATTTTATTGCCAGTGTAGATTTCGTTTGCATGTGTGGACCGCTCAGGATGCGAGTGCTTTTAGCTCAGCCCATGGTTGTGTGGGAGAGGAGACATGTCTGTTCCATGGCCAGTGTGTTTCATCAGCCAGCCAATCAGACAGCCTGCTCTCTCTCTGTCGGTTACCTACAAAAACCGTCCAACATACTTACTGATTAGAACCTCTGGGTTTAAGCAGGGTTTTTTCTTTTTCTTCTTCTAAAGGAACTGTACTGTCTCTCGCACGCATGCACACGTGTACCACACACACACACACACACACCATCAGAAACACACGCAGTCTTTCCTTTCTGATCTTTACGACCTGTCAGTAAGTGTCTAATTTATGTTCACCACAGCCCCTCATTGGCAGCTTTATAATTGTCACACATTAATATTCTGGGGCCCTGCCAGCACTCCTCCAGGCTCTCTCTCTCTCACACACACTCTCTTTCTCACACACTCTCTCTCTCTCTCTCACACACACTCTCTCTTTCTCACACACACTCTCTCTCTCACACACACTCTCTCTCCCTCTTTCTCTCTCTCTCTCTCTCTCTCATACCCTGTATTTCATTTACATTCTCACTTCTTTTAGAGGAGATGGAACATTCTCCACCCCAGAGGTGTGTGCATGACTCTACAGATCGTCAGCTAGCTCCAGCCTTGGACTTGCTGCCGTTGGTGCCTGATAAATATAGACTTGGAGGTGCTGAAATAGCTCATCAAACTCCTTCCTCAGATCTGCACGCATAAAGCGTGAGGAATGTCTGCTTTTAATGGTCTCTTTTTGATTGCCTGCGTGTTCTGTACTTTTGTCTATCGATGAGTGACAGCTTGTTTCTTCTCTCTCTCTCTCTCTCTCTCTCTCTCTCTCTCTCTCTCTCTCTCTCTCTTTCTCTCACGGGCACACACACAACTTCCCCCACTCTGTTCCCCCCCCTCCCTTGAGCTGGTCCTGGATCTGGCTAGCACATGAGAGGTGACCGTCCTGTCTGGAAGCACACCCTTTCCCCTCACTCTCACAGCGGTAGCTGCAGGAATGGCGGTGGCAGAGAGAGCAGGGCTTCTTCTGGTCCGCAGGCCGATTTGGGTTTGTTGACAGCGCGACCACACGACTTCTAAATGCAAACAGTGAGACGTCTTCAAAGCCACGGAGCAGCAGGCACTTCTCGGAAAAGCTTGTGTGTGTGTGCGGCTTGTTTGTGTGTGTGTGTGTGTGAATATTTATGCGCGCTTGGATGTTTATCTGTTCTCCGAGCTCCGTTCCCCAGACTTGAAGAGGCTGCTCCTTGTATTTTGGAATGCAAAGTGTTTACGTCTCAGGGCGTTCATATTAGCGTGGCGCATCTCTCACTTGTCACTTCAAAGGGAGCGACTCGGGGTCAGGGTTTCGTCAGGCTGTCTTCGGCGCTCCGAGAAGACGAGCTGAGAAAAATGTTGCTCTAAATATAGGGCGCTGTGCCCAGATTACACACACACACACACACTTACACAGACATACACACACACACACACACAGAAACGGAGATGGTGCCATTAAAGTAGATGTTAAAATGTTGTTATTAAAATACCTGAATCCCAACCGGTTTGTCCCATTAGAAGATACACCTTCAGCTGGTTATGATAGGCAGTAGTGCTTCAGGGCTGGGGGGAGCAGCTGGGCTGGGCTGGGCTGGGCTGGGCTGGGTTGGGTTGGGCTGGGTTGGGCTGGGCTGGAGCTAGGCTAGGCTAAAACAAGGCTGGGCTGGGCTGGGTTGGGCTAAAGGCTAGGCTGGGCTATGCTAAAACTGTGCTAAAGGCTGGGCTGGGAGTGGTCAAGGCCAGGAGGAGGACACGCGGCATCTGTCTTCACACTTATAGAGCTGTTGATCTTTTAGTACAGTTCAGGGTTAAGGTCATATACGGCATGTTAAAAGTCTTGTAACAATCTGACTGTGCTATACATGGTTATATGGTCGAGTGGCCCGAATGAATGAATGGCTTTTATTGGAAAGTCAGTTATAACTGCTCCCTGTCTCCGGCCCTTTGATCTCTGCTGTGGAGCCTGGTCATGGCCTCAGAGGAGGGCTTCAGGGGCCTAGAACCACCTGCAGAGGGATTACATGTGAAGGAAGACTGGGGGGGGTGGCGTGCGTGTAATACTGGACTGTTGGTTCCCTGGCTTGGAAGGCTTTGTATGGTACATGATAAGAGGCTCCTGGTGTCATGTTGAACATGCTCACGCACTGGGTCTCACTCTGAGACACCTCTGTTGGCTCCTCTGTGTGCCTGTGGCAAAGCTGTCTCATAGAAACTGTCATTGTGTTTTGCTCCAGTTTGGTCTTTGTTGACCTCGTGAAACCTTTCATGAAAAGAAGAAGAGACTAAAGCACAGGGCCTAGTCAGATGTCTGTCTCCATGGTGACCTCTGATGACGATGGTCAGAAGAGCCGGATGGTGTGAAGTTCTCTATCCTGGTGAAGGTCAGAGACACGGTGAGATGGTGTAGCCCACACCAGACCAGACTTGATGATCTCCCTCGTCCTCTCCCTCTCCTCTCCCCTCTGTCCGTGTGCGGGGCAGTGCCTGCTTCTCACTGTGCAGGCTGGCTCATCGGCCCCCTTTTGAGGGGTGCATTAGAATGTTGTTTTTATATTGCAGCAAGCAGAGGCATGCTGAGCTTCTTTTGAACTGCTCTGTACAAACAGATGGAGGTTTTTACGCTGCCTTTATGAGATTAAGTGAAACATTCCCATAAAAAAATACATTTCCCTGTGCCCCTAGGCTTCTCTCTGTCTCTCTCCCTCACCCTCCCTCCTCTCTCTCTCTCTCTCTCTGTGTTTCTTTACATCCAGTTTGCCTCAGGCCTGGGCAGAGGCACCATGCTGTAAGCACAGTGAACGGTAGACCAACAAACATTTCCCCAGACAGACAAACTCAGCGTCTCCCAGAGATTAGAGCAGAAAGACTAGAAGCTTCTCCCTCCACTCTGGCTACAGGTTGTTGCCAAAAAAACTGTCTTGGGGTCTTATCTTGGGTTGGGTTTGGATATTTTCTATCCCCTTCTTTAAAACAGTATGAGTTGAGATCCTGCAGAAATATTGTTTTGGGGATGAGGAGCCCAGCTGTGTACACCACACTGCACCAAGACTGTGAAACTGATAACAAGGATGGGAGCAGATACTCACGGAGGGCCTTGTGGATTTGTACTGCTTTTCAGTTCCTCACTCCTCTGTAGTTTGCCTCACATAGCAGGTGTGTGTGTTTGTGTGTGCGTCTGCAAGTGTGTGAGTGTCACACGGTCGGCGTGTAGGTTTTTATGTGTGTGTGTTTGCTCTGTAGAAAGATACAGCTTTCAGAGCACAGCCTGTTCCAAGAGGGAATTCCTGATGGCTTACTAGAGCTGTTGAATGAGATGGAGGGCTCAGAATGGGAACAGGAGGAGGAAGAGGGGGGGCGGTGGAGGGGGGGGGGTTACTCCAAGGCCTTAGGAGGGGTGGCAGGTTCTCACTAACAGGTCTGATTAAAAAACAGGATGCGCTCTGAAAACGGGGACATTATCTGCCTCTTGAAAGGGCAGGAAAGGCCTCTAATTGGCTTCCCCTGTTCTCAGCCCTGCCACTCCACTGGTGAGAGAGGCTATCAGGCCCTCTGTAGGGCCTCAGCACAGTCTGTATGTCTCTCTCTCTCTTTCCCGCTCTCTTTTTCCCTCTCTTTTCCCTCCTCTCTCTCTCTGTCTCTCTCTCTCTCTCCCACTCTCTTTTATTCTAGAAGAAAGCACAGTTTCTACCATAATCAGCTCTAAAGGAATGTAGCAGCATACTGACACTCTTGTAAAGAGACGCTTTTGGACGTTAAGTATCTGACTTAGATTTATTTGATTTATTCTTCCTTTTCTTTAAGAGAAGATTCTTGGCTCCAGTCACAGATCTCTTGATTGAGTGCAATACAAATAATAAAATGTTACAAGGCCTCCCTGGAGCTTGGTCGTGTTTAATGTGGCCGAGCTTCTAAGACTCGGAGAGCGGTGACAGACGGGATGAGGCGACAGAAACGAATGTTTTTGATCTGATGGAGATGCGAGATGTGGGGAGGATGACCTCAAGCGCTTTGTGTTTCAGTGTAAACGGGGTCAACCGAACAGGCCTCTCTGTACACCTCAGTTTCTCTCAGTTCCATCTCTCCATCTCTCTCTACTTTTCCATCTCTCTCTCCCTCTACATCTCTCTCTACCTCTTCATTTCTCTGTGTTGTCCAACACCACACACCCCCAGCGTATGCACCAGCAGACACATCCCTGGGCCATGAAATGTGTTATGTATGGTGCTGTGCTGTGCTGTGTTGAGGCCTGAAAGGTGTGTGATAAATAAAGCTTCGTTTCTTGGCTCCATCAGCAGGTCCCCTCCCCCCCCCGGCCCTGCCAGACTCTTTGATGTCTGTATCGGGGATGTTTTTGACAAGTGACAGTGTATCAGATGACGCTGGCCTTTCTGTCTTACCTTGTGCTTTGCATATCAAATCTGTGTCACAGACACAGCCGAGGCGACGTGAGAGAGAGGGAGGGAGAGGGAGAGAGAGAGAGGGAGGGAGGGAGGGAGGGAGGGAGGGAGGGAGGGAGGGAGGGAGGGAGGGAGGGAGGGAGGGAGGGAGGGAGGGAGGGAGGGAGGGAGGGAGGGAGGGAGGGAGAGGGAGAGATGGGGAGCTTTACTGAACAGTCAGTGACCCCAGGGTTGGAACACAGAGAAGAACACAAACCTCCCCTAGCTCCATACCTGCAGCCACTATTCAGAACTTTTTTTCCCAGTGTAAGCCTCTGGATGAGTGTGTGGCCGAGCCCAGGTTTGTGAGTGTGTGTCAGGGTGGGAAAGGGCTGTGTGGAAGGGGGGGGTGGGGTGGGGTGGGGGGTGGCAGGCAGTCTATGAGTCAGGCCCTCCCCCTTTGGCTAGGTGCTCCTGAAAGCATAGACTAGAGTCTACCTGCCCTAACACGCCCCCTCCCCCTCTCCCACCACCCCTCACCCTCCCACCACTTGCCCCACATCAAAGCAGTTCTGTGAGTAATGGATACCCAGCGGGCCCACGCCCTTTCCTCCTGCAACTAGCACGGCTACGACACAGCCAGCGCTAAGCTCCCTCTCTCTTTCTCTCTCTCTCTCTCTCTCTCTCTCTCTCTCTCTCCCTCTCTCATACTCACACACACACACATCCACACAAGTCAGTAGGCTACATCCAGGTATTATACTTTAGCACATTTTGAGGGCTAGCGAGCCCAAGGCTTGACTACTGAAAAATAAATCATGTCCTCAGAGTTCAAAGTTATAGTTTAGATCGCAGAGTTTTTGTGTTTGTAATCTTGAAGGCTTATCTCCCGTCACACTGTGGACCACACAGAAGAGATACTGTACTGTACATGCAAGTCTGTTTCACCTTCAAGTCCTGGCAACCACCTGCACCTGTTCCCAGTGCTGGCAGACTGGAGGGCTGTTACTGGACTGTGTGCTTGTGTCCCTGTGATCCAGTAATGGTTCCAGTGTGCCGGGCAGGAAGGAGAAATGACAGAGCAGAGAGAGAGAGAGAGAGTGTGTGTGGCTGAGAAAGAAAGGCTTCCACCCTGTCCCAGACCTGTAGGCCTCTGACCACTGGACCCTGTCATTACCCATCAGCCATTTCAGCTCCAGAGAATCTCTCTCTCTCTCCCTCTCTGTCTCTCTTTCTTTCTGTCTCTCTCTCTTTCTGTCTCTCTCTCTCTCTCTCTTTCTGTCTCTCTTTCTCTCTCTCTTTCTTTCTGTCTCTCTCTCTTTCTTTCTGTCTCTCTCTCTCTTCTAGTATCCCCACCTCGTATCTTTCTGCTCTCTCCACTCTCCTCTCTTCTTTCTCTGCTCTCTTCTTTCTCTGCTCTCTTCTCTCTCCTTCTTCCACTCTCCTCTCCTGTCCAACATACCTGCACTGTAAACACATCTAGACACACGCAGACTGAAAGACTTCAACCACACACTACCAAACACATGGATGTACACAAATAGACCAGGTATAACTCTTTGGACGGGCAGAGTGATATTACATTTCTCCACCCTGATATTCCATACCTGATACTATCTGTGCCCTTACGTGTGTGTGTGTGAGTCCCATGGGTGTAGGGAAGCCCAGAGAGGACATCCAGAGCGAAGCGGCTAGCTCTGTTGCCAGGTCGTATCTGCTACCTCTATCAGGGAAAAATCTATTGAAATAATTTCCCTCGCTGACGCGGAACACCACAAAAGGTCACATGGCTTTAATGGCTTCCACAGCTTCACGTCAAACAAGAGGTTTGGATCCTGTGCACCGCAGGGACGGTCTACTGTGGTCCTGGAACAGCTGTTGTTCCTCCATCTTCATTGATTATTAGATGTGATTATGTAGGGCTATGAACCTCCAGGATGTGCAGGGTTATTTGGGACCAAATGCCAGATCTTATCTACTGATCTAATGTGTCCTGTCATGTTGTATCTCGCTATGGTGGATGTCTTTAACCACAGAGCTGGATGTTACCCGTAACGCCATAACAAAGTCGGAATGTTGCTACATTTCTCTTTGGCTCTCCTTTTAATTGCCGTGTTTGGGTCTGCATGTAGTTTCCCTTTGATAGAGACGCAGTAAAGAGCTAAATATATCTCCTGTGAATCATGCCATAGCGGGAGTTTTTTAAGTTGTCAGTTTCCGGGTCTGTGGGTTTGTCATAGCCATCAGGAGCAGACTGTATTTGGTCCCCATAATGACATAATAGAACCACACGAGCCAATTCTAAAATATATTCACGATTCTCTCCTGAAATGGCTGCTGCGGTCCTTCAGTGGGAACTCTTAGCAGTCCTGTGGCGGAGGCTATATAAAAGATGAGTGTGTGTGTGTGCGTCAGTGCTTAAAGGACCACAAGTACTGTTTTTCCTTCATGTATAAGCAGGATTAGAGGACAGCTGGGCCTCACGCTGAGCTGGGGCCATCGTAACCTCAGGTGAAGCGCCGTCCAACATGTGGCGTTACCTCTCGCACACGTGCTGCGCTCACATTTCGAATTAGACGACGGCCTTGTCGACGTGCCAGGCGCTGGGCGCCATATCAAAGAGACATCTGACCCCGTTTTGACACCGTGACCTTTGAACTCCATCCTCTGACACATAATGTTTACAGCAGCACGCTAAGGCATTCCCAGGAAACAGAGGAGGAGGGGTGGACCTCTTTGACTGTTTGTGACAGCCTAAGGAAATGAGTATGTTTCTAGTTATGCATTAACTTTCCCTTTTTTTCTGTTTGAAGTGTTAAAAAGTGCTGTGAGTTCAGAAGGAGCGCTCCTCCGAGGGGTTTTCTCATTAACTTGTGATTGATGGACCCAACGAGTGACAGCTTCACCTGAATTTTGAGTGTGATGGTTTTTGTGGATGTGTGTGAGTTTACATGTGTAGGGGTGTGTGTGTAGAAACTATACAGTATACGTGTGTGTCTGTCTCTGTGTGTGAGTGTCTGTGTGTGCGTGTGTGTTTGCCGGTTGGCAAAGTCCTCTCATGTGAACCAGAGAGGCATTATTTATTGCAGTGTTTGACCCGGGAGATCAGTTGTTCAAGCTTGCGGCTCCTCTTCAATTAGCCCACTGGCAGATAGTCACATTGGAATGCCCACCTTCAGAGCACAGGTGTTGAGACATTTATGAAAAGACTGCTGTTTTCTTTTTTTTTCTCTAACCGTTAGCAAGGTTTTAGTGATGGTTTGAAAGCATCTCTTTGCTTTCATAGAACACAATTACACAAACAACTCTCTTGGAGCCAAAGCAAACATTGACACTTTGACAGGACATGCTTCATGGCACCTGTATTGACTGAGAAAACTCTCTTCAACTTTCTACTGTTTCGCTGTTCCTGTGCTCAGGATCACTAACTCCCACATTCCCCAGCCCTGCTAAACGGCCATGTTTGTTTGGGTGTGAAACTGGAGAGGGCACACTAGGGACCTATCGTCACCGCTGCCCCTTCTCTGCCCACCCCTCCTTTTTCTCTCTCTCTCTCTCTCTCTCTCTCTCTCTCTCTCTCTCTCTCTCTCTCTCTCTCTCTCTCTCTCTCTCTCTCCACCTCTCTCTATCGCCTGACTCTCCCCACCCCTTTCCTTCCAACAGTCATGGAGGGCTGGCACCTGCAACTTCTCATGTGTCCGCTACCCCCCCCAACCCCAAACGCACACACACTTCTACTTTTTCTCACACACATTCTGTCCTTTCTGATTCAGGGTTGCCGTATGTTTGAATGCTGACCTACGCACAGTTAGTAATGCTCTCCATAGCCCTCAGCCTAGAGAGCTGTGGGATTGTGTAAGGGAAGGTCTGTACTTTGGCCCCCAGTGTCGAGACGGGGAGAGTGGAGTTTGACTGCCATCTAGTGGTGGATGTTTAAATCGCATGGCACAATAAGGATTCTTTTAACCCTCAGTTACAGTTACTATGTATCCCTTTCCCCTGAGTCATGATGTGTGATTGTGAGGAGTGCGTGTGTTGACCGTGTGGTCTCCCTCAGGCTCGCCTGGCGCTGGAGAGAGGGGCTCAGGCCATCATCTTCGACGTCTCGGATGACGCCAACGCTGCTCTCGAGGTGAGCAGGAGAGATCTGGCGCCTCCCCCCCCAGCAGAACAAGCACCACCTGCTTCACCTCACCTGGTCTCTAACCGCTGTGCCCTTTCCCTCCTTCTGTCCCGTCCATGACCTTCCCCCCACACACACACACACAAACACAAACACACATAAACACACACAAACACTAACATACACACATACAGTTGCATTCACAGTCATATGAAGACTACCTTCCCCACCCGGTGGTGCTGGTGGAGGCTGAGAATGCAGAGAAGCTGATGGGTCTGGTCAACAAGAACGAGGAGGCCAGGGTCCAGATTGATATCATGATGGAGCCCCCCAAATGGGTAAGAGCTGTTTTCGTTTTTTTTCCCTCACATTAAACATGGGATATCAGGAGTTGGATCAGGGCTACTGTGTGCTGGGCAGGGGAGGAGTGGCAGGCCGGGTGGTTCTGTGCCAGAGGAAGGCTGTTGACTCTGGGTACAGAGTCAGCTATAGTTCTCCAAGTGTGTCTGTAAACACGGGCCTTATTGTCCAGAGCTGTAGTTACACACCTGCCTGCCTGACCCGTGGTGCTTGGTGGACGGGTGACCTCCCTTATCAAGCAGAACTCATGACTGTTTGGGTTCAGAAAGTAACACATTTCCTCACTTCTCCTCTTCCAGCCCCATTACGATGTTGGTATCCTCCTCACTATAGTTCTGGCCATCCTGACCATCGTCCTGATCTTCGCCTTTCGCTACAAATGCAAGTCCAACAGAACATGGGTGAGTGACTGCATGCTGACCACATCCTGTGCACGCACGCGCCGAAGCATCTTCAGGACGTCGGTGAGTCTCGTCTTCAGCTGACCTCCCGCTGCTCCCCCTCTGACCCCTCTCAGGACTCAGTCCACCAGCAGACCATGCGGGCCATCGGCCGCCTGGAGACCCGGACCTACAGCTCGGGCTGCTCCGGCTCCCAGCGCCACCGGGGGGGCTGGGGGTCCGCCAGCTCCAACTCCAGCCCCGTGTGCGCCATCTGTCTGGAGGAGTTCCTGGACGGACAGGTGGGTGGGAGGAGAGGGAGAGAGAGGGGGGTGGATAAACACATGGATGGATGCATAGTGAGACTGTGACATGCGGCCTGAGGCGGGGTAGTTCTCCCAGTTGAAAGTGGGTTTGTCTCCAGGACCTGAGGATCATCTCCTGTCGTCACGAGTTCCACAAGGAGTGTGTGGACCCCTGGCTGCTGCAGCATCGCACCTGCCCCCTCTGCATGCACAACATCATGGGTAAGAACCACAACTTCTGTGTCGTATGAGTGAGGTAGCGTGTGTGTGTGTGTGCATCATCCTTTTCTGACTGCCGCTGTCCTCCACAGGCACAGATCTCGCATCGCGCCAGTCCCAGAGGAGCCGAATCCAGCAGACCCCAGAGCACAGCCAGAACTTCCTGCACCCCCACTCCTACGGAGGTCCCCACAGCCACGCCTACTCCCAGCACGCCATCCCCTTCTCCATGAGGCCCCACTACCCCCGCGGCCCCTCCGGGCCCTACCCCTCCCTGGGACACTACACCGGCTCCCCGCCTTTGGAACACCAGACCCTGCGCTTCCTCCCCAGCCGCCCGCTGGGTTCCGGCTGCGGCTACCACCTCCCTGCGGAGATCCCTGGGAGACCCCACAGGGTGGGGGGTGGCTGCAGGACGGGGGGGCACTACGTGGCGCGCCGCCCTTGCCACGGCTACCGCTCGGCCTGCCCCGCTCAGCGCAGCGCCTCCAGCTCCCGGCTGCATCAGCCGCCCTCCTCCGCCCCCCAGGCCCGCGCCGCGGGGCCCCCGCACAACAGGCAGGACGAGGGCAGCTGCTCGGGGGGGGAGCTACCACACGGAGCGCAGCGGCTACCTGGCCGACGGGCCGGCCAGTGACTCCAGCTCCGGGCCCTGCCACGGCTCCTCCAGCGACTCGGTGCTCAACTGTACCGACGTCTCCCTGCAGGGCGTCTACGGCAGCTGGTCCACCTTCCGCAGCTCTCTGAGCAGTGACTATGACCCGTTTGTGTACTACGGGCCCGGGCCTGGTCCCGTCAGGACGCCACGCAGGAACAGTCTGGAGGCCGGGGCCCGGCCGAGGTCTCTGGACTCGGTGGTGAACAGGGGGGGCTGCCCCGAGGAGCAGCAGCAGACAGTGTTCAGCCACGTCCACTACCACCGCCACAGACACCACCACTACGAGGAGGGGGAGCACGGCCAGGGCCCGGGCAGGGGCTCTGATGAGGAGCAGGGGGCTACGGCTGCAGGCCCCGCCCCAGCTCCGGACAAGGACTCCCCCCTGTGCCCCCTCAAGCACAGCCCCTGCCACTGCCCCATAGTAGACCCCATTGACAGACCCATCCCTGTGACAGAGGACCAGGACCATGAGCCCAGCCCCCCCTCAGGCCCCCCTGTTCTGTTGCCCCCTGCCCCCTTACAGCCCCCTCCACCCCCCTGCTGCCACCAGGCCCACGGACCCCCCAACAGGAGGAACGGGCGGCTGGGAGGCTGCGTGATGGACGGACCCTCTGTGCGTTTCCACCAGAGTCTGGACCTGCAGGACGACTGCAGCATCCACATCCACTACGGCCAGGGACCAGGTTACTGCTGCCCCCCGCCGCCCGAGATGCCTCCCCGCCCTGCTGCCCGTGCCTCTCATCCTGGACTCGGGGGCCATAGAGGACTGGCCGTGCTGCGGCGGGGCCCACGTGGTGTGGCAGAAGCGGGTGCAGCCGGCCCACTCGGAGCCCCAGCTGCCGGGGCCCGGAGCCCACGTGGACAGGCCCCGCTGCCGGCTCCACCACAGCCCCAACACGGAGCGCAGCATGGACGTTTGTTTATACTGCCAAACGTTACACAATCAGGGTGGGTGTCCCGGTCCTCCACGTTAAACAATTTGCCTCTTAACAAAGAGGATATCCCCCCTCCCCACACACTCGTGTACACAGTGTATATATTCCTGCGTTTCTTTTGTTTTGAATAAGGTGTTTGGATTCTGTGTCATTTGACTAATGATTCCTTTGAGTTTGGGGAAGATGAGTGAAGCTGCTCTGCTCTCTCCACAGGATCAGAGGAGGAGTCCGGCGTGTGACGCCTCGCTGCATCCCCAACATCACGTCAACGTCACGCTGCTACAAAGGAGCCGGAATGGACAAACATATCGTCGCGTCGTCAGCCAGTTTTCTCAAGTCTTCCAAATAATTCCACATTGCACCTGCTTTTAGACTCCAGTTCCCAGCCTCCCCAAGTCCTCAGAGCTCAGCTGTCTTGCTAACAGTGATCAAAACGAGGAGATTGCGTATTGACTGATTCGAAACTTAGTTTCCACCAACGAATAAATCGAGATAAGCACAAATATGGACTTCAAAGTCTGTCTTGGAAGTACATTAAGTCAATATGTGGTTCAGAGGTTGGAAGGTTAGTCTTCACAACGTGGCTTCACGACGAGGCAGAGACTGGGAGGGTTTTCCCTCCAAGCAACATTCACATGACAAAGGGGGAAATGTGTTTTTTGTTGTATTTCATTCAGAATCACAGGAAGAATTCAATACCGACATGAAGTCCCCATGCTCCTTGGTGACCACTAAAACGATCCCAGTTCAGCCTGTCGATCCTCACTGACATCACGCTGTTCCAGTCACGCTCCGACACAGGAAGAAGTGGTCCGCTGATTAGGTTATTGATTTGCTGAATCCTTGATTGATAGATAACCTGATTAACTCGAGGTACTGGTAATTCTTACTCCCCTGCCCCCTAGTTTGTCGTCGACAGTAAGGTGATGATCATTGGAAACGTTGGCTTGCCAGTCTACCTCAAATCATGTTTGTTTAGTTCCACTGTTAAGGGGTTGATAAAGGTACTGTTGGAGCTGCTGAAGTTCTCCTTTACCACGGAGCTGCGTAGAAGAGACTGGAAGCTTCTGTTGGACAAACAGAGAAGGTTTCTGTCTCAGTAATCCCAGACAGTGAACATGAAGATAGGTCACTGAGGCTAGCATGGGGCTGGTGTTGGTTAATTCAATAATGGCAGCTGTTTATCACAATTAGTTTGTGTTTCGGTTCATTTTTTTGTTTTTTTTGTCTGTAATTTTGCTATCATTGTTAAAACAACCAGATTGACTGAAATGTGTTCACTCACGACAAGCTATTTTTTGTTTGTTTTGTTTTTTGTTTTGTTTTTTATCTTGCCATTTCTTGTATTGTCAGTGGTTACCTGTTATGTTTCATCTGAGTGCGGTTTTGTGTGGGGGTGTGGGAGGGGGGAGGAAGTGGGAGGGGCCTCCGGGATCAGCACCCAGTAACATGAGCCTAGGCTCCTGAAGGACATTCACCATGTACTTAGCTCCGCCCCTCTCAGACCCACTAGACAACCACATCAGACGTCCCTAACAAGGACACTCTCTTTCATTGTCTTCCAGCATAGAAAAGCTCACCATGGGTGCTTAGAATATACATGATTGCAATCACATAACTGGAGTAAAGCCATGCTAATTTGACTTTGGGATCGTAGGGTACCAAGCATTGACCAAATCTCTGTAGTAAATGCCTGGTGTGCTCAGTCAAGCACTTTCCCGGAATTTCTGACTTAAAGAGGCAGATCCTGAGGTGAAACACTCAAAAACACTGGAAGAATGTTCACAGGCTGAGGAAAAGAACCCGAACACCATAGAAATCTCAGAAATCAGACGTGTCGTTAAAGTCCCAATATAATGTTGTACTTGAATACATATTGAGGTTCGATGAAAATGTGAAAGGGGGGACTGTTCAACTCGGCAGTCAAACTGTCGAGGATGTTAACCTGAAAGAGCCCACAATGCCTTCTTCTGCCAGAGAGCAGGCAGCACTTAAAACAACCTCCAAATGTGATTTGGCGCATCATAGAGCCCACTAGCAACAGTCAAGCCTTCTGCTGTCTCTACTGGGTGGTTTGGTTCGGATCAATCATTAGTGTTTTATTGATTCAGTTGCAATTGATACACAAGTCTCGGTCAAAGTTTCAGTCAGCTTCATATCAATTCTAAGTGTTGTTAGCACGAAGCCCAATTCATGTCGAAACTCGTCATTTTTTAACCAAAGAAACGTTATAGATGCAATCCATTTTCCATGTGCCTCAGATTTGTATTCATTAGCAGAGGGGGAAACAAGTTGCATAGACATGGAACTATATGCACATTTGCTAATGACTTCTTAATTACAGCCACCATTGCAATCCCATATTTCAAATGTATTTTATGGTCTTTGAGTAATACATTCAGACGGTTTGTTTTTGTTATTAATTTGATAATAGATTGGTCCCTCAACCTAAGATGAAAATGACTGAATTACAGCCAGCACTGGCTTTAAAAATATTTTACCTGAAAAATAAAGGATAGAAATGAATCAGAAAGAGAATAATTGAAGCCCACAAAAGAACACAACACATGGAAATAACGCATCAATAAAACGTCACTGAATGCTCAGGGCGATTTGATCATTTTAGGGTCCTCAATGTTTGTACTTCTGTTTGTCTTTGAAAGCTTAATGAGCTGAAACTGCCTTTTTCTAATAGAGCACAATCCCTCAAGAAATTATTTAAGGGATCTGTCAGTATATTTTGGATACTTTGTGTACAAAAAGAGAAAGACAAAAACAGAAATGAAATAAAGTGTTGTATTTTATATATAATAGAACATTTCAATATGGTGATATGTCACTAATATATTTATTTACTAATATATTTATCCATTTTTGTCCAGGTTTGCAAAACAGTACATGGTTTTTGTATAGAATGTACAGTATCTATATGAAACTCAGCAGTACCATCACAGGTGTATAAACCTGGCTTCATTCCAATTATATGCAAATAAATTATTTTGAAATAAAATCTTTGGTGCTGCATATATTTCATATTTACCTGTACTTGTCATTTGTGTCTTGTAAGGAGAATGAGTGATTAATGCCATTACAAAGAGTTTTTCTGAAAGAGAACTTGATTGACACATTTACAAATGTAGACCATCTATAGACTGTGTGAACATACTTTATTAATTGAGACATACAGTTATACTCTGATATCAGGAAAGTTAAGAAACAGTCGACTATCTGTATTAGCTAGTGTAGTATATTATCTGTAGTAAGATTGTTCCATGAATATTGCTAGACGTGTATCAGTGACATACTGTACTGTCTGTGCATGGGTGAAATTGTAATGGCTGTAGTGTGTACTGTCTGGATTCATGCACTGGCTACTAGTATGTGTTGGACTGTGTGTGTTGGACTGTGTGTGTTGTACTGTGTGTGTTGTACGTGAGGGTTGCTGGCAGGTCAGTACAAGGCTTCGGGCTGACCTTCTGTGGTCAGCACAGTGAGGTTGCCCCTGGCATCCTGGTCCTTCTCAATAGCTTCGAAAAGAGACTTGAAGTTTCCTGCCCCAAATCCCTGGGGAAAGTCAAGAGAAGATTACATCTTTGATGTGAGATTACCGAGAGCAGATGAACATTCTCCCAGGGTGTTGTGTTCAAACGCCAGCTTCACTCAAACGGAACATTTCTCTCATGCACTCCAATTAATCATGTAAATATTTTCACGGATAATTAAAAGATCAAGTGTTTAGTGGTTTCTCCTGAAGCTGCTTTGGTGTGGTTCAGCCAAGTTTCCCTTTTTTTCAGGGAACCCACCTCAACGCTAGACTGAATGAAATGCCAAAATCTCATGACACAAAGAGCCTGTTTCAACAGGTAGAGGTGGGGGGCTGTTTAAAGATCAAATGCCAGAGGGTGCAACTCAATCCACAGCTTCTCGCTACATGGCAGTGGCTCTTTAATCTGCATCTGTGATAGATTTACTGGGCCTTTACAACTCTGGCTCTCTGGGGTTCACGCTGGGTGGGAGCCATAAACAGGTGTTAGGGGCCGTGTTGTGTTGGCTCTTTTATGGTATTACAAGGGTCTGTGGTGACAGACGGGCGGACGGGGGGCCACGAGTGGCCTTCTACTCATCCTGTGATGTGCTTGTATCTCCGAATGAGCGTCATGCTGTTTTTCTTCACCTACAGTGTTTACATTTAGTCATTTAGCAGACGCTCTTATCCAGAGCGACTTACAGTAAGTACAAGTACGAGGCAAGTAGGGTGAAGTGCCTGCCCCAAGGACACAAGGTCATTTGGCATGGCCGGTAATCGAACTGGCAACCTTTATATTACTCAGCCACCTGACGCCCTACAGGGTTTTTCTGTTGGGGATTTGATTTGCGGATACTTACAAAGTGGTTGTGCCGCTGGATAACTTCCAGGAACAGGGTGGGTCTGTCCTGCACGGGTTTGGTGAAGATCTGGAGCAGGTACCCTTTGTCGTCGAAGTCCACTAAGATTTTCAGTTCCTTCTCACAGTGAATCGGAACAAAAACAAGCGCCGGGGAGTTTAACACTGGCCCCCAGATATCAGGAATAACATGCTCTTAAACAACCAGACCATAATGACATGCTCCTGTCTTCACCTGTAGCCGGTTGATGTCTTCCTTCACCTTGATCTTGGCAGTCTTGAGATTTTGCCGCAGGATGTCGTAGTATGTGTCAGGGGCACTCAGGAACTCCATGCCTCGGGCACGGAGGTTGACTATCTGGATTTAACCACAAAAAAGGTTTCGAAAACCAGTCCCAACTTGAGCTTTGAAGACACATAGTCAGGAGATGAAGGATGTATATGGGTGATGTATTTTCGATGTATTTTTTGCTTCATGTGTAAAGTCTAGTTCATAAACTTACTAAACGCACTCCAGCTAAACATGTTGTGAGTTCTATAATATGCCAGACTCACAGATTCGATGATGTTTGACGAGTTCAAGGCAATGTGTTGAACACCGGGACCTCCATTGTAGTCCACGTATTCCTGTAGAGTTATGAAACATGACCAAGTTAGGATACCCACCAACAGACACACACGTCCAGGACAGACAGTGGGAGAAAGTTGCATCTTGGTCAAATCAGGAGGGCTCCAGAGGGGTTAAAGGTCAGACCTGGATCTGGGACTTCTTCTTCCCTGGGGCTGGCTCGTTGATGGGCATCTTGATGGTCTCTTCATAGTTGGTCACCACGATGGACCTCAAGGCGCTGTAATGTGTGTGTATCTGCTTGTCGTCTATCGACCAGAACCGGTGGAACAACAAACAATTCTGATACCTGGAGAATATCAAGACAGAAAGATATATATTGTCTTTTTTTGTGTGTTTTTTTTGTGAGACCAGGAAAGAACCTTTAGAAATGTTCCATGTGTATCTTGCTAGTGAGTTCTTGCAGTCTGGCATTCTTCTGTTTACTTATCCTTTTGCCAGTTTCTCTCTGCCAGGTGCGTACGTGCAACTAGCTGTGTACTAAGACCCTCACCAGTCTGACACTGGCACCATTTTATCATCTGGCTGGTTTCCCACAATGTGATCGATGAAGTTCAGACCCGCTGGCGGCCTGAGTAAAGGGGGCAAGAAAATCACGTGAGTCGTTGTTTACTGAGTGAGTTTATGCCTGTGAGACCAAGAGACCAGGCAGAAATGCAGTTGGCTATCTAGCATTTACTTTTATACGGAATATGTGCACTATGAGCATATTAGCCTTTGGAAGAATTGTTTTCAGAGGGCATTCTATGTCTGCGGAGGGAATGTATGCAGAGGGTGTTCTCACAGTTTAGGCAGCAGGGGGTCCTTGAAAATAGGCTCTTTGTATCCGGGCAGAAACAGGCCTTTGTACGCTCCCACGTACTCGACGAGAGTGTGTGTTGTGTCTCCATACTGGGTGAACAGAAGGGTTTGAGAAGATGAGTATATATTATCAATGCTTCTGGTTCTTTGGAGTGTCATTATATTGTGACTTACTGTCTGAACCACAGCATACTTGACTGTGCCATAGCTGTCCTGCTCCACCCATGGCTGCTTGACCACGACAGCCCCACGCTCCTTAGCTTTCTGTGTAAGGAGTCCAATTCCGTTTAAGGAACAACAGAATACTGATCCCATACTGATCCCCTCAATAAGCGCCTGAACTGATCATACAGCTGTAGGATGGCAAATGTGCTAGTAATGTTATTGCTAATGTGTTACCTTAACTAAGAAGTCAAGGTCCTCCACTTGAAAAGCTATGTCTTTCACCCCATCCCCATGCTTCATCAAGTGTTCCCCCATTTCTATGGAAACAGAACAGCAATTACAAAAACATAAATACAGACTGATGTTTTTCCAACTCATTCCTACACTGTATTTGTGCATTTACATTTATAAACGTACCTTCATTTCCTGGATTCAAGGCAGATACAAATGCAAAGAATATCTGCGTAAGAGTGGGGTGGATAGAAAACGGTCACATAACAATCGCATGCAAATCAGTTGAGTTTAGTTGGAAGGTCAAAGAATGATGCTCTTGTATGAACAGTATCTATGTGCTGAACAAGCATTTTAATTACGTTTGACAGAGGCACATGGTACTAAATGTAAGTGAGAGTGCATACCTTGTCTTGTCTTATGACATGGGACACCACCTCTCTGCTCCCAGTCTCCAACCCCTTGTAGGCCACAGGTTCAAAGCCCATCTTATCACAATAGAACGCTGCTGCCTAGACAGAGAGAAGGCTACATTGTTGAAGATGACCTTCTGCGATGTTAGTGAGAGAGCAGAGGAGGACATCTAGAAAGATCTTGACTTGAGCTGGTTACGATGACTCAATCCCCTGAGTGAGTGTATTGTGACACGTGTTTTCTCTGTAAAGTTTAATGAACAATTCGGTATGAATTTGCTCCTGTTGATCTAGTTGTCTGTCTGTCTCTTCCTGGACCTTCCAACCGTGGTTATTATTTTCACAAACTGTTGCACTTGTGTATGTGGTTGAGTGATAATACAATTATTTGATTTGGATATTGAATTTTTTTTACACAACTAAAATGTTACAAACTAATAAACATTAATACAATGTCAATGTTAATCAGTATCAGCACAATTCAAGCAACCTGAACTTCACCCCAGAGAGCAAAGGTTCTTCCTGAAAAACCACAGCATTTGTGTTGATGTATCATTCAGGATCAGAGATGGCATTTGACCTTGAATAGTACTGAACTCTTATAATAGTGTAAACTTGTTTCAAACAAGATATATATTGTAAATCATCACTTGACTTCAGTATGTTTTAATGTTTTCAGTAAAGCAGACTCACCTGTTTGGCATTGCCTACCCAGAAGGTCAAATGATGAAACTTTATAAACTTTCCCCTCTCATGCTTTAAGATAAAGAGTGAAATATGAAGTTACATGTCGAAGCACAAATAGAGAAATCACAATTATGGTTTGAGCTGAATTAATCAAAAGATATAAATAGCAGAACTCAACGAGAGGTTTACCTTCTCTCCTTTATCTGTGTAGGAAGTCTGAAAAGAAAATGATGCATCATCTTTGGAACATATTTCACACTTTAACCTTTTATTATAAAAACATATGAACCTTGTACCAATTGTAAGACATTCTGTATATTTTTTTAATAAGGTGTGCTATATTAATAAAAAATGACACATAAATCATCTCAGATTATGTTGATGTATGTATTGATATATAACTGCACAAAAATGGTTAGCAACTATTACCTATTGACATACATGAAGATGTGACTGAGATCACTGATTAATAAGTTACATATTCATAAATCAGTAACTGGGTAATTAAATGTATTTTTTCATTACTCCAATAAAGAGTTTAAATAGTAAATAAAAAACATGATCTGATCTTTGAGCCAATGAGAGCACAGCCAGAGCATCATGGCTCAGTGTCATAGCTACTCACCATGTTGCTGCTGTGGATGAACACTGATCACCATTAGAGACCGCCTACGGATATGTACTGACCTGAGGACCCATGGTGATTGGGCTTTGGGGGCAACACCCCCCTGTCCGCCTCCTGTCTGTTCCCCCTCCACCTGAGCACTGAGACCCATCAGCCACTGTCCTGGTCCTCTGCTGTTTTGTCATATTGCCTGTGCAATATTGATCTTCTGCCGCTGCCATAAAAATATGTCAGTTTGTAGAGTCTCAATCTCTGTGTTGTTGTTTTTAACTGTGGTTAGCTGACAGATTGACCTTGATGGACAGGCAGATTAAATATTAACCTTTGTTAATGAAGATGGGAAAGATCATAGTATATGTATTGACCATGTCTCAGCTTTAATCGTACTCCACCTAGGGGAATATTGAGGGGTTTCTCAACACACATGTAATAAATGTGACTTTAGATTGTGTATTTAATTTAACCCTTGTGTTCTCTTCGGGTCATTGTGACCCATCAGTCATTGGACCCCCCCACGTGTTGTGACAACTGTACCTCATACAAAAATAAAATGAAGCATTTTCTTTTAACCGTCGGGCTGTCTCACACCCCCCACAGCGCAAATGTTAAAAGAAAAAGCTTTTTATTTGTTTTTGTATTGGGTAAAATTGTCGCAGCAGAATGAGGGGTCGTTGTGAACCTTCGGGTCATTGTGACCGAAGGCAGCACAAGGGTTAAAGAAAAAACATCTATAGCAGTGGTTTTCAAACGTGGTCCTTAGGGCCCACTGTTCTGTATGTTTTAGATGTTTCCCTGCTCCAACACACCTGATTAAAATGAATGGTCCGTTATTGGAATCAGGTGTGTTATAGCAGCAAAACATTTAAAACATACACGACAGTAGGCCTTGAGGACGAGGACCACTAATCTACAGTTTGACAATGCCGAGATCCTTCTTTTCACCTCTAGATGGAGCTGTGGTATTTGTTATGTGGACTAAACGCTTTTAGAGCTGTTTGGTCAACGTCCCTTCATCGAATAACTTCCACATGATTTACATGTTTATGTCATGAGACAGTTCTGTACGGTAAATGACGCATGGGATATTTCCTATTGTCTGTATTTTCACTTTCACTTCCATTCAAACGCTGATTACTAAACACTATCAGTAAAAACCGGTTAGACACATGACGTAGGCTACCTAGGCATTTTATCAAATAACGTGACAACACGAAGGAAGTTAGCAATTAAATATTGTAGTTGTATTCCGTCAAAGAGTGGGCCTCCGCAATGCAGACACTGGTTGGATCGTGTTAAACAGTTTGGGATCCATAGTGAACAAGTTGAAAAACACGGATACTGAGACGAGGGAAAGGTTAGTGATTTTCAAAACTATGGCGTCTAAAGGTCAAAGACACACGTCGAATAATTGCAAGCGAGATGAAGGGTGTACTGTGGACGGGTATGGGAGGGTGTGTGACTGGACTGGAATAGGAGAGCGTTTTAGGTCAGTCTAGGCTATTAGAGGCCATAGACAAAAATAGGACAAACTCTTAACTACTGTGTTGTAAACACTGTGACACACACCCGTCCCCTGATGATGCTCTAGATTCAAAATAATCTATAGTAGGCCTATATATTAATTTGTATAATCTATCATAGTGTTAACTATCAAGTTCATAGATTGTAGGTAGATTGACTTTAGATTGTCTGTTAGAATGTGTGGTTGTCGTGTATTGATAGACCTTACAGTCAACAACCCATTTTTTATTGAAAGTTCTTGATTATCTACGTCCGACTGCCCTTTGGACTGCATTTCGTAGATCGAAACTGAAAATTACTAACCGTAATGTTATCACTACCTCTTTAAAGGAGCCTCTGCGAGCTCCATAACATGTGATCAGTTTGTGCCGCGCTGTGATTTTCTATTGGACGCTCAGAGTTATGCCTCTGCGAGCCGCAATCGTGGTTGATTGGCTTATTTTAGTGCGGGTGTATGCATGCCATTCGGGCATTTTTACGCGCGCGCTGTTACCTGTTGTAATCTTTCATTGGCTACACTGGTGTTTTCCCTGATAATGCCATTGCATCATTGGTCACAAATGAGAGCTTCACTCTCGTGGATTGGTTGGTGCCTATGTCATGCCTCGTGAATGCGGAAGTCGTGGAGTCTACTGAGTCACCGTTGTATCAGCTGATTCTTTCTGAGTGAGTAAGTCGATTCTATTTAATTTCAAATAACGAATTGCAAATGTTGCGATATTATATGTTACGTTAATGTGAACATTATTGTGTTTGCCTCGTGCCTGTGCTTTTCAACTCGCTTGTCATGTGTAACGTTACCGAGTGAGCAGAGCTAAATCTCACTGTAACTATGCTAACCATAGCCGCCTCCTACTCGCCGGTGTTTGAGAGCGGGGTCCCGTGTTGGAGTCATGGCTATGTATGAACTCTATGTATGAGGATGTTGGCAAACCTCGCTTTTGTTCGCTAGCACTTGCCACTATTTTTATTGTTGTATCAATGTACATATCGTTGCATTGAATGCATGGTATGCTGCTCATATTTGCAATTTTTTTGTGGTCCGTACGTTATCTATTATAGAAGTTTGATGCTAATTCTAGTTAGCTAGCTAGTTGCTGAACGACCAAGAACCTCGCCCATCCCTGAAATGTGTCTGGCTGTGTATCTATGGATGCTCAACGTGTGCTGGCGTCTTCTTTCTTCCGCTCTATCCTGCTACTGCTAGCTGCTCACAAACCCCCAAGAGCATTTCGTGTAGGCATGTGCCTCAGTGGGTCCATTGTTTGACATCTAATTGATGCCTCTGATCATGTTACAAGTCAGTCAAGCCACTACAAGTAGGTAGCCTTAGCAATTAAGGACTGATCCAGAGACGGGGACACCGATATTTAGAGTATAAACACACCTGAGCTTGACTGGTTAATTGGCCAAGTTAACTGACCAGATACCATCCTATCAGTGGTTGAAAAAGCCAGCTGCTGTCCAGGGTTTGGCTTGTTTTGTAGTGTGGTAGGGCCCTTGTGAAAGAGGATGTGGTTCAAAGAGGATGGACGGGTTGGTTATGCACAAGGCCAGTCACTAGTACACTTGTAACCAAATAATCTCAAATTGCGAGATATCTTATCAGGATCATTTTTTTAAATTATAGCTTTATCTGTGTGTGTTTACATATACTTGCTACTTGCCAGACCTTTGACATTATGGCTCCCGTAAACCATATCTGTCTAGACCTTTGTGATGGGTGGAGATGTGTGTATTGATGGAGTGCTTTAGGATGTTTTGAATGATCAAGCAGTGATCAAACCTTGACATTAAGGAACATCAATGTACAGCCTGTCTGTTGATGCAGGTTTCTTAAAAACACTTTCTTGTGAATAAAGAAGTGAAAGTAGCCCACACACTCTTATCACAGAACCACAAAGCTACGATTAGCTGTGTTTGTCACTCACGTCTTGGTCATAACCTATAGGAAGGGTAGAGATCTGAAGTCTGTTTTCTGTGTCACATGCAACATAACATTTACACATCTCTCAACCTGTGAACAATATTTGAGTCTGATTGGCCTTTTCTGTGAGTGATCTTCATCTTTATTGGGGCTGTTAAAGTAGCATGAAGTACAGCAGGTTGGAATATTGCAATAAAGAAGGTGTGATATCTTCTGCCATTAAACAGTCCCCACTTCAGACATCTCTGATCAGTTCATTGGTTTTGTTGGAATAGGGTCATTCAGGTTGTCACAAAGGAAGAGCATGATATAGGCTAATCGCTTGTTAACTATCTACACATTTTGCAATGGAAGCAGCTGACTACAGACGGCACTAAAACGGTCTTCATAGATTATCAATAGGCAAGTTAGCAAATATGGACATGTTTTTCCATGCTTGATCTTTCTGTAGTGTTCTTTTACTACTTTGCTTTTTTTTCATGCCTTCGTTTTATGAACACAAAGTGAATGTTTCCTGTCTAGAGGGAGTTGCATACCAGTGTTGTAAGAAAGTAGTATCTCAAGTATACCACTGGTGATGAATTACTATTATGCTGTCCCTAGGATAGCTAATTCTCAGAAACAGTCTAGTCAGCCACTGCAATTCATATGAAGTCTGACATGCATGAACCTGCTTACAACTAGTCTACTCTGAATATGTTGCAATAGGAATGTCAGTACCAATTCCCAAGAAGAGTTAGGGCGACATTCCTTCCTGTTCTTCGGTGAGATAAGCATGTTTATAAGCTTCCATTCAATACATTGTTGACAAGGGGAGTGTTGGCCGGTCTGGGCCAGCTGATTCTATGTGGCGCTGCTGTGACGGAAGGCCGCTTCAGTGCAGTAGGTGAAACAGAGACGTGCCCTATAGTAGGGCTCTCTGAGCTGCCTGGCACACAGTCAGAAAACGAGTGAGGGAGTGAAAGAGAGAGAGAGCAGGGGGGAGGGACGTCATGCCCTGGATTACAACCAGAGTGCTAGGGAGACGGGGGGGAGGACAGCTACTGCTTTGCAGGCGAAGTGTCACTTTACAACTTTAGAAAGAGAAAGAAAAGTTGAATCAGACTTTGGGCAGTGTGTCTCTCACCACGCAGGTAAGAAATATCCACCAAATAGAGATTGTTTTAGTCAAGTATAACAGGATAATGGTCAGGGTTTTTTTTGTTTTTTTTGTTAGGGAAGTGTGCAGATGGGGGGGTGTGTCCGAGAGAGAGAGTGAGTGAGTGAGTATGGGGAAGTGAGCGAGTCTAGGCTAGGCATCAGCACTTGTCTACGAGATAAAGAAAGACACTGTATATTAGGTTAGACTCCTTGGTGTTAAGCTAATGTTTTGTCTAACCGTCTCTGGCCACTCTGTAAGTGTTTTGTAAATATCTTGCCTGCTAGGTCTACTTTTTCCACCCCCATCGTATGTGTAGGCTAGTCTTAAGCTTGTGTGTACCTTGTATTTAACTCGCGTATTTAGCTTGTGTAGTGAGTAACGTCTTGCCAATATTAAAGCCCTGTTTCTCAATAGTATTTTTGTTCCAGTAACGCAATAACAGAATGGCTTCCCTTTTTGAATTGTGATAAAGTAGTCACATCCATGCAATTTTATTATTGGTCCTCCAGTAATAGACATCCATTTGCTTTCAAATGTTCATTAACATTATAAGTCTTTATTTATTTGTACTCCCTGTATTGGCTCCTACCTGTGCTATCTGATCGCAACAGGAATTTCCACATTGGACTGTAGTGTAGGCGTGCCCCTCGGCGCTGGATATCATTCTCAGTGCCTCGTTTCAATATCCCACGGTTATCTCCCCAATGTTGTCGCTGCTGGTGTGCTTTTTTATGGCGTTGATCAAGGTCTCTACTGTTAAGGAATGTCGAGTTTCCCTTTCCTGTAAATCACAGTTTATCCTATTAGAAGGCCTGTCGCCCCGGATCAGGGTTGCCGTGGCGGCGTGGCGCGTCCCCGATGCGTGCGCCTGCATGTGTGTGTGCAGAGCTGCACACGTGGGGCCGTCTGGTCTGGACTGTAGATGAGCCCTTGACAGCGGCTTGACCTGACCACCGTCTGACGAGGGCTTACTTCCCGTCACGTCCGCCAGACTGGAGGCTACGTGATGTCACCTGCACCTGGGGAGGCGTGGGGGTCGTGCTGGCTCGTTATAGCTGCCCGGCTCCCCTGGGTCTGCACGTATGGGTCTGCACGTATGGCTAGAGAAGGGTCAACCAGAGTCAAATGCCACACATACTCGGGAAGAAAATATCCTTCATTTCCTGAAACGGGGGGGGGCGTACATTTTGAAGATTCTTTGGTGTTTGTTTACGTAATGAAATGCAGACCTATTGCATGGGTTGATTCTTCTATGGTGTGTGTCAGATTGAGTGTGTGTGTGTGTGTGTAGGATCATGCCCACTGTCTGAACAAGTCTGTGTTTCCTATGTTGTCAGGATCCGTCGCTGACACAGCGGAGCCCGGACGAGGGGAGGAGAGAGGGAGCTGGAACGGAGAGCCCAGGGTACCTGTCTACAGCACTGATGGACAGCATGGTGAGCCAATCACACTGATCCAGTGGGATGGGGAGGGATATGGCTGTCAACATGTACTGGTTTATTGTCCCCATTACGTTTTGGCAACCTTCGACAGTACACAAAAGAGCTACCATCCCCCACCTTAGTTGGTAACATTGGGACATTGGTTGCATGGTTATCTCCCTGTAGCTTTCAAACCACAAGGGCTTCTTTACGAAGAACATTTCTACATGCTTCACAGTGTTATTGGAAGGTGTTGCACAACGTCACTTCACTTCCTCTTAAGAAACAAACTTGCCGCTGCATGCATTGTTTTGAGATTCAACCACTGCAGGTTTTATGTGAAAGAGTTGGGAAGTGTATCCTCCCAATTCAGCCACACCTACATGAATTGAAAACACGGTTGCTCTATTTAGCTGACAGTGCAGAATTACCCACCACACCCACGAGCACCCGAGGAGAGCGCGAGCTTGTGCAAACCGAAGCCCTCGCTACGGCCTGAAACACCTCCCTCACCAGGCCTGGCCTTTCATTCTGCTGTTTGTTTCACTGAAGCGTTGCTACTGTATCAGTGAGAGTGCCCGGGGGGGCAGCAGATGTGGCAGGCCCTTTGATGTCGGGGTGCAGAGCGGGGCTAGGTTGTAGTGTGCCACGTGTCTCCTCGTGTCCACTCTCTGGGAGTCCTGTCCACTCTCTGGGAGGCCTGTCCACTCTCTGGGAGGCCTGTCCTCTGGAGCACGTCCAGAGTGCGGCCGCGCCTCCCCCAGTCACACAGACATCCTCCCCATGGCTGTGTGAGGAGGGGGGCTCGAAGGGCCAATCAGAGAAGGGTATGTCTTGCCGAGGACCCGAGTCACCGTATCGAGCTGAAACAATGACCTGGGTTAGTCCATGTGTCAGTCTGCACAGTTCATGTTGATGTCTGACCAGTTGCGTTAGATTCGTGACTTCATTGTGTGGAGTAGTGGCTGATCTTTGGAAAGGGGGCCCTCTGGTGGTGGTTTGACTGATGATCCACTGTAAACCTAACCAGCACTGATGTGGCATGATTACAGAGAGGTATAATGCTGTGCTGCTGGCACTTGTACACATGGCTCCTCATTTGGTTTGTTTGAGTGCTCCTAACTCAGGCCTGTGTAAACACAAAACAATTGAATGCAGGTGACACACTATACAGTAAGCCTAACAGATAACCAGTATCATACGCAGTACCATACTTGCTGCTGACGTACGTCACATGTCGGTGATGCCAGAGTCCAGATCAGTAGCGATGAGATATGACTGGGAACTATGTGATCCAAAGTTCTCCTCCACATCAGACCCTCCCACAGGCCCCTCCTCTCTTATATCAGTCTCATGTTTGATTCTACGCAGCGCTGCTAATGGGGTGTGTGTGTGTGTGTGTGTGTTTCTTTCTCTCTGTGTGTGTCATAGCTCTAGTGAAAGGGTTTTGATGATGAGCACTGTAGGATTTAATCCCATGCGTCATACCGGAGTGCTCTGCCTATACATCCAGTCCAGCCATAACTCTGGGTGGTCCTCCCCCTCTATCTTATTAGATGGGCCTTAAATCTCCTGCAGCCAGGAGAGGGAGAACTGTGCAGCAGCAACACGAGCAGGAGGGAAACGCTTATCAAAACAGGGAACTGGACCACAGTCCCTTCACTGTTCATGTGACTGAAACCAGAAGTGTACCCACTGGAAGTGGGATTTGTTGCTCATGTTTTTTCCCCCCACTGGTCTGTCTCTCTGCCTCCGTGCCCTGGTCTGATGACAGAATGCCGCTCTGCCTCCGTGCCCTGGCGTGGGGCCGTTAGCGGGGCCAGAGTCTTTAATTGTCCAGGGGCTGATTGGACAGACAATGTGCCCACCGAGCCGTTGCAATCAGGAGGGCTGAGCCCCCGTCCCTGTCTGAGGCCCTGGGCTGGTGTCTGAGTTCGCACCAGGACCGGTAACACATCGACATAAAACCTCAAATCGATCATGAAAAAGGCCTACACTGTAACATCAGGCCCAGTTATGGTCTTCATGCTTGGATGCCCCAAACAAAATGGACTACACACTACATGTACTGTATTAATCTGGACATAAAGTGTGAACATTGCCTTGACTGACAGGCGGAAGCACACGCCCGCAAGGCCGTTATTACTAAGAACACGTTTGAGGAGAATGTGTTCCTGTGGGGACTGTGAGTGGGAGGGGCTTCCCAGGTGTGACCGAGGCTGGTTCTCTAGCCTGTGTGTTCCGCCAGGGTTTCCCAAAGGTAACCGATCCCTCTAATCCTGTCTTGTGAAGCCGTTCTTAATCACTTTCCAGTCCTAATGTACTATGTTTGCTTTGTCCGTTAGAAACAAAAGGGCTGGTATTGGGTTCAGGCTGGTGTCGATTCAAGACTTTCATGTTGTCAACAGGTTCACATGAGCACAATAGGGGTTATTTTACCAGACTCTGGGTACCCACAATGCACCAGTGGTACCTTTTCACAGGTCTCTATTAAGGATGTGGGAGAGAGAGGTCGAGGTGTGTACTTTTGTGTCACTGACCCACATGATGTCACCTGGTAACCTGAAGGTGAGGTCACCAGTGGATAGGGTTCCACTAGGGCCATCCTTTCCCACAGATTAGTCACAGAGACTGCGACCTGCAACCACTCGTTTGATTATTGATCGACTTAACCCCCTCCTTTTAAAAGACACTGGCATGGTTTAAGTCTTATGATCGAAACATATCTTTGTAGACATTTCTGACTTGTTTGCACATTTCTGGTCTCTGAGATGGCGTAAGGTGTTAAGACAGGGCTTGCAGACGCTTATCATTCACAGTCGACATACGCGGTCAAATGTTCCTCACGCTAATCTGATGTGGTCACGTGTGTGAGTCGCTGCGTCCTCGAGTAGATAACTGGTTACTGAGAGTGGCTGAGTTGCTGTTCTGTAGCACTCTGCTCCGACGCCCTGTGATGTTAAGTGAGTGTCGGCGTCCACGTCGGAGTCACGGACGTCCCCGTGACACACGAACGCCAGCCCGAGCGCCCAGCGCCCGATAAGGCCACATGTGTCTCCAGCGTTATTCTGGGAAAGGAGGGCAGAAGCTCATCCCAACAGGGGAGAATCTGCATGTTGACAGGATGCCCCTGCCCTGATATCTATATGGAGACCTGACTGAGGGAAGCATATGGTGTGATGGACCTATGGCTGGGTGGAGGGGGGGTGTTAAGGTATATTCTGCCTGTGTAGGGATTCCTCAGGCTTTAATGGCAGGGGGCTGATGCTTAGAGGGCTCTGAAGGTTAATGCAGCTTCTATCCTGGACGCAATATGAAAGAGCCCCATGTGCTGCTGTGGTGCTGACGGCTCTGTACAGTGCATCAACATGATGAACTGATGCCGTGCTCTGGCGCCGTATATCCTGACAGCCCCCCCTCCCCCCTGTCACGCTCCAGAGCTACAGGCTGCTTCCACACGATTGGCTGCCCTGGTTTCACGGATCTTTCCAGCAACGGCTGCTCTACTCCGGAACCCCTGTGACGTCACAGCGACGCAGAGCTAGCGACGGTACAGGATGGAGAGGTCTGGTGTTACTGCATTAGAGGCAGGATGGTTGCTCTCTGGGCCTGGTTGGTATGCGGGCAGCACCCTGGCTTACATTAGTACTATTTCCCCCTCAAAGAATGGTTGAATAGAGAGAGCGAGAGAGAGAAAGAGAAGGGGGGAAAAAAACAAGAGGCTGACTCAATGTCACGACTCGACAATCAAAGATAGGGGGGGAGGGGGTATGTTGTGTAAACCCCTCTGGCTTAGGGGACACTGTACACACACACACTCAGTCTCACCCCTCCTTTCTCCTGGGGGGAGCAGGGGACCATGCCGTGGTTGTGCTGGGTGCTGCAGCTCTCGGCAAGGAGACACCCAGAGGAGGAAGGGGGAAGAGGCAGCGCCGCTGTAGAATGCTGTGTCACTGCTGCTCTCCGCATAGGCTCCCTCCAGCCCCTCCTTCCTCCTCCCTCCCATCCATCCATCCCTGTCGACGCGCTTTCTCAATCGCTGCCAAATCCAACAGCAGCTTGACGACGTTTGATACAGGGCTGCAAGTGCCCATCTTGGTGTGCTGTTCGAGGAGTCTGTCTTTGTGTCTGGGCGGGTGGGTGTGGACCTGTGTGTGTGTGTGTGTGTGGGGGGGGGGAGGGGCACTGTACTGATGCTGAGGTGTCAAGACGGGAAACGAATGGCTGTGGAGAAACGTCGTCCGATATGGATTGACAAATGATCGTTTCGTAAAAGACATGATCTGAAGTGTGTGTGTGTGTTCACTGTTGCTGTGTGGCTCTAGCCCAGTGGCTGGAGCCCCTCAGGCTGACAGAGGTACACGTGTGATCCGCCGGTTAGCTGAGGGAGCTGGACGGTTCCAGGGAGATCTCGGTGAAGGGTGAACAGAGGGAGGGAGGGGAAACGAAGAGCGTACCGCTAGCGCATGTGTGGGGGGAGAGGGAGGAGATGCGCATGTTGAGGGTGGAGCTTAGCATCAGGCAGCTCGCTCTCTCTCTCTCTTTCCTCCCTCTCTCCTCCTCTTCTCACAGTAGCCTCCCTATTCTTTTGCTCTGGTCCAGGAGGTGCACCTGCAGTCGTTTCCTCGTCTTTTTCCTCTCTTCATCTCGGCTGTGCGTTCTCCTTTTGTGTTTATTTATTGATATTTTTTTCCTTCTTCTCCTGGACTATTTGCTTCCTTTCGGCTTTGCCTGAGCAACAGGGGGGCTTTTGAAGGCATCCGTGTGCTCTCTCTCTGTCTCCCCCTCCGTACGTTCCTGCCCCCCTTGTGCTGGGGGGGTCAGTCAGTTCTGGTGGGGGGGGGTGGGCTCCGTCCCCTGAGCAGCTTGCGGGGCGCGTGTGGAGGGAGGGGGGGAGGGGAGGCGGCTGTGGGGAGGGAAGGATGGTTCTGCCTGCCTCTGGTGCTCTGGTCGTGCTCCGTAGGCAGTGTGTCTCGCAGGCACAGCCCTGCCTCTCCTCATCATGAGCCTGGCAGCCAGGGTCACCTGCTCTATGCTCAACTGTTTTGTAAGTCACACCCGCTTTATTTGTAAATGCGTGCATGTCTGTGTGTCTGTGTGTGCGCGCATGATTTCTTTGTAGCGTTTGTCTCCCCGGTGTAAACACACTGCTCCCTCTCTCTCTCGTGTGTGTGTGTGTGTGTAGGGAGATTGTAAGTCTATGGGGGTTAGGGATGTTTGTGGCCGACGCACGTGAGCACTGCAGCTGTTAAATAATCAACGGCGGCTCCACGGCATATAGAGTCCCTGACTGTACAGCTTCCGTTTGTTCGAGGACGTGAAGCATCGCTTAGCGTTACCGTTCTCCTGGGCGTGCGTTCTATTGAGGCCAGACGGCCACGTGAGCGGCCGGGGTGCGAGGAGGCACGTTGCCACGGTGAGAACACGCCGCCACATGGCAACTGTTGAGGCCCGCAGCCTCCGCTAGCCTAGCCCTGCTCAAGAGAGGACCACGCTAGCCTAGCCACACTCAGGCCAGGGCTGTGAGAAGTGGTGCAGTGGTGATGTACGAGGAGGGGAAATATAAATAAATGAATGACTAACGTACAGCAGGTGGTTGGACTGGAGAGTGCAGTGTACTGTGCATTGTTGATGCTCCCTGCCTGCGGTTTCCCTGCTCTGACTGTGCAGGGGAGGCAGAGAGGGGAGGGAGGGGTCAGAGGGGTTTCTCAGCCCAGGTTAGCTGAGCTCCTCGGGTTGCCCCTCGACCTTCCAGCTGGGTCACCCTGCCCCCAACCTAACCGATCGCTATAGTCGACCAAGCTGTGCTTGGCTTGGGCTCCGGCCATTGTCCTATTCCACAAGGTTAAAAAGAAATGGTCAAATAATCAATGCAATGGAGACCAGCTAACTCATTTATTTTTCTTGTCTTCTATGCCAAGTATGTTGATGTGATGAAGGGATTTGATTGGCAGGCTGATTCGGGGCTGTATGTCCTGTCCTGGGTTCTAACTGGTTGAGCACTGCTGGATTTATGAACTGTGTGTGCGGACGGAGACTTAGCTGTACTTCACTGTCAGAGATTCAGCTGAATCGGCTGTTTTGTTGCCTAGCTGCCTGTATAATTTAGCATCAACACTCCCTTGTTGCCATCCAATTTCATAGCATGTTGAAGGCCTCTTTTAAACTGCTGGTTTCCAAGGTCCCGAGCTTCTGTTCAAAGTGCCGTAGCTTTTCGTTTTCAGTCTTTTTCTTTGGAATCCTCCTTTCTTTCTTATTCCCAAGGTTCAGTTTCCCCCTACCATGCCCACGCTCCTCCTCTCCCCCCCCAGCAAACACTGTGTTTGTTTCCCTTTATACATCTGTTTCCAAACTGAACCATAAAAAGCCCAACTTAATTGAATTGGTAGAAGTGGTTTTCCATGACTCAGACACCATTATGCCCCCGTGGTGATGTGGGCTAAATGAATCAGGAGTGTTAACAGAGCCAAGAAGCTTCTGAGGATGATTCTGCCTGCCCCACGCTGGTACTTGCTCCGGAGAGGGGGGGGGCTTGGTTGGCGGGAGGGAAGGGGGGGGTCCTGGAGATTAGACCCCATGCTCCCTGTCTGGTACATGGCGGGTGAGGCCCTCCTGGAGCCTGGCAGCAGATGGGTTGTGGTGATGAGCGGCGTTCTGCCACTGACTGGACCTGTTCCGTCGGCACAGCCCGGGTCCTGTCGAAGCCTCCAGGGCGTCAGCGAAGTGACGGGGTGGATAAACACTTCAGGCTGTTCTCCCTCAGAGGAGAGGGCGTGCTGTCATTTCAGGCCCTGTACCCTCTCCTCCCAAGGTGGCACTCTTACCTACATTCAACTGCTGTCCTTTTGTTGTTTTACAGTTTGGCTTGTTGTTCTCTTACCAGAAGCCCCGCCCCTCCTCACCTCCCCTTAGGGAAAGATGGCCCTCTACATGTCTGAACAGAGGAACCAGTCCTCACCACTCAGCCGTGTGCTTGGGTGTGTCTATATTGGTTCGTGTGCATGTGAACCGTCTCTCCTGAGCTCTGCTGTGACCACGCTGCAGAAGCTCTGCTAAAATAAGGCCGCTCTTTCAGGACATGCCTATGAAATATTAACGTGCCAGGGGGAGGGGGGGAGCGAAGAAGAGAGGATGGGAGTGTATGATTCATCACACATCCATGAGTCTTAACTGCCCAGCAGCCCTGAGTTACAGCCCCCGACAATATGGCCTCGTCACGTCATTCTGTGGTCCCCGATCCCAACACTCGCCCTCTCCTCCTCGTTCATTTCTCACTCCCTCTCTGCCTGTTATTATCCTGCCTCCTGCGTGCCTGTATATTACTGTGTAAATATACCTCTGGACTGTGACCAAACGTCTCAGACAGCAAAGCTTGTCCTGTTGTTTTCCCCTCCTGACACCCAGTGCAGATGTGACTCTGACCCGATGGGCTTGCATTCTGGGACATGATGTACATTGGAAGCCATGTGCCTGGATGTTTCTGCCTCAGTGCATATTTGAACAGGGCTGGATGGGCCTGTAGTCCTATGGCTTGGTAACTCCCTGTGAAATCTGTCTCCTTGCAGAGACATCAGATCATAGCATCATAAAGGAGAGTTTTTCTGAATGTGTAGTATTTGTAATCCAGCACAAAGCTCTGGGCAGATTACGTAAATATTTGTGTCCTGACATTTCCCTGTGCTTGGCTTCCTTTGTTTCAAGGAGAAGAACAGTTTGAGAACTGGAATAAATCGTGGCAGATCTGTTTAGTTTCAGATCTTCTGATCTTCGGTTCCCCTCCATGTTTGGCCCTTCTCCCTCTTCTCTCTCTCTGTCCCATATTAGAATGAATGTATAGACTATATATATATGTTATAATCCCTGGTGGGTGGCTGGGTCGGGGGGTGGGGGTGGGAGTGGCTCACTGGATGGCTTTAACTGAGGGATTACCGTGACATCGTCATATACATATTTAAAGGAGCACAGACCCCTTTTGACGTCTAGTCGTAGAAACTGTTGAAACCTGCTCACAAAAGTGACGTGTTCCCGTTGATCAGGACCCAGATTAGATGTGGGCCTGTGGATAGAGATGGGCCGTGTCTCGTACGCCAGGCCCGGCTTTCTGAGTGGTTGTCGGGACGGGGCTGGGGGAAGGTGGTTGTCGGGACAGGGCTGGGGGAAGGTGGTTGTCGGGACAGGGCTGGGGGAAGGTGCGCAGGCTTTCAGCAGTGACGAAGCAGAATTGTGTCAGGCACAGCACACACTGTTCCCTATCCTCCTGTCCTCCTGGCTGCGGAAACCCAACCCTTCTCATTTATTTATTTCTCTCTCCGCCTAATCCGATTGGATGAGGGAGTTGGACGGTACGGTGTTGGACGGATCAAAAGGCTGCGAGACACGAGTTTGTTTACACGTCTTGTCTATTCTGGTGCTGCGTTCTGTCTCGCTCTGCAGGACGTGGGGCTGGTGTGTAATCATCGTCTCAGCAGGTGCCGAGTTCACTCCACGCTAATATCAATCTAAACTACAGTACTGCCTGACTGACTGCCAGCCTCAACTCTCTCCTATACTTTTCCTGTTACCCTACTACCACCAGCTCACCTGGGCCTGCCTAGAACTGCCTTTTTTAAGCTTGGTCCACACGTTCTAAATGTGGAGACTGTGCTCTTCCAGTTTAGCGACAGAGCCGCCTCAACGCGAGCCCACCTGCCAGAGGGCTGGAGCCCCGCTCCCCTGTGATTGGGTGGGCGGGCAGGCGGGCGCTGGCTGAGGTCTGGGAGAGAACACGGTGTGCTAACAGACCCCACAGTGCAGCGTCAGGGCTCAGAGGCAGCTTCAAAGGAGCGCCCAGCTTAATGTTGCCAAGTCATCGACTGGGCAGGTCGTGCTGGGAGAAGAAAAATGGGAGGCAGGAGAGAACAGATTACTGTATGTCTGTGTGTGTGTCTGTGTGTGTGTGTAGGCTCAAATGGGCTTAGTTCCTGCTCCCTCCCAGTGATTGCCATTATACCACCGCTCTGTCGCAACACTCATTCTGCAGCCTAATTTATGGCTCCCGTCTGGCACAACATGGCAAGCCCTCACTCCCCCAGAATACCTAATGAAGCTGTGTCGAGGCAGCGCTGGTGTTGCCACACAGTGCTGGGTGCGGTCGGCCCGTCTGTCTTTCTGACCCGTCTGTCTTTCTGACCTCTTCAGGTCAGACTGCCCAAACGACCCCCCCCCTCTCGTTAATAGATGGACTGCTCCACCATGCCAAGGCCCCCAGTGTCAGAGAGGGTGAGATTGATAGTCAGACAGCTGCCTCATGAGAACAGGCAGCAGGCTGATAGGAACAGTGTCTGGAATATAGGAAAGGTCACAGAAGCAACTGCCCAAGGAGCCTTGTTGTGTTTGGGCCCCCTCTCTCCTGAGACGAGGTGTTGCTGTCTCGGCCCCCTCTCCTGAGACGGGGGTGATGCTGTCTCGGCCCCCTCTCCTGAGACGAGGTGATACTGTTTCGCCCCTCTCCTGAGACGAGGTGATGCTGTCTCGCCCCCCCTCTCCTGAGACGAGGTGATACTGTCTCGCCCCCCCTCTCCTGAGACGAGGTGATACTGTCTCGCCCCCCTCTCCTGAGACGAGGTGATACTGTCTCGCCCCCCTCTCCTGAGACGAGGTGATGCTGTCTCGGCCCCCTCTCCTGAGACGAGGTGATGCTGTCTCGGCCCCCTCTCCTGAGACGAGGTGATACAGTCTCGCCCCCTCTCCTGAGACGAGGTGATACTGTCTCGCCCCCTCTCCTGAGACGAGGTGATGCTGTCTCGGCCCCCTCTCCTGAGACGAGGTGATGCTGTCTCGGCCCCCTCTCCTGAGACGGATGCCGTCAATGCCTCCTCTAATCAGGATTTATCGTGTTGAATTAGTCCCATAGACAGGCTCTAATGTAGCGGCTAATCACGTTAACCTTGCACGCCATCTTTGATTGGTAAAGCTGAAAGTGTGAGTACAACCAGGTGTGTTGCTCTGCCCACGAGCATCTCCCAGACCCACAGTCAGCCTGTTCAGCTCATCAGTCGCCACCTATCTGATCCCTGTGGTTCCCCACCGCCATCCTCTGTCCATCCTCAACCCAGATACAATGGCTTTCTGCCTGTGTTTTTTGTTACGTGGACAGATGGATTCTCTGTAATGTAATCCCACCAAGGATACTGCTTCCCACTCATACTTTCCAACATCAAGCAGAACTGTGTCCTGGTTGACGTTCTGTTTCCGTTGCAAAGTTTTCTCGCCTCACCATTGACGTTGCCAGCCCTTGAGTCAACTTCGTTTTTTACGAGCTTGGGGATTATCAAACAAGCTTTTAACAGTAGTTATGCCTCCATGGGTAATTAGCAGCAGTAGTGAGGAAGCTTCTAGAAGCCCAAACCTGACTGTGTCCCAAATGTCTGGTCTACCTGAAGTCCAGACAGAGGGATACGTTCCCCCACTCTCTGTGATTAAAGCTGTTGGATGTCACAGTCATGTGGAAGGTGTTGTTGCTTTCATATCCAACTGCAATTCGCTAGGCTTAGTTTGGAGCTTGTGTGTGTGTTTTCTGACACCAGGCCAGCCCGACCAGTAGAGCTGAGCCTGCCTGTGGGTTTGATCAGTGGCTCTGACCTGATGGTGGCAGATGTCTCATTCTGGGTGGCATGAGTAATCATCACATGGCAGGAGGGCTACACTATATAATGAACCCTCAGGAGGGGTTCCCGCCACATGAAGTCTGTTTGTGTGCTTGCATTGACTAACTCCAATTACTTAGTCACATGAAAACTGTGTTTCCTTCCTATGAATATCAGGTAGCTGATGCCAGCTCAACGTCTCAACTCTGGTGGCAGCATCCTGGCAGTCTGGATATTATGCATAGTCACGATCTGTCAGTGTGTCTCAGCTTGTTGTCTGGTCGGTCTGTGTCTGTGTGTGTGTCTGTCTGTCTCTCTTTGTCTGTCTGTCTGTCTGTCTGTCTGTCTGTGTCTCAGCTTCTGGTCTGTCTGTTTGTCTGGCCTGTGTCTGTTGTGTGTGTGTCTGTCTGTCTGTCTCTCTTTCTCTCTGTCTGTGTCTGTATGTACCGTGCCAGAGCCCGCCCTGCCCCTGTGTCTGAGCGGAGGCGGTGATGGATGGAGGGAGGGCTCTGGGCACCTGCTGCTTAGACAGCCTGGATGGAGGAGGAGGAGGGAGGGAAAGCGAGAGGGGAGAAGGAGAGGGGATTATAGCTGCATCCTCCTTCTGCTGCTTCTCAGCGTTCCTCTGCTCTTGGTGCTTTCTGTCCAGCAGTTAGTTTCAGATTATCTATCCTTTTGTACAGTATGTCTGAATGAACTCGTTGCTCGCCATGTTTTAGGATGGAGCCTAAATGTTCCCTGTGCAACTGCATGTGCGTGAATCGTTCTTATGGAATTACCCTGTCTCCGTATACACTGTTTGATCCTGTTACAATTATTGTTCAACGAGCAGAAAGACTTGTTTACATTTCTGTTTCCTCCCCGAGGTATTGATTTTAAATTTGCTTTGAAAAATGTAATTCAGCTCTTTTCATGTAAAAGGCCTCCTGTTAAAACGAAACTGCTACTGGTGCTCAGTTCTGCATTGGGATGAGAGATTCCTCAACACAAACAAACAATTAAATACACCCCAGAGGGAAGCCTAATGCTTCTTGGCACACGCAGTGACCTTTTCTGCTCCTTTAAAGGGCAGGTGTACGTCTCCTTAACTACTGTCCCAGCAAAGCACATCTGAAAAAGCAGAGAGCAAAACATCTTTCGTCACCGTGGCTTATCAGCTATGACTGGCCAGGAGTCTCTCTTTTTACAAAGGCTCTGAGCTGGTCGCCACGGAGACACTGCGATTTCAAGGTCACCTCTTCCCTACTGTTCCCTGCACAGTCCCAGCCATCTGCCTGCCACACTCTCTCTCCAAGTGGGTCAGTCCCACCTCAGAAACTAGTCTGTAATAATAATACATGGGGGCGTAGACTAATTATATTAGCTATCATTTGTTGTTACCTGTCTGACCTCAAGGCTGCAGACCGGTTGTCCATGTGTCTTGGTATGACTCAGAGGTGTGTATTTGAGGATGTGTTGTTGCTGTGGGGAGCGCGCCGGGTGGTCGTGTCTGTTTAGACTGTGGTGCTGTCTCCGTCTGCGGGTGTCTGGGCTAGGACTCTCCTCCTCCTCCTCCCATCTCTCTCCCTCTCCTCCCATCTCTCTCCCTCTCCTCTCTTCCCATCTCTCTCCTCTCCTCCCATCTCTCTCCCTCTCTCCCTCTCTCCTGCCCTCTCTGGAAACACACACGGGTCAATGGCACCAAAGGCACCTTCTGAGAGTCCTGTCATCACACAGACCAAGGAGAACTCGAGATGTTCTTTTTGTAAGACGTCCCTGAGTGGATCTAGCTGATCACCGGACTGTGTGCAGCAGCCCTCCAGGCCTCGGGTTTGTTTGCTCCCGGCTGAGCCCTTCCTCTGTTAAAGACCACAGCCAATGGCCTCTAATTCAGCCGCTGAGTAAATGTTTGGCGTGAGTCATAGCTAGTGCCAACTGCCAAGCCCTAGAGCTTTCTAGTGAACAGTGTCCATGGACACACTTCAGTCCAGTATTACTGACTCACCGCTACCTTACCAACCACTCGCTGCTCCTCCAACTTGGCCCAATCTTGGAGTACAGGCAGTTAAAAAGCTCATTAATATCCGGAAGGGAACCTTCTATTTTTTTCGTAGTCGTGACTACTTTCCTCAAAACCGTTGTTGTGGGTCTTGCTGAGATCTTTAACCTTCCCTCTCATGTGGTGGATTGCACAAGGTCCCCCAGGGCCAATATTTAATCCGCTGCATGATGCCTGTGAACACGCTCCCAGTGATGGCAGATTACAACCTGGCCAATAAACGATACTGAGAATATAGGACCATTAATTTTGTGAGGGTGGATTTATTGAATGGTTGGAAAGTTAGAGTTCTGCCATATCAATAAAATATCAGAAATAAACATGTAATTAACGCAACTCTCCAGTTTACGATCAGTGTACTGTTACGATTGACTGAAGCCCCTGTGTTGTGTGTGTGTGTGTGTGTGTAGCTCGTGCACCCGGCGTAGGAGGAAGGTGGTGTCTCATGTCTGACAGCTGTGTTGTTTGTTTCCTGCAGGGTGAAGAGGGGCCCCCCCAGTCTGGAGTACATCCAGGCCAAGGACCTGTTCCCCCAGAAGGAGCTGGTGAAGGAGGACGAGAGCCTTCAGGTAACACCTGATTCCACTGGGTAGCACCCACCTCCACTGACTCCACTGGGTAGCACCTACCTCCACTGATTCCACTGGCTAGCACCCACCTCCACTGACTCCACTACCACAATAACACGCTGCTCAGGAAAGATGAGCAGGCAACGTCTGTAACTGGAAACCAGGAGATGCATTATTGTTGTTCAAAGCTTGGTGGATATGATTTGATCAGGTCAGGAAAAACAACATGTTGCCAACAGTTAAATACTTTTACATCGGGCTAATCTGATATGTATCTGTTAACCATTAGGCTTACATTTCAAATAATACAGCTCACGTGAAAGGCTTTCTGCTGAACTGGCGCAAGGTTGAAAAACAACCCTTGTGGTAGAGACTGGGAATATTGACTTATGACTTAATGTGAGGAGTGTGTCCAGAGTATTAATATGTATTTAGGTACGCTCCATTAGAGTTGTTTGTCCTTCTCTGGCCTCGTTGTTGTTGGCTAGATGGCCTGGACACGGAGCACATCCACCCAACAGGCCTTTCAGACAAGCCTGCGCACGGACGGGATTTCAAAAGTCCGGAACAAGCTCTTTTCTCTCAAGGCAAATGCCTCAGGACAGTGATGAGAAAGGATTGAACTTCTAGAGAATTTCAGTCAGTGACAGTCAGGTCAAAACTTGACAGAAGTTCAGTTCTTGGAAGTTTCCTCTAAACTCTGGTATGTAGTAGGAGTTGTTGGTACTGTTAGTATCTTTAAAGGAAACGCATCAAATTCAAGACCAAATATGGCTAGTAGGCTATGGCTGTCTCTCACTTAGCCTACAGGCTAGTAGTTACTTGCGGCCTAGCCTCACCACTTCAGCAGTGGCTTTAAACCTCAGGAAATTAGACTGGGTGTGGATTAGCTGGCTGGGTGATAGGCTAATAGTGACGGAGTGAGGGCCAGTCTATGAGCTCATCTTTAATCCTGCGGGTGAAGTAGCAGCGTTGCTCTGGTGACTGCCATTGTGCTGGAGTGGAACCTTGAAAGCCACGGTGTGACTGGACCTGAGCCTGCACGACAGGGAGGGGGGTGGGGGAGGAGTCTGGAAGGGGGGTGGGTTTGATTCTCAATACGTCCATCCGAAAGTTTTATAAACGATTTAAAAAAACAAATTGGATGTTGAGTAACAAGGTTACTGTCCAACACAACTGTCGTGTCGAAGGCTGGCTTGCACGTGGTCTGATCGACGTCTCCAGCTCCCTTGTGTGGCTCCACATGTAGGCTAAGCCCCAGAAACACAAAAGACCCATTTATGAATGAAAGAAAGTATTATGGGCTGTACAGAATTGTTTAAATTGATTAGTATTAAGGCCGCCTGTCGTCGTGAGGGCTTCTCCAGTGGTCGATCTCCAGTGGTCGATCTCTATCCAACTCCTTCTGACTGACACCTCCAACACTGCAGGCTCCTTACACCATCAGAGCCAAATGTTCTGCTACCCACTGAAAGGACATAGTCTTTATTTTATTTCTATATAACCGCATCAGTGAGAAAGCAAACTCTGAGATCCTTATGGGTTTATTGAATCATATTTAATGACGCCTTTTTCTCATTGAGGAAACATAAAAAGGAGCTTACCGACACTTAGTGATTTCCAAGTGTCGGTGGAGTAGCTTGTGACTGGATCTTCAGAAGTCACTTTTCTGAATGTAATAAGCATCCGATGTGCTTTTTACTGCGGTCGGTTTTAACTTGGACATTAGTCACCAGCACCAGAAATACAATTACATCGATTCAGTAGAAAAAATGTGTTTATTCTGAGTGGACAGATGGAAGGGGCGAGTTTATAATGGTTTTATTCCCTCAGCTGAATAACATCCTCTTTGCTAAGGTCACAGTGACCATTTTATTTCTGGCATGGGAGCAGTAAAAGAAACGTTTTATAGCCTCTGAGCGTTCCCTTCTATCAGTCTAGGTTTACGGAAATGGGCCTGTATTGTTTTACAGTCTCCTCTGTTCATGATCAGATGATATTTCTTGTCTCTGGCCTCTGGTTGGCTATTCATCCTTCCCATGTATTCAGCGTGTGCAGTGATCCCCCATGTGGATCATTACACACAGCACACGCCATTACCAGACATCATAAAAGGCATGCTTTCATTTGAACCCCAGTCCAATGTCCATTGCGAAGGATCAATCTGGTTTTATTCGGAAATGATTTCCTTAGTCTCATCTCCATGACGATGACCCAGGGGCCCTGTATTTCCAAAGGGCTTTGTGTTGATGGGATGGAGAGGAGTGCACAGGCCTGGTGATTACCAGCCCATCCTGAGGAAGTCTCCAGACTCTCTCACCTGCTACCTTTTCATCTGCGTGCCCTATCATGCATGGACAGGCCTCTCCTGTTTGAACTGCAGCGCCATAAAAAATGCATGTTTGTCTTGCTGGGTATGGCATTACCTCCAGGCTGCTGAGTGCTGCTAGGAGGGACATCTTTGAAAGACAAAGAGCTCAACTGTTAAAAACACCACCCCTGCTCTCTGTTTAGTCCCGTCCCCCCCTCTTCTCCAGAACATATCTGTCAAACTAGTTATGGGAGTCTGACTGGCTTTAAATGTTTTAGATGTACCATAAATTCCTAGTTTGTAATTTCCATTTGGCAGTGTAATTTGAGGTGAGGTTCATGTCTCTTTCATCCCAGTAAGAAATGGGATTACGCAGCAGGGGAAGTGAACCAGAAGGTCTGGTCATGACCCGGGCAGAGGTTCACAGCAGGCTCGACATGACCACTTCTGGATCATTATGTCACAGAGGGGATGTCACAGAAGCCTGGCTGATCTGCTCTGGGGTCTGCTTAGCCATGGATCTCTGCCGCCACGAGGAGAACATCCTCTGTTAACAGGACCCAGTGCCATGGCTGCCTGATAAAACAGCTAATGAGGCTGTGTGTGTGTTCATTTTTCCTCTGCTCCCCGTGAGTCCCCCACAGCTGTCGCATGCGCAGCGTCGAGGACTCCGCTTGGCCATCTTGTTATTCCTGCCTCCCCCCCCTCGCAGAGCACTTTTCACTTCAGCATCCTCCTTTTTGTCTCCGGATCCGTTTTGCCCCCTTTCTTTTCAGTCACACATTGCTCCGCACGTGCATAAATGTGCATGTCCTTGCCACACGGGCTTTTGAATTCCCTCCCCTCCCTCCCTCTGCTCTACTCTGTCAAGTGTGAGCAGGCTGGCTGAACCGGAAGTCACGACTCACAAGCCAAGTCAGAAAATATTACTCACTGGTCTTTTTCCTCTCCCTCTCTTTCTCTCCCTCTCTCTCAATCTCTCTCTCCTCCCCCTCTCTCAATCTCTCTCTCTCTCTCTCTCTCTCTCTCTCTCTCTCTCTCTCTCTCTCTGCCGTGAGGGATATGTATGGGAAAACGTGACACAATATCTTCTGCTACACTAGCTGGCTACCAGTGAGTCATGCACACGTACATTTGGAGCAGAGCTGCTGTAATGCAGCTCCATGACCGTTAACTGAGAAACACTCCACAGGATTCGGTAAATCCTCCTTCTCAGAACGAGGAAGCTGTCTTCTCTCCAGACGCCTAGAGTTTACAGAAACTAACAAGCACATTTGCAGTTCTCTGCCTCTCTCCCTCTCTCTCTCTCTCTAGAGACGAGCACCGTGTGTGTGCCGGATCGTTCTAACGACAGTCGGCACCGTCATCCACCGGGTTTTAGATTAAAATAGCTTTCACACACACACACAAACACCCCTCCCATTTGATTAATTGAAAACGATAAATGCCCAAGGCTTGTGATCGATCTCCGCCTGTTCCATCTGAGTGTTGTGATATTGGCCCGTAGAAGTCATCTGTCTGCTAAACGGTCACACCTGGCGGGGCTCATAAAATATGAAACTTCCTCCCTCCCCCTCAGCGCTGGAGCACACTGCCTTGCTACTTCCGACGGCTGTCACAGGAAGATGTGGCTGAGGGTTTAAGACAGTGGGCCCTGCCTGTGCCAAACCATCCAGGAACTAGCAGTGAAAGATGATAGCAGCAGAGGCATGAATAAGACAGAGCTGAGTCTCAGTGTGCAGGGCTGGAGGTACTGTCTGGGCTGGGTCTCAGTGTGGAGGGCTGGAGGTACTGTCTGGCTGAGTCTCAGTGTGGAGGGCTGGAGGTACTGTCTGGCTGAGTCTCAGTGTGGAGGGCTGGAGGTACTGTCTGAGAGCTGAGTCTCAGTGTGGAGGGCTGGAGGTACTGTCTGGGCTGGGTCTCGTGGTGGAGGGCTGGAGGTACTGTCTGGGCTGGGTCTCAGTGTGGAGGGCTGGAGGTACTGTCTGGGCTGGGTCTCGTGGTGGAGGGCTGGAGGTACTGTCTGGGCTGGGTCTCAGTGTGGAGGGCTGGAGGTACTGTCTGAGCTGGGTCTCAGTGTGGAGGGCTGGAGGTACTGTCTGAGCTGGGTCTCAGTGTGGAGGGCTGGAGGTACTGTCTGAGCTGGGTCTCAGTGTGGAGGGCTGGAGGTACTGTCTGAGCTGGGTCTCAGTGTGGAGGGCTGGAGGTACTGTCTGAGCTGGGTCTCAGTGTGGAGGGCTGGAGGTACTGTCTGAGCTGGGTCTCAGTGTGGAGGGCTGGAGGTACTGTCTGAGCTGGGTCTCAGTGTGGAGGGCTGGAGGTACTGTCTGAGCTTGGGTCTCAGTGTGGAGGGCTGGAGGTACTGTCTGGCTGGGTCTCAGTGTGGAGGGCTGGTGGTACTGTCTAGCTGGGTCTGAGAGCTGCCAAGAGCAGGGAGAAAAGTGGAGGTTTGGAAAAGGCAGAGTGCTTTGTGCCAGTAGCCCTCTTTCCCCCCTGATGCTCTGCCAGCACTTGACTTGAACGGTCTCTTTATCGATTCTCTTTTTTCCGTTTTGTCATATTTCCATTATAAGTTTCTTGGAAACGAAAACTTTGTCCAGGGACATTTGAATTGAGACAAAAGAAGAGACTCCGTTGTCAGCAGCCGTGTCCTGATCTCACCATCCAGCTGCTTTCTGCTTCTCTCCCCTCTTAAAGCTCGACCTTTTTATATATATTAATTTATTTCCTCTTCAATTGCGTGTTTGTTAATGATGTAGTTTGGAGTGGACATCTTACTGTAATCCCCCTCTGGCCTGCTTTGCCTATGGTTTCATGCATCTACGAGAGTGACTCAGCGCATCATGCGAGCTGCGAACCGTTTGTCTCTAGGCAACACCGGTGTATGCATGCGCATCAGGGATAGGATGATTATCATTTTCCTCGTTGTCTCTAATGACTACTTGGAGCTAAACAAACAAACGTGTTTTAAGTGTGTCAGCAAGGAAGCGGAGCCACGGCTCAATGTAGAAGGAGAGAGAGAGAGACATAGAGAGAGAGACATAGAGAGAGAGAGAGAGCGAGAGACATAGACAGAGAGGGAGAGGGAGAGAAAGAGAGAGAGAGAGCGAGAGACATAGAGGGAGAGGGAGAGACATAGAGAGAGAGAGAGATAGATAGATAGAGAGGAATGGAGGAAAGGGCTTGATCAAAGCATCGCTTGACGTTCGTCTGACCGAGAAATAAGGGTGCTATGTGCTCTTCATTTTACCGGATATGAACGAGATAGAGGTGATGATATCTCCCATCATGCTTTGCTGTCCTCATCAGCAGCCAGTGAGATGAGATCTTTGTTCCAGGCAGAGCAAAATGATTGGATCTCCCACGTGGCTTCCTCTCATTTAGACTCTCATTGTTAAACATCCCTCACAATGAAGATGTTACTGTGCCCGCCTATTCAATGAAATGAGCAATATTAAATTGTTCACAATGAAATGTTCCTCAATGCCAGCTGTGAAACGCCTAATTAAAAAGACTAGATTTAACCCTGTACATGTATTTTAACTACTTTTTCCAATTTGGAGAAAACTTGAGGCCTTGTTTAGAGAGGTTGGCTTGACATTAGACTGTCTTTCGATCCACCTGCATGTGTTCTTCAAGCAGCTACTGCACTGCCTCCGAGTGAGATGAAAAACTTGTTCTATTATCCTCTGATGGGAACCAATTACCTTAATGCAGGGGTCTCGTCCCAGGTCCTGGGCCTCAATCAAATGGGCACGTTGCAGGAATGTTAATGGAGGCTATCTGGGCCACGGAGGGTAGCATGAGCCATGTAGACACGGCCCTCCTTCCTGCCCACCGGGGCCGCCCACCCGCTCACTCATCCTCGACGACGAGCCCCCACTAGCTCACAGAGATCCTTTTATGCTAAGGTACGTGCTAATTGGACCGACTAAAGCACATCCTATTCCCCCCCCGCCACACACACTTTTTCAAAGCGATCAAGACTTGGCCTCTACTCAAATGGAGCAATCATGCACCGCGGTCGGGATAATTATGGCTGCCTAAGCTGTTCTTTGGCTCGGTTTAGCCCAGCTTGGTGTCGTATCTCCTCGTAAGCTCGTAACAATCCCAGCTTGGATGACAGTGATAAGAAATAGCCCTGTGTCAGTCAGTCAGGCTGAGGCCCGAGGCAGACGGGCCGAGGCAGTGTGTAAAGACCACGGGTCGGCTGGTGTTTATCAACAGGTGTGCTGACGCGGCGGCTTGTCCTGAGCGCGTGTGGTTGTTTGTCTTTCCCTCCAGGTGCCGTTCCCAGCGCTTCAGGGGGAAGGGGTGGAGCACCTGGGCCGAGCCGATGACGCCATCATCGCCATCTCCAACTACAGGCTCCACATCAAATTCAAGGACTCCATCATCAATGTAAGAGGTCGCACACACACGCACACATGGAAACATCAACATCAGGTCCTGCTTTGATCCAGTCCAAATGGCACGGCGTGAACAGAACAGTGACTGCCATGAACGACCTGTAGCGTGCAGGGAGGGTTGAAATCATCCCAACGTTTCCCTGCTCCCTTTTAATACAATGTAATACGCCCGGTCATGCTGCCTACAAGGCAAATAACCTCAGTGTTGGTGTTTCACATGAAGTGTGCTCAGTGTTCGGACGTTTCTCGGTCCTGTTGGACGACGTGCGAGCCTGTTTGCCCCCTCTGAGTTGGCTGGCTGCGGGCACCACTGGGGCAGTACAGCCTGTGATCTGGCGGGCAGGAGTGTTTTAATGTGACCTCTGGGCTCCAGGACAGCGTCCTGGGCTGGCGCTGGCTCTCCTGCTGACGTCAGGCCTCGCTCAAGTACAAACAGCCCGATTGTTTGCATTCACTGGCAGAGAAATTCCCTCCCTCCCTCTCTTCCCCCCCCCCTCCCTTCACCCAGAACTTCATCTAGCAGAACTCTGCTAAAGAGGGAACACGCATATGTACTGTACCCTAAAGCTGTCTGCTGTTTCCAGAATGTTCTGTTTACTCCAGGGCTGTAAGGAGGGCACCAGGTTTGAAGGGGAGCAGGGGGGTGTTTTCTGCGGAGGCTTAGCAGCGGTGGTCAGGGTTACGCCGATCCAGGGTAGTAGTGACCCTGTCCGTTGATGTTGGCTCCTGACCTCTGACCCCACGGCTACAGACCACCCTGAACCTCAGACAGACCCCCTCTCGTCTTCATCTCTCCTCCTCCCCTCCCCTGCTGGGAGCTGCTGCTCTCTTGCCCTTTGCTCTCATTCATGTTTTTCTTTCTCCATCATTTCCTCCTGGTCTGGTTATGTACAGAAGCAGCAATGCTGTGATCCCTCCAGTCCGCTCCACCTTTCATCTTTTACAATCTTTGAAGTTGTCCTTTTATTTTAACTCTTAACTCCCTTTTGTCTGTTTTTAGTTTAATATCATTTTTCCATTTCCTCTCCTGTCCCTCTGTCTTGTTTTTCTCCCTCCCTCCCTCCCTCCCTCCCTCCCTCCCTCCCTCCCTCCCTCCCTCCCTCCCTCCCTCCCTCCCTCCCTCCCTCCCTCCCTCCCTTCCCTGGTGTCACTGTGTTGTAGACCTACCCAGGTGTGGACAATGAGATTTCTGTGAGTACCATGTGACGTCCCCTCCCTCCCAGACAGCTCCAGTCTAGACAGCTCGATCGTCCAGCCCCCTGCAGGCTGCTGCTGGATCAAAGTGCACAGAGGACAAACAGTCATTTAACTTTCAAACGGAAGCCCCCCCCCATCTCCGTGTTCATTAACGTTTCTGATTCGGCTCCGAGCTCGCAGCGAGTCAAGCACCCGATCGGCACGGCAACGTCCAATTGAAAACTCCTCAATCACACGGAGCCGCTCTGTGCACTTTATATCCCAGACGAGCACGTGTGTGAAATGCATACGTGTACAGCATGAAGCGCGTTAATGATTCCCGAGTCGGGCGACTCTGGGCCAAATAAGCGTCTGTCGTTCATGTTCTGTGTGGCTGCTGACTGGCTAGTCCCTGTCAAAGGTCAGCCCGGGCTGCTGGTGGTGTAACGGTGTAGTTTGGAGCGACCTCATTAACAAGCCTCTCAGCTAACAGAGCTGGAGCTGAACAGTGGGACTCTGGCTCAGCATGACAGGGTGTCTCCTTCTGCTAGAGTAGATGGTGCTGTGTGTGTAAACAGCCCTGCTTGGCCTGTGTGGGCCTGACTCCCTCCCCGCAGGTGCCAGAGTGCCCGTCGGTCAAATGGTGAATGTTGTTGATGGTACGCGTCAGAGATAACAGCTTAAGATGAGATCATGGGACTTCTTGTTTTTCTTAACCATACTGGGGGTGGATAAGGAAATGAATGGAATTTTGTTTTGACTCGACTTTGTGTTAAAAAAAAGACGCTATGGCGTCTAATAGTAGTCTGCCTTAAAAGGTAGCTGATTGAGTGAATTTCATGTACTATCCTAAACTACGCTATACTATAAGTGGTCTGGTAACGAGGGTGGTTTTACAGAGACTGTTCCCCAGGGAACGGGCGCCCCTGCTGCGTCAGTGCCCCGTCTCCTCTCCATGGCTGCTCTGGAGGCCTGCCGGACGTTCTGACTATCTCTCTGACTGTCTCTCTGACTGCCTCTCTGACTGCCTCTCTGACTGCCTCCCTGACTGCCTCTCTGACTGCCTCTCTGTCTCCCCCTGCAGGTCCCCCTCAGACTGATCGAGAGCGTGGAGAGCAGAGATATGTTCCAGCTGCACATCATCTGCAAGGACTCCAAAGTAGTCAGGTGAGGACAACACCTTTACCAACACCACTACCACCTACTCCAACACAGTCTGCTCTCTGGATAACACAGCATGAAGTCAACGGAGCAGTAGAGCAGTAGTGTATCAGAGGCAGACTCTTCAGTTGGTCCTACAGGCGAGTGCTTGAGAAGGAGGCGTTGTCATGACACCATCGTAACACACTCACCACAGTGTGACTGGCTGTGGCCGGACGAGTGGAAAAACAGCTCATTTGTGTCTCCGGCCAGAGTTGGCCACTACTGAGCCTTTTGTTGAGCAGAGCTGTGAGGAAACAAAGCACAACTGGGCTCCCTGTGTAGAGGCACAGGGACATGCGTACGACTCTGCTCGCTGTGTAGAAGCACAGGGACATGCATACGACTCTGCTCCCTGTGTAGAAGCACAGGGACATGCCTACAGCTGGGCTCCCTGTGTAGAGACACAGGGACATGCGTACGGCTCTGCTCCCTGTGTAGAAGCTGCTCTGGCCGCCTCAGCTGGCCCACTCTCATCACACAGTATTGCATGTCTCTTCATTGTGATGGCTTTATATCCCCAGCACCAGGGGAAACACCGCTCTCCTTCAATAAACACCAGAGTGGAGCATAAACACATTATCGTCTTGTCTGGGGAACCAGAGCATGTAGGACATCTAAATCTGTCTCCTCCTCTCCATACGGCACACTCCCACTGATTACAGCTCCTCTTGAGTGTGTCGTTTTAACAACTGTGTGTGTGTGTGTGTCCTCAGATGCCACTTTGGCACCTTCAAGCAGTGCCAGGAGTGGCTGAAGCGTCTGAACCGGGCCATCGCCCACCCGGCCCGGCTGGAGGAGCTGTTTGCCCTGGCCTACCACGCCTGGTGTCTGGGGGGCAGCGCCGACGACGAGGACCAGCACGTCCACCTCTGCCGTCCAGGTAGGCGCTCGCTCACACACACACAGTGTTACATTCTCACACACACACACACACTTACTGTACATGCATAGAGATCTAAATACATTCAAACTCACAACCACATAAACAAGTCAATGCATTCATACACACTGACACACACACCCTCTAAAAACCTTCCAGTTAAGCACACTCCATCCTTTTTGTCTGCAGGTGATCATGTTCGCCAGAGGATGGAGATGGAGGTGAGGAGGATGGGCTTCGACATGCAGAACGCCTGGAGAGTGTCCGACATCAACAGCAACTACAAGTATGGCACGCACACACACTCATACACACACACACACACACACACACACACTCTTTATAAGACAGGCCTTTCTCTGTGAGCCCACAGCTCTGCCATTACTGCAGGGAAACAGTCCCAGTGTTGTAACTGGATGGAAAGTGACTCAGTGTTTCAAGGAGTGTTTTGAGAGAGCCTACGTTTGAAGTGTGTCTGCATGCCCGGCTCTTGATCATCTGCGTGACAGCTCTGAGAGGGAGAGAGAGAGAGAGAGAGACACTGGGGCTGTGTCAGCTCTGAGAGAGAGGGAGAGAGAGAGAGACACTGGGACTGTGTCAGCTCTGAGAGGGAGAGGGAGAGGGGGAGAGAGAGAGAGACACTGGGACTGTGTCAGCTCTGAGAGGAAGAGAGAGAGAGCTGTGTCACCAGCACTCCTCTCACACATGGACCAATGGCTATGTCTGACTGCTCCTCCAGCATCAGTCGCCCCTCTCTGTGTGCCTCTCTCTCTCTGTCACTCTCCATCTGTCTCTCTCTCTCTGTGTGCCTCTCTCACTCTCTCTCTCTCTCTGTCACTCTCCATCTGTCTCTTTACCTCTGTCTCTCTCTCTCTGTGTCTCTCTCTCTGTGTCTCTCTCTGTCACTCTCTCTCTCTGTCTTATCTTATTTACTGTCACTCTCTCACTCACTCACCCCACTTTGTTTCTCTCTCAGACTCCCAGACACACAAGTACACACCCTGCACTATCTCTCTGTGACAGACACACATCCACACACACACAGGCCTTCACATTTTGTCCATATAGCCCCAGATGTGTGTTCTGGCCGGAGGGATCAGGCAGGGGTAAGGGGGGGGGGACCCCTGCTGAGGGAGACAGGCACAGAGGAGAGAGCTGTCTCATTAAAACGACACCCAACCTGCTGAGCGCCATGACTCAGCAAAACACACACACACAGCACAAAGCACTCATCACTTCCAGGTACTCACACACACACACACATGCCCCCTCGCTGGTCCCAGGAGGAGGAGCAGAGCTGGGGACATGGAAAGGAGCATCAGTGCTCTGAGGAGATATGAAACACTGCAGGGTTAAACAGTAGAATACAAGTCATTAATATGGGATAGTGATACTGCTACAGGGTATTCACCTTACTAGAGAGGTTTTGTCTATGAAATAACCCCCCCCATTGCTAAAGCTCTCAGTTAAATTGGTGGATATGTATTTTATGTTCTAACAGGAAGGTACAATGAAAATATCTGTAAGAATAACCGCTTGTCCTGCTGTGAATAGTCTAATGGATATTTCTCCAGTCTGCTTTCTAGGTCTCTTTGTGTCTGTGTGTGTGTGTATGTGTGTGTGTAACCCTGGATCTCCTGTCCCCCCCAGGATGTGCTCCAGCTACCCCCAGAAGCTGCTGGTCCCTGTGTGGATCACTGACAAGGAGCTGGAGAGTGTGGGCTCCTTCAGGTCCTGGAAGAGGATCCCTGTGGTGGTCTACAGGTACACACACACACAGTTGCTATTGAGTCGCTTTATGTACACACACACATACACACCACGTTAACACACAGCCAGGCATCACTGCCACTCTGCCCTGACCCGGCGTGTCGTCCCCATGTGCTCCAGGCACCAGAGGAACGGGGCGGTGATCGCCCGCTGCAGCCAGCCTGAGATCAGCTGGTGGGGCTGGAGGAACACGGAGGACGAGTACCTGGTCACCTCCATCGCCAAGGCCTGTCTGCTGGACCCAGGGACCCGCACCTGCGGGCCGGCCGCGTGCAGAGCCCCCCGCGCAGACGGCCTGGACGGCTCCGAGAGCGACTTCGGTAAGACTGACCTCCCCCAGTACACCTGCTCTCCAACACCAACTCTCCAACACCACCTCCCCCAGTACACCTGCTCTCCAACACCACCTCTCCAACACCACCTCCCCCAGTACACCTGCTCTCCAACACCACCTCCCCCAGTACACCTGCTCTCCAACACCACCTCCCCCAGTACACCTGCTCTCCAACACCACCTCCCCCAGTACACCTGCTCTCCAACACCACCTCTCCAACACCACCTCCCCCAGTACACCTGCTCTCCAACACCACCTCCCCCAGTACACCTGCTCTCCAACACCACCTCCCCCAGTACACCTGCTCTCCAACACCACCTCCCCCAGTACACCTGCTCTCCAACACCACCTCTCCAACACCACCTGCTCTCCAACACCACCTCTCCAACACCACCTCCCCCAGTACACCTGCTCTCCAACACCACCTCCCCCAGTACACCTGCTCTCCAACACCACCTCCCCCAGTACACCTGCTCTCCAACACCACCTCCCCCAGTACACCTGCTCTCCAACACGGTCTACTTCCAATGAGTATTGGATTATCTCGCTGTAGGAGTGGATAGTTTCCCAGGAGAATCTGGACGTTTTGACTGAGCCAGGCTGGTGCAAACTGGCTGTTTCATGTTTCCACTGGCCTAAACCAGACCCCAATTAGGTTCATGGGAACTGCTGTAACAGACAATGAAGACATTTCACAGAACATAACATTCAGGGAAGTTGCCATCCTCAATTAATGCCTTCACATTTGCATGCAATTATATCTGCTTCTGTGTTTTACACACACACACACGCTCTCTCACACACACACACACACACACACACACACCACACACACTCACACACTGTACTCCTGAGCCTCTCACTTTCGCCCACATACATCAGGGACACAGAGAGGAGATTGTCCCCAGTGAGAACCGGATACATTAGGCTAAAATGGAAGTTGCTCTTTTGTGTTTTACCTTGTTTACGTGTTGGTCGCCAAGAATTTGAGGCCCATTTAGAAGGCATCCATCTATTTTTTCTTTTTTCGCCCCGCTTTCTTTCAATCACTCCCTTTAGCTCTTTTTGTGTGTTAATGCCTGTGACATGAATGCTGATTGCTGATGGAAATACAAAGACATTGGCCACACACTGTCTCCAACTCTTGACTAGTTTAGTCTGGCCGCTTCTGGATCAAGACCCACAGTCTGGACAGGAGTTTGGCCGGTGTCCCTTTCCAGTTCAGAGCGCTGCATTCTCCACCGCCTGGAGCTCTTCAAAGCTGAGGCAGAGCCAGTCTGTGTCTGGGGGGCCAGGCCTGTGGAAGACATGGCTCCTCACACACCACACCCACCTCTGTCTCCATGGGTTGGGTCTGGGGCTGGCAGGGTTGGGTCCAGGGCTAGCAGGGTTGTCCTGCTGACGTGCTGCTGCTGCTGCAGTGGTCATCTGGCTCAGCCAATCGATTTGGCTCCCGAGGATGAGCTGAGCAAGCGTCATCGATCAGGCTTCTAACGCTCCTATAAATCTCTCCTCACCCGCCCCTTCTCCTCCTCTCTCTTTCCCTGCCTCCCCCCCCCCACACACACACACACACACACACACACACCGTCCTTCCCTCCTCCTCGATGTTTTTCATTTTTATTCTGTGTACCATTCTTCCCTCCCATGACTGCCACTCCCCACCTTTCATTATCGCTACCTGTCTCCTAACACCACCACCCAATCTTCCCCCCCTGCCTCCCCTCCTCCCTCCCCCCCTCCCAGACTCCTCTCTGACAGGATGCCCAGGCCCTGATGCCAACGCTGCACCACAGAAGCTGCTGATCCTGGACGCCCGCTCCTACACCGCTGCAGTGGCCAACCGTGCCAAGGGCGGAGGCTGCGAGTGTGAGGGTACGTCCAACACACAGGCCCGTCACACTCAAAAATAAACACTAACTGAGGAGAAAGTACTTTATTTATACGTTATCTTCTTGGTAGAATTTAAGCAACAAATCAGTTTGACGTTCCTTTTTTTCCTGAACTTGATGTAATGTGCTGTGTGTTGTTGTTTTTCAGAGTATTACCCCAACTGTGAGGTGATGTTCATGGGCATGGCTAACATCCACGCCATCAGGAACAGCTTCCAGTCCCTGAGGACGGTCTGCAGCCAGATCCCAGACCCGGGAAAGTAAGAGGATCTCCCTGACCTTTACTACTGAGTACCTCTCTACCACCTCTCTTACCCCTCCTCTCTCTCTCTCTCTCTACCCCTCCTCTCTCTCTCTCTCTCTCTCTCTCTCTCTCTCTCTCTCTCTCTCTCTCTCTCTACCCCTCCTCCCTCTCTCTCTCCTCATCCCTCCCATCCCCTTCCAACCTCAGTAAGACTACACCACAGGGAGAGTGGAATGCTGTCACAGTCCAGACCCTTTCCTACTGGGCTGGCCAGCTGTCTGTCGTATGTATGTGTGTGTCTCCCAGTGAGAGGGTACACATGGTACTCCCTAACTGGCATCAGTGACATCACATGCAGACAGATCAATTTGGGGGTTCTATGTTTCCCGGTATTCTAAAAGAGGAGTGTTATGGTGTCCCAGGTCAAGTAGAGATGTAGGTCAAGGGCCCCCTCCCCCCCAGGGCCCCCTCCCCCCTGACCCCTCGGGCATGAACCCCCCCCGCATGCAGGGTTAGGGTTAACCCAGGTGAACCCAGGCAGCCAGCCTGCTCCCTCCACTGCCTCCATCTGATCTGCTTCCTCCCCTTCCGCTGTGCTTTCGCAGCTGGCTCTCAGCTCTGGAGAGCACCCGTTGGCTGCAGCACCTGTCCGTCATGCTGAAGGCAGCCACTCTGGTGTGCTCGGCGGTGGAGAGGGAGGGCCGTCCCGTCTTGGTGCATTGTTCTGATGGGTGGGACCGCACCCCTCAGATAGTGGCCCTGGCCAAGATCCTGCTGGACCCCTTCTACAGGACACTAGAGGTAGGGACCCTTCTAAGTCTTTAACACTTGAAATCTCTGTCATATATTGCACTTATGCCATCTTTGCACCCATGTCATTTTTGCACTAAGTACCCTATTTGTATTTTTGTATTTATAGGGTACATTATAGCTATTTTAAACTTTAAATGTAATTTATTTTACATACCTGTCCCCTTAGTATTAGTTAATTCCACTCTGCACCTTGTATAGTATAGTTAGACTTTATGTATTTAAGATTTAGTCCTATATGTAAATAAGTAAAAGTAAATTCCTTGTCTGTGCAAACTTTCATGGCGATTAAAACCCTTTCTGATTCTCCTACACAACTCCTTACAAAAGTGGCTCCAGCATGTTGAACACTCTGCTCATCTCTTCCCACATGCAGGGTTTCCAGGTGCTGGTGGAGACCGAGTGGTTGGACTACGGTCACAAGTTTGGCGACCGCTGCGGTCACCAGGAGAACGCGGACGACGTGAGCGAGCAGTGCCCCGTCTTCCTGCAGTGGCTGGACTGCGTTCAGCAGCTGCTCAAGCAGTTCCCCTGTCTGTTTGAGTTCAACGAGGCCTTCCTGGTACGAGCTCGCCGCATCTGTCCCCTCACGCCATCTCACACCGTCTGTCTGGCACCCACCCGCCGCTGCAATCTCTGTTGACACAAAGTGGAGATGTTTCTGTTGAAGAGGCGCTGTGCTGTGTTTGTGTGTCTTGCGGGGCCTGCCTGTGTGTGCGAGGGAGGGGCCGTGGGAGAGGAATGTGTGGTGAACACCCAGGGTCTGATGGAGTGTGTGTTCCCGTGTGCGTTCCCACAGGTCAAGCTGGCCCAGCACACGTACTCGTGTCTGTACGGGACGTTCCTCTGCAACAACGCCAAGGAGCGCGAGGCGCGGAACATCTACAAGCGCACCTGCTCCGTCTGGTCCCTGCTCCGCACCGGGAACAAGAACTTCCAGAACTTTCTCTACATCCCCAGTCAAGACATGGTAAAACAGCACTCGCTTCCTGTCTCTCCACACACTGCATCAGGGTGTTGTGGTCCAATCAGCCGCCCAGGGACTCTCCCCCCCCTTACCTCTCCCCTGTCGTCCCTACACCAGGTGCTGCAGCCGGTGTGCCACACGCGGGCGCTGCAGCTGTGGACGGCCGTCTACCTGCCCACCTCCTCCCCCTGCACGGCCGCCGAGGACGCCATGGAGCTGTACCTGTCCCCCAGCGGCCAGGGAGAGGAGCTCACCGCACGCTCCCTCGACAGGTCGGCCTGCTGGACACACACACACACACACACAGAGACACCTTTCTTGTTGCTCAGCTTTAAATATTTACGTATTCTTTTGATCGATGGTGTGTCTTGAACCATGGAAGCATACAGGACTGTAGTGTCCCTCGGACTGCTCCTGGCATGGATCTCATGGCTCATAGATCCTCAGATCCAGCCTGCCCTCTAGTGGAGGACAGGAGAAACTCACCCTCCATACAACCTTAACCAACAACCTCTCGCTCTCTCTCTCTGCAGGCTTCCCAAGACCCGCTCCATGGACAACCTGGTGTCGGCGTGTGAGAACGGGGTGGCCCTCACCCGCACCTCCAGCGACCCCAACCTGAACAAGCACTGTCAGGAGGCCCGGCCCGCCCTGGAGCCCATGGCCTCCATGGCAGGAGCCAGCGGAGACCCCGCAGAGCTCAGCCCGGACACGGGCTTGGACAGCGACGACTCAGAGGTGGAGCCCTGTCCCCCACACCCCGCCCTCCTCCCCTCTGAAGCCAGGGACGAGCTCAGACAGCTCAGAGGAGCAGGGGGAGGAGCCCTGTCTCACCACACAGCCCCTCCCCTCTCTGCCCCTCCCTCCTATCCCCTTAGAGCAGGGCCTCCCCCTGCCCCTCCCCACGCCCATCCTGCACCAGGCCCTGCCCCACACCGCCATCCCCCCTCTCCCACCCCCTCCCCTGCCGCTACAGGCTGAGAGCCCCTCCAGGACTGCAGAGCTCAGCCCCTCCCCGCCCCGCCCTGCAGAACCAGGCTCACCCCCTGCCTGCAGCAGCCCTCCTCCTTCTCCTCCTCCTCCACACGCATACAACGGCTTCCTGGACGCCCCTCCTGACCTTGGCTCCTCTGGGTCAGCCCAGCTGCTGGCCTTCAAACAGCCGGCCCAGCTGCTCCCCATGGAGGGCTCCACTGAGACGCTCACAGATGAGAACGAGGCCCCCCCCCAGACCTGCCCCTCAGCAGGAGAGGGAGCCAGGACCGTGCCCAAGAACAGGAAGAGGAGCAACCCCAGGAGAAGCCCCAGGCCCAGCTCCAGGAGGTCAGTCAGCCTGAGCTCCAGCCCCTGCCTCAGCCGCTGTTCCAGCCCCTGCCTCAGCCGCTGTTCCAGCCCCTGCCTCAGCCGCTGTTCCAGCCCCTGCCCCAGGCAAAGCCTCAGGCCCAGCCCTGCTCACCAGAGAAGGACAAGAGGAGAACCGAGGCCGTAAACGGAGGCGAGCTGGTGCCTGTAAGGCAGCGGGCGGTAGCAGCCACCTCCGTAGCCGTGCCGGTGGTGGCCCCGGTGGACTGTGCCCACGCAGCCCGGCGCCTCATCTCCCAGAGCCAGCTGACAGACCTGTCTCTGCTGGGTTCCCACTGGGAGAGCGTCCAGGGCCTGGTCCAGTCGGCCTGCAGCACCGCCACCCACTCGGGCATCTGCCGCGCCCTGCAGCCCACCGCCAGCGCCGCCTACCACAGCCGGCGGCTGGCGGGGAAGCTCCTGAGGGCCCAGGGCCTGGCCGTCACCAACGGGGGCCAGTGCTGTCGCAGGGAGGCGGCGCGCGGGGCCAGCAGCCCCGTCCAGTCAGGCTGGCTGTCGGCGGTCAGGGGCTCTGCCTCCGTCGCTCCCTGCGGCCCCGCGGCCGCCGCCGCCGCCGCCTCCTCCTGCCGGCAGCTCCTCCCGGCCTCGCACTCCTCGCCCTCGGGCTCCCCGCCGCCCCCCCCAGGCACCGGCCTACCTAGACGACGACGGGCTGCCGGTCCCCGTGGACGCGGTGCAGCAGCGCCTGCGTCAGATCGAGGCGGGCTACAAGCTGGAGGTGGAGGTGCTGCGACGGCAGGTGCGCCAGCTGCAGATGAGGCTGGAGAGCAAGCAGCACGGCACGCCGCCCTCCGAGCCCGACGTCGACTACGAGGACGACATCGTGAGTAGCCCCACTCCGCCTCCGCAACGTTTTTTCCGGGAAACCTTGAGTTTGTCCAATCGCGTTGAATCCCCAACGGCAGATCGTTTTACATAAGAGTGATGCTAAATAATAGAGATTGTAGACTCTTGACTTCCAGCGGTAGAGAGATGGTGTTCCAGTGAGAGAGCGTCCTCACCACAAGTCCCTAGTCGTCCTCCATACTGTGTGTGTGTGTGTGTGTGTCTCCCCCGTCCTCCCTGACCTCGGCCCGCTCCCCTGTGTTTCAGACGTGTCTGCGGGAGTCAGATGACAGTGACGAGGAGGACTCTCTGTCTGACCACAGCGAGGACCGCTTCTCCGAGGGCAGCTGGGACCGCGTGGACCAGAAGGACACAGAGGTCAGCCCGCATAGTCTGCTTCAGGTTCCTCCCTCTGCTTCTTCTCTCTCTCACACACACACACACACACACACACCACCACACCACACACACTCTTTTCCAGCACACCTTTCTAGCCCGGTTCCAAACCACACACATTCCTCTAATGTATGTGTGTGTGTGGTGTTTGTGTTGTTTAGGTCACGAGGTGGGTCCCTGACCACATGGCTTCCCATTGTTTCAACTGTGACTGTGAGTTCTGGATGGCCAAGAGACGTCATCATTGCAGGTGGGGCTCCTTGTTTACTGTTTATCTTAGATCACTAATGTCAGCACTAATCAGAAAGGTCAAGGATGTCTGAAAATCCTGCCGTGGTATAGGATAATAAACATATAGCTTGGATGTACAGAACATTGGCACCACATCTAAAAGAGGTTAGGCTGGTTAAAAGGCATGGACAGCCAGTCCGTAAATACGATCTCACCGTCAGGGTGATAATATTCTTCCTCATCCTCCTCAGGAACTGTGGCAACGTGTTCTGTAAAGACTGCTGCCACCTGAAGCTGCCCATCCCAGACCAGCAGCTGTATGACGCGGTGCTGGTGTGCAACACCTGCCACGACCAGCTGCTGGAGTCCCGGAACCGCGAGATCCGCAGCCAACAGCTCAAGAAGCCCATCGCCACCGCCTCCAGCTGAGAGCGACCTGCCCGTCTGCTGCAGCCTGGCCCCTTCTGGATCAGCAGCTCCTCGGCTTTGGACTGACGAACCCAGTGCCCCCTCTCCCCCCCTCCCCCCCCACCACTACCCCGACCTACTGTGGTCTTTGCTGTGGGTGAACATGAGGAGGACTGGTTAGCCGATGGTAGGCCTAGGTCTGGAATGGAGCCGCACTGTGACAGGAAGGTGTGGAGGAAAGAGGGGGCGCGTGGGAGGGGGGATGTTTGACCACAAACTGAGAGAAGAAGAAGAAAGGTCAGGAAGGAGGTTGTTCCTACTGAGCGTGAACCTGTTTGGTCAAAGACATTTCCAGCCTGGAGCGCTGCAGCGTCCTGCTGCCCCCAGGGCTGTGACCTCAACTGGTGCCCTGCCCCCCTACACACACACACACACACCTCCCCTGCACCTTGAACCTCAGGGAGGGGCTTCACCTATTCACCCCTCCCCCCCTCCCCCCGTAGTTTCAACAAAACCACGTATCCCGTCTCCAAACACACCTAGATAAACACTCACACACACACACTCCTCAGAGGACAATCTCTCACCTTCCCAAGTGTTTGGGACTCCAAAGCCTTTCCCTGTTATACTGGAGGCTTTCAGAAAAAAATGCTGCTACAGTATTTAAAAGTCTAATTTTGTATTCTTATTATTTTGTGCACTACAAGCTGTTTGTGTGTTGAGGGAAACTGAGACCAAACTCGAGTGAAAGGGAGAACTCTGCTGTTTACTTGCTGTCGTATCTTTCTGTGGAGCCTGAATGTAATGTTTCAAAAAAATGGGCAAGAGTAACTGGAAGACTGCTATCGTTTATGTTCATGTGCATCAGTGGGTTGTGTACTTGTTCATTCCTGCAAATGTGTTTTCAAAAAATATACTGTATGCACAGTCAATGTGGTTCTGTCTTTATCGATGCTAAAGTATAGCCATGTCGCAACAATTTGAGGAATCTGTAGGGACAAAACCCTATTTTACATTTTGAGATTTTTTCAATGAGATATGCACCCAAGTCTGTTAAATTCAGGTATAAAAAATAAATTATGAAAAAAAAACACATTTCAAAAAAATACTAAAAATCGAAACGGCCACGTGTTGGAACAAAGCGAGCTTTTGCCAGTTGTTCCCAAATACAGAGGGTTTCCTGCAATGTTGATAAGACTTGAAATGAAAGGTCACTTGAAAGTGCGATGAGGGTTAGGGGACGGGAGGGGGTGGGTATTACCATGGTTGGGAGATGGCTGGATGTGGATGTACAGTAACAGCCCTCTCCTCAGTTGGTCCTTCGATGTTCCCTGACATTAAAGGCTCCAGAGACTGGAATCAACAAAGTGCTATAAATGTTTCTTTCCTGTACCGAGGGGAGTTTGGCTTATTCTCATTTGTTTATTGCAAGGTATGTGTTCGTGTCTGATGGTGTTCTCTTGAGACAATAGTGCCATATTTTCCTTCTTTTTGTCTTCTTTTTTTTTGAAGCCTTTTTTTTTCTCATGGATTCTAGCAGGATACTAATTGGCCACTGCTTGGTTATGTATAATGGTACAGATCGCTAGCTGCTTAACAACACGGAAACAAACGACTAAAGAACAACAGGGAAACTTCTATTAGAATATGAGGCTACTGTGTTTATAACGGATGATCTGATGATTTCAATGAATTAGTGAGCCTGTATGGTTGTCATTTGCCTAACATTTTGGGGTTGTCAAGCGATTTTGATGAAGGTAAAATCTTAGCGGAACCCAGAAATGTAATATATACATAGTTATCTGATCTGTACTAGTGGCTAAAACCTGTCACTCAATAATTGTTGTAAAGAAATGCACTGTAAAAGTCCTATCCCAAGGGTTCTAATAAAAAGATGATCTATATCATGGTTTTGTATCTTTTCCCCTCTTTGGTGTTCAAACATGTTGTGCTTCACATTGTTCCCTCCCTTTGTCATTTGATACAGGTTTGCCATCAACCAGAGAAAGATTTCTTGTCATTCCTGTGGCAATGACCTTCAGACCAGTACCACAAGGGGGCGCTGTTCCTATCTCAATCTGCTCTCTTCTTGATGTGGAGATGTTGCCACTAGACCGGCTTCTTCCTGTCCTGTGGACAAGTCATTGTACACTCTAGAAACACCCAACAAGTAAGCAAAGCTGATCCGAACGCTCATTTAGAAAGCCAAATTTTTTTATGACTTATTTCTTATATCTACAGGGATGTAAGTGATGTCTGGGTCCTTTTATATCTTGTTGTTCACTGAATCGCTGCCAGAGGCCCCCAATGGCCCCTTTCTAGTATGGAACTGCTGCCTTCTTCATTCATTCTTCTTTATTTGTACACAAGATGGAGCTATTTTGCAGTCACGGTGTCGTGCTATACGAGCACACAAGGCTCAAATGTAACTAAAAGGCTCTCACTTTTCATGGAGAACTCTTCATTTACAGGAGTGATGGGACTCAGTCCTGACGTGCTAGTCCTCTCCGTACCGTGCGGAGGAGCTACTCAGGAGGAATGTTTTCACCGACACGGTAGTCCTCTCCCTCCACCTCCCTGTCTCGTACCTCCAGAATGTGGGACAGGAGAACCAGAGTTCCTCTTGACAGCCATAAACAAAGCTGTTTCCCCTTGTGTAGCCAGGAGGTGAGAGTCACTTTGTACATGCAGCCAAGACGGAGAGGTAACGAGTAGCGCGGGGGTGGGGGTGAGGGAGGTCTTTTGTAATGTTATATGAATGTTTCATACGTTAGGGTGGGACTCCCTGATTGGACGAAGCAGTAACACACGTACACACATACTTGCGTAATGTTAATTCATGAGAAGTGGTGAGGAAGAGGTTTGACTTCCAGAACATGAGCACGCTAGTATACCCGTACGTGAACGTGTTTGAATGGGAGATTGGTCAGCAACTGAATGTGATATTTCTGTACTCGCATTTGAAATATGTTTTATTAAATATTTTTATATTAAGCCCAATGTCTATTCCCTCACGATTCCAGAGGTGGTTTTGGCTGCATATTTCTGTGCTTGTGACATGACAAACACCCTGTTTTCTATAGGTCCAGAGGGATTCAGTATGGATCAAATGCTGCATGGCTGGGGGTTAGATCCAATCACCTGTGATTCAGGTCAGGGCCCAGGGACCATGCTAAACATGAACTGTTCTCTGCATGCCAGAGAGGAATAGAGGATTCAATCTGAGTTTTGGGGAGTCTGGAGGATGCTTGTACCCTCCTATATTCTTGACATGACAAACAGGATCCCACCTGTGGCCCAGTGTCAACCTAGAGTACACTGATGTTCAATAGCTGTGTCCAGTTGTCACCTATGAGCTTTGTGGCTGTGTTTACATGTCTGTTAAGGTGCACAGCTGACACATGCACATTGTTACACAACCAATCACTACAATGAACTATTCCATGCAAATTGAGTCATTAGGATAGGACTTATTTTCAGTGAAGATTGTTATCAGATAGATGATGCCCAAGGAGGAGGGGCCAGATTTCTTTCCTGTCGAGTATGGTGATAGATAAGTATAGGACCCCCTGGAAGAATGCGATCACATTGAAAAAACAAGTCATTGTGTTGCCATCCTTCGGTCGAGCCACAGACGCTCCAAAATGCAGCATCTTCTTTTATCCGTTTTCCTGGCGTCCCTGATGAAAATCTGCTCTGCGGCAGGTGAGTCTATTTCCTTTATTGTATTTTCATACAGGTAAAGTTGTAATAAGATCTGATCAAAGTATTCTTCTTTTTTTAAGAAGATAGGTCAACACTTTTCCCTCTTGTATTAATACGGTATTGCAAGCGATTGCCTAATTGATAATATTTGAAGCATTTATGAGCAAGATAAACAAGATAACTCAAATTCGTTCATTTATTTCAGACCAGATTTTCTTTATGATCTATTTTATAATTGACAACCCCTGTAATTCATCCACCTGATAAGTATTTCTACAAAATTGTAAATTGTGTCTTTATTGTCGAAAAACTTCCGTAAATTTACTGTCAGTTGGTATTTGTCTCCAAAAGGCTGAAGAACAAACGTTTAGAAATATAGATTTTGTATCAGTAATATCATGTTACACTATAAAAACGAATTTAACAAATTAAAAACTACAGGTTGAAGTTGGATTACCTGTTTTCTCTTCTCAGGAACTTTAAGTTTTTCTTACATGTCTATTAAATAATTTTCAAATGCTCCATGTTCTCAAGTATACATCCATATTTAATTAAATGTTAGCTTCCAACAAGACCAAACGTATTCAGTTAGCACAGCCTATGCTCCCACCACAACCGACCTCAGATATTAAAGTGAGGCTACTGGGTTCCCAAATGGCACCCAAATGCTAGCCTTACGCTCGGAACAGCACCTGCCTTGTCCATCCTAGATACTTCCCAGGCATTCATCAGGAGCGTCACAGTACTGCTGGCATGCAGATCCTAAAATCCTTCCCCCTCAGACGCGGACATGCTGTTCAAGGACATGCAGTCGCATCGTGAAAGACGTTCAGGGTTTTTGATACCACAGTAAATTGGGAAGCTAAATATGAAAACGCTCGCCATGGCTCAAATCGATCTGTTATTATGAAACATGAATCAGTTAAAACAGAAACGGGCTATATTTCCACATGCACCTGCACCCTGCCACCACACATTTCAACGAGCCAATGAGATGTTCTTGCGTTATTGCCGCAGCGAGACGCATGAGTAAAGCTCTGCGTAAAAACGGCAAACGTCAAGTGGCAAACGAGTGAAGACGGGCGAAAGTCCAATGGTATTTTGATCAACTTTACGACCCATAATTAAGTTTCATTTGAATCAGCAATAAGCTTCAATTAGATTCCCTGGACGTCAGCAGTTGACATAAACAACGAAGGCAATGATGGAAAAAAAGTTAACCGACATTAACCTAAGAGCTTTGGGAATTGCTAAACATCCCCCCTCTGTCGTGTTTTTTTCTGTTGTTCATACCGTTGTCCCGACCAGGCTATTAGCTCATTTTGCCTATGCAAAAACACAACTGATATCATTCCTCAATGATTTCTGCGTTAAAACGGGTATTTCCTAAGAATAGCTAAAGCCCTCTTCCCGCTGATTGATGGAATGGGTGAGAGAAATCTAAATATCTGCTGTTTGAATGGTCCTTGCTCTTCAAAGACGCCTGTAACCAGGGACTAGCCATTCCTAAAAACTCACGTCCGTGCGTCACCGACAGTGGAGAGGGTGCCTTCATCTGCGCAACTACGTTTTAGGTTTGTCATGTTATTTTTCATTCATGTTTATGTCTAGGACAACCTATTAAACCATGTATAGATTGTTGTAGTTGCGCAAGTGGTACAAACACAATGACATAAAAGATCTCCCTCGTTGTCTTTGTTCAACATATCCTAATATCCTATTATGTTTGCTTTCCAACCGACGTGCAGACAAATGTATTTATTTTCCTTTCATCGCCTTTTGTTTCTCTTTGACAGTTTCCTACTCCCTCACCGCTAAACATCGTACTCCCCTTTGAAAGCATTGTTATGTTACTACTTAGAGCGGCACAACATTTCAAAGATTAGACTACCTTTGTCTAATTGCTGCAATGAAACCTGATTGGATGTAGATTAATCCAATCTTTCATTGATTATGATAAATGAATGTCATAATAACTTTTTCATCCACAATGTTGCATTGAACCCCTCGACTTTAAACTTTCCGAAACACTACAATTACAAGCAGGCTATACTCTATAAGTTGTGACTTGGGGGTGTTTTATATAACTTACTTAATTCTTGATATGACAGAGGGGGCACATGGGCACTATAATTATTGATTCATATCAATTTATTGATAATTGCACAATTGAAAAGAAAATCTAATCCCTTCACCTGTGCTGAGTTTATTTTTAAAAGCCATTATCGTGCTTTTAGGAAGTGGTTTATTAACTGTGGCAAAGAGACGGAGCATTTGTATTCAATTCAAAGCACATCCTTTACAAACAGAGAGAAGCCCTTCATGTTCTCACATAGCTGCGATAATGGAGGAGGGAACTCTCTCTCAACTCTCTGTCATGTTGTGCATGTGAGTTGTTTTATAAATATTTGATTGCTGATATATCTGCAGATTTGTCTCAAAGTGGGTGGTATAGAAACATACAACCCTTTTGTGAAATATTAATAAATACTCAAACATGTGAGAATATGACCTCGGAGATTCCAAAGATTGGATCACTGCGTACCGTACATTCCGGAAAATGTAGTCCAAAAAATAAAACAGAAACTCGAACTTAAGTGTCTTTGTGTTCATTGACAATAGGAAGACCGTTCTTTGTATCAGGGTATTTGTATTGCCGGGAATAACAGTTGACTCAAAGCTATACTCGAACAATACAATGTTTGTGGTAAAAAATCAAAAACAACCTATTGATAACGGGGTCAGATTTGATAAACATGATTGAAATCTAAGGGTGCTGTTGGTCCAGGATGTTAGCTGAACGGTGCACGATTCTCAAAACAGACGGAGTATTGTTGCTGCTGCTGAGGGTTTGACAATAGGATGAGTGTGTACATTGTTGGCTGATGAGATAAGAGGTGCTGTATGGACTAACGGAGGATGTGTGACTGTTGATGTTCAACCCCGCTGCAACCCCAAGGACACACACTTAGGTGACGCCCACGAAAACGACATGCAATCAGACACACACCCACCCCACCAACGACCGTATGCTTCATGACTACCAGACCTAGAATCGGTTCAATCTCTGTCAACAGTGGCTTTTCCATTCAAGGTCTGACTCAATCGTTGAAGATGAAGTTATGTGTGACTTCTGATGTGGCCTGACATCATCATTCAGTCATAAACGACTGGACTGTTTATCTCATGAGAAGCCTTCAGTACCTACCCATGGCGTTGACATATCACTCATGTTGTTTCAGATTGGTGCTACCAGTCACAGTTCACCTGTGAAAACCATTGTAATGGTGAGTTGGTCAAGTATGAACAGTAATCAGAAATCACACTAGTCATAAAAGAACAACATCGATGCCATATTCCTCTGACATGACCTTTGTTTGTGAGACTGTACCTCAGTGCTTATTCTGGTGTCTTTTCATTTGCCCTCAGCACCGGAAAAGTGGAATCAAGCCAACATGGCATGTGCGGGAAAGACACAGTCTCCCATCAACATCGTGACCAGGAAGACCATCCCAGACGACCACCTGACCCCCTTCCGCTTCCTCAACTACCAGGAAGTCTTCAGGAGCAACATCAAGAACAACGGCCACTCTGGTACATGTTCTGCAGTTTGTTCCAGCAGCCACAGCTCAGAGGCGTCTCCCGTGTCCCAAGCTCACTGTCTTCTTCCCCTCTCCAGTTCAGGTGGCCATCCCCAACCAGGCCACAGTGGAGGGTGGAGACCTGGTGATGCCGTACAAGGCCGTGCAGTTCCACCTGCACTGGGGCAAGGACGGAGGAGCGGGGTCTGAGCACACCATCGACGGAGAACAGTACCCCATGGAGGTAGAGTCTGGTGTCTGGTGTCTGCAGTCCAGGACCACTCTGGTCGCAACATTCCCTTTGGTTTTATAAACTAGGAGTTTGTTTTTTCTTCTTCTTGGTTTTGTCAGTAAATGTGTTTTGTCCCCTATAGCTGCATATAGTTCACATGAAGCAACATTACACGTCCCTGGGAGACGCGCTGAGCGACCCGACTGGAGTGGCAGTACTTGGATTTCTTTCTATGAGGTTAATTAAAATGCACATTTTGTTCAGTCTTTTTGTGTGTCTCTTTGTTAGGCGCACGTTTTCTAAAACGTGTGAGTTAAATTGACTGTAGAGAAAGCTGAGCGCACAGTCAATTTGATGTCATTGTAATTGAAAACCTCATATCACTTTCCATTTTTAGGAATCCATCAGTGTCAACAGAAAATATGAGCCAATCATAAATGCCCTGAGAAACATCAAAGACACAGGTAAGTAGCCCAAAACACAAACCAACCAAGAGAAAATAAAACTGACTTGTTCTAATGTCCTGTCTGCTCCACTTCCAGGTGCCAACACCTCCTTGGGCCCAATCTCCCTGGACCAGCTGATCCCACCTCGCCAGAACCTGACCAGTTACTACCGCTACCTGGGCTCCCTGACCACGCCAGGCTGCAGCCAGGCCGTAGTCTGGACTGTGTTTGAGAAACCCATCCCTCTCAGCAAGAGCCAGGTTAGCCACAGCCCGCTCACACTCCATCCAACCACACCATCCAGGGGAGAAGTAGAGCTCGGCGTAGCATGATACTGTAGATCAAGTTGACATGGGGGCACAGTGTGTTTTGCTGTATGAGTTGTGTACAGGACTGTCAGTGCTGTGTGTGTCATGGCTTCCTGTGTGTCTGTCGATCCTCCAGCTGCAGGCGTTCTCTGAGCTGAAGTTCCACGATGGGGAGCGCATGGTGGGGAACTACCGTCCCGTTCAGCCCCTCAACGGACGTCAGGTGTACCGGTCGGGAGGCACCGTGGTTTTAGCTAGCCTTGCCGTTATGCTAGCCTCCGTGTCCATGGCGATGGGACTGGCCCAGCCCAACTAGAGAATAGCATTTTGTCTCCGCACCGCGACTTGCATGAACACGATGAGTTCTCAAACTAACCAACATCAACCAACAGACTAAACTCCTGCACTATCAGCCATGTCCTAACCACAGCAACACCACCACCAGCATGCTCATGAAGGCCCACAGGAAGCGCTTCACCAGCCCCTCAGCCGTCCTCGCCACGTGCCAGGTAAATGTAGTTCATCTGGGTGTCAACGTAGACGCGATCCTCCCAGCTCAGGTGACAACTGTACTGGTTCACCCGATCGTTGACCTGCCACGTGAAGCGCTCTCCAATGGAACGTGTGAATAGTCTGTAACTTATAAATAGGCGCCGTCATAAATACTTTCCAGTTTAAGCCCATCGGTCGAAGGAGAAAGCTGCGTGGCCTTTCCCTGCCCTGCCGTGTCCAGGGTATTCTAGCCTCCACGGGTGTTGGGGTCGCCTCGCCACGTGAATACCACAGGGGGGAAAGGGGCGTGGGCCGGTCTATGACGAACGGCTCGCTCGTCTGTTCTGAGGGTTGTAGCTAGACGCCGTGTCCCACCTCCCAGACCCCTGCACCACACAAGCTGCATCAGGAGGAGGAGGAGGAGGGGGTGAGGAGGGGGTGGGGGAGGGGGTGGAGCGTTCCCTCGTCCCCCACCACCACTCCGCTCTGAGGATAGGTCGTTAGTAGGCTGGTAGGGGGTCAATGAGGGAGCAGAATACGTCGAGAGCCAGTGACTGGGCAGAGATTCAAGTGATTTATCACCCGACTGACTCATTTTAGACCAACCATTTCCATCTCAAATGTTAGCGTCGTTTCGCATGTCTCTCAGCCTCTGAAAGATCTACTTTGCTGCTTGCTGCACCTCTCTGCTGTGCGCCCCTGTGTTGTGTGAGGCTGTTCTGTCTGATACTGAGAACACGTGACTTGTGTCCATGGCTTGTATTATAGGATTCTGGGTGCACTGAATGTTATTTACTGTGAATTTCAATTCTGTTGTTTTCAATCTGATTTGTTTATTCACAAGGGGGTTCTAAATAAACCATACAAGAGATCTGGGCAGTTGTCTTGCGAGACAAGATGATTGAAATGTACATTTTCCAATATTTAATTGCCAAACTATACTTCTATACTGCGTCATTTGTACACATCTATTTATGTACTGTATGTGTATATTGATATAAGGACACTTGTTTGTTTTATTTATATGTATTTCAAAGTTTATGAAACAATTATTAGTCAGAAGAGACTATATGTAATAGACAAAAAGACTGCATCATCAAGTTGACCAAAATAAGTTTACTCTTGTAAATGTATGGAATTGCTCCGTTTTTTATTTGTTCAGTTTATCTAGTTGTAATGCTTGAAAATATGATGAATACTATGGAGAATGTGTTCTAGTTTAACAATAAACTGCTGACGTGTCTTTTTAAACTCTGTATTCGAATGATCTGCTAGTCTGACAGTAGGTCATAATATCAAGCAAGATCTTGAACTTGAAGCGTCTGTTTTCCTGGAGTTGAATGACATCCACAGATCCCTGGCTCTGCCTGGGAGGCTGTCGCTCTGTCCCTCTGCACCCAGGAAGGTGACTTGGCCTGTCCTGTCCCTCTGCACCCAGGACGGTGATATTAGAATAGGGACTTGGCCTGCCCTGGTGATCTGGGGGTTCAGACCCTCTTCTCAGTTTCCTGTCCCGCTCCCTGGCGATCCTGAGCACGGCCTCATATCTCAGCCCTCCTGCTAATCCCTTTCTAATTGACTTGATGTCACGGCTGTCCCACACACACACACACACACACACACACATACACACACACACACTCAAGCACACCGATACACACCCACACACACACTTAGGTGACGCCCACGAAAACGTCACGCCATCAGACACGTCATCGTAAAGAAGCGGCGCAGACACTTTATTCCGTGAGGCGTGAAATTGTATCACGAACATTCAACCCAAAGTGACTGTTGGCTTTTCAAACGAGATTGCCGGTGTCCTATAAACTCGGTCCCCTTACGAGATTTTCATCTCTCCAACCCTCTCACTCTCTTCTTGTCATTAAGGAATCAAAAGCCTTATTGTGACAGGCAGACTGAAGGAGACGGCGCCTCTCAGGCACACAAAGCCCTTCTGCTGGGAGAGAGAGCTCCTGTTCTGCTCTCAACACTCCTCTATGGCCTGTTAGTGCATCTTCACTTAAGACCCCTAACCTAAGTGAACGTTTGGGGCTGTAAACGTACGAGCCCTCGTTACTCGAGCCTAACGCCCGCCAACAGAACACCCTCTGCTCTATACCCTCCTCGACCCCCCCCTCTGCCCTACAGCACGGTGGTCCTGAACAAAGTCCCCCATTCTCCCGGAGAGAAACCAGAGGCATCCCCACTGGCCCCCAGGGGCCCATCAGATACCCATGCAACAAGAATGGGGGAGAACCCGTAGTAAAGGTCACCGCCGAAGGAAACGTCCTCCCAGAGCTGGGCCAAGACTAACTCTGACGCCTCCGCAGCTTCGAGCATGCGATAAGTCATGATGCAGCACTGCTACATGCGCCTCCCTTATCTGTACACTATCTCTCTACACAGTTCAGGAGTTCAACCTCACAGCTGAGTACAGTGCTGCCCTGTGACTCGGACTCCCCTTGTCTTCTCAGGCCTCCAACAGTTACGTGGAAATACGTCGGACCTGATTAATGATAGTTCATTTTTTATTCATAGCCCTAATATCAATGCCGAGCCGTATGTTGTCACTGATGCAGGGGGGGTTTATTATTTGTCTGCCAAATAGGGCAGTGCGGCCAAGGAGATACACAGAGGGGGGAACAGTCTCTTGTCTTGCCAGGTACAGGAGGAGCCAGCTACTTCAACAGAAGTCCCTGCCCTTGTTTATATGGACATAGCAATCTAGAGGAAGCCATCGAGTAAGAGGCCAAAGGTTTATTTCCTCTCTCATGAACGTCAGTGGAGATGTAAGTGGGTCTCGTAACGCCTGGACCTGAAACACATCCTCTGTAGTACCCTGTTGATAAGAACAGTTAATACAAGCAGCCATGACATCACATTCATGCTGACAGAGAGAACACGCTGTACTAAGCACTCAATCATGAATGCACATTCATCATCCCAGGTTGAATGTGAGGAATGTTTACGTCCCCCCATACATGACAATGTCCCTGTAGGACTAAGGAACCGCCCAGTGCCGGCAGATCCCTACACTGCTCAGGGGGTTTGGAAGCAGTTCTACTGTGTCAACATCTTTCAATGTTTTCAGAGAAACGTTCTGTTCCAGCGCTGGCCAGAGGGCCAGAAGGAGCCCGGAGGCTGTAGGAAGTGTAGTGTCGTGAAACACAGGTTCAATCTCTTTGATGGCGAATGAAATCTGAACACAGTGATTAACTGCCAAACAATAGCAAACACATGGAGAAGAATGTGGAACTTTGATCTCGAAACCTCCAGGGTGCAGAACGGTCCCACAGCAGGCGCATTGGTAAATCATCTGGACGAAATATCTATGGTTTACACCTCAACCCTCTCCTTCAACCATCTAGGAGTAATACTTCAAGGAATTCAAAGGTCATCGTGGTCAAAGGTTAGAGGTGTACTGTTCTGGCATGTACCCCTGTACAGGAGGCCCGGTCTACAGCCTGGGTTGAAACTTCCATGTCATCGTGCCTCATGGGGGAGGAGCTGGAAAACAATAACAGCAGTCTTCTAGTGGTTTCCAATGTGTTCATCTTGTATCCTCACAAAAACAGCCTGTGTTCTTGTTGTTGATTGGATTGAAGCAGCCAGACCTGTCTTGGAGGAGAGGCAGTGAGAGGCTGTGAGAGGCTGTGAGAGGCTGTGAGAGGCAGTGAGAGGCAGTGAGAGGCAGCTGAAGTGATAGGTTAACCGCTTTAATCCCTCTTAGGAACACCAGCTTTGCAAAGTGATCTGGATTAGTCTCCTGCTGGTCTACTGTAGTGTGGTGGGGGCATGATCAGACCACTTGAGTGTCAGAGTTTGTGTGTGTGTGTGTGTGTGGTTATGAGAAGTGTAGGGGTGGGGAGATGGTGAGGGGGTATGTGTTGTTGTGGGTGTTAAGAGTGGGTTGATTGTGGGGGATGAAGGTGTGTGGGTGAGTGTGCTTGTGTGTAAAAGGGGAGAAGGTGTACGGGATGGGGGATGGGTGTGGATGTTTCAGTATGTGAAACCTATCCAACTGCATGACACTCTCTGACATTCATTTCATCTGGAAAATGACAGAAGCATGATCATTACGATTACACAGAATTAGTCATCAAAAAGAATCACTCCATGGTCAGTTCAAAAGGTCAGTCCGTTTTTGCGTTACGTTTATTGCGTGTGTTGCCCACACCACTAATAGTACTTTGATGTCAAGTGGGTATTCATGCAAGGTCAAATGTTCCACCATAAACTGCTGGACTTGTGCTTTCAGAAAGGGTCTGCCACAGAGCGAGCAGATGGATAGAAAAACAGATGTGGTGAGCGGTGGTCCCCATCAGCATCCCAGCACTTGTCTCATAAAAGTGAAAGCTCCATGGCGACCTCAACACAGACTGAGGAGGCAGGGTAGATCAACAGGAAATGGGGCGACGGAGAGGTGAAAGATGGCTCTCCCTCCCAGAAACAAAGGTATGTCAAGTACCAACACACACAAAGGGCCGGAGGTTACACTGAGTTGAGGTTCTTTCTATTTTTGACAACATTGTTACTCCACTACATTGTATCCAAGGCATGAGTCTTCGAGGGCAAGAGGTCTTGCCAAAAGACACAACATCAAGGTATCGTTTTGGGTGGCTCCACATTCCTTGACCAGCGTTACGAAGTGTCCGTCTGAAATGTCTAGAAATGTTGCTGTTTCTGTTACAACCAGTTGGAACGACATGGTTCAGAGACTGTAGATGCTAGGCACTAGGTATCACTGGGTATAACTTAGTGATAGGGGTATGACTGTAGATCAAAAGGAGGCAGGTTCAAATCTCCCCCCAGTATGTCACTCTTTGGATAAAAGTGTCTTAACAACAGAAAGAACACAGAAAGTCAGATAACAGTCCAAAGGTGAGACACTGTTTGGGGATTTTCCTGTATGACTGGACATTGCAATAGTGGTGATTTATCCCTCTACTGTTTCCTGTTGAGAGATTATAGTTGGCCACCAGTCAAATTTCCCAAAGTCCTCGGCTAAGTCTAATATACCAGATGTGGCTCTGGTCTGCCTGATGTCTTTACCTTCCCTAGCTACCCCACCCCCCCCACACACAAACAAACAAACACCCTGACCGCCACAACCCACAGTCTAACCTGACCTGAGGCTGATCCCTGTTTACTGGTAGCACCAACAGGAAGGGCTCCTTCCTCATTCTCTGTTGTTAAATGTGATGAGTCATCGCATGTAGCAAACTACTACAATGAAAGGGTGCAGCGGGCCTGACGACCCCAGAGGGACGTACGGCCCCTCGCCACCCCGACTCCTTCTCCATCCTTCCCCCTCCTCAACAGCCAAAACCCTTTCTCCCGCCTGGTCCCCCCTCCTCTCCATCCCTCCCTACCCCCCCCAACCCCCCTGCAGTGCTACTGCCACAAGACTCGCTGTTTATCAAATATAAATGGACGGTCATTGAAATAAACGAAAACAGAAGTCCCGTAAGAATGTAAACAGACACACCATGTTTTGGTCCGCCCTCGGGGACACATTTTTTTGACGCGGCAAAAAGAAAAATGAGAGTTTGTTCTATTCTAGTTGTAATATTTATATTATCGAAGGAAGCGCTGTCTACCAGTCCACGACAAATCCATGGGAAGATGGAGAGTTGAAGGTAGACAGACCCCTGGCAGCAGACGAGACTCGGGCCAGCTCCGGGATGACTTCCTTGTTTTCAAGCTTCCAGCAGCACTCAGCGGGCCAAGTACAAGTGAACCATGTGATCGCTAACTCTGCTTGAGCTCTGTCTAAAACCAGGGGTTTTGTCGGTGCCAACACACTGAGTTGAATGTCGACCAAGGTCAACGAAGTACGTTTCCTGCACAGTGAAAGTGCTATGGGACACAGGCTGTGCTCTTTCCCTTCCTTAACAAGAGAACAACGTCCAATATCTGATTGTCGAGCAATAATGCAAAAGTCTAAAAGGCGTTGTTCAAACTCAACAGGAGCTGGTATCCGAGGGGAGATTCAGGCCTAGCAGACTGATTACACAGCGAAGCATGTGGAGCCCCCATCATGGGATCTGAGGATAGCATAAAGAGTCCTAATGTATAGGAAACACTGATTATATATAGGAGATCTGATGATATGTTTTCTGATGAAGGCATCCTGCTGTGTACTGTAACAGCTTTTAGCTAATAACCTTCACTTCCATACGGGCTGTTGTGGGCCTCTCTCCATCCTGTGTCATTAATGCAGGCCTTGTCTGTTCGCACCCCATCAGCTATGGGTGTACATGCATGTGGAGTGATTACAATCTACTACCTGTTGCTACTTTCAAAGCCCATGCAGACCTAGCGAAATATTCAGCTGCACGCCATCCTAAACTGGGTTTAACACAGTGTGACTTCGTAAGGTCTTACAGGAGACGTGGGGCGACATTGTACACTTGATGTGTGTCTTTTCATCTGGATTTTCTGCAGCCAGGGATCCTCTGTGAACATTTTTTTTAAGGGATTCCAAGAGCAGTGAAAGGATATGAGACATCAACACACTCTTCCTTTCCAGCGTGATGTATTGCTTGTTACACTTCATAAGAAGTTGACTCCCAAGATAAAGAAATTCTGTTTTGAGCAATATATGTTTGTGAAATCTACGTCATCTGATTTTGAGGAAGGAACTCAAGTGACCGCACTTCCTCATTAATGAAAAGTAACATTTGAATACACAAAGAGGCAACACAATGGTGTCACACCACTTTTGGCCTCAGACTACACCTCAGTCTGAAACAACATCTGCCCAAACAACGTTCCATGTTGAACTACATTACCTGATGTAGGCCACCTCTTTCTCTCCTACTGTCTGTCTGTCTGTCTGTCTGTCTGTCTGTCTGTCTGTCTGTCTGTCTGTCTGTCTGTCTGTCTGTCTGTCTGTCTGTCTGTCTGTCTGTCTGTCTGTCTGTCTGTCTGCCTCTCTCTCTCTCTCTCTCTCTCTCTCGCTCTCTCCAACCCCTCCCTCCCTCTCTGGCTGTGAAAATATCCTCTGCCCATCTACCGCACTCACACAGCCTGAAAAACAAATACCTTAACCGTCAGACATGTTCAGTGAAGAGGTCAGAGGAAGGTAGGAAGGGAAAGGGCCTCCACTCCTGAGTCCGTTAGTGCTACTTGAGCCCACAGGGCCATATTTGGTCCCCATCCCCATTAAAACCAGGGGGCAGGGTGACACATTGAGTCCACAGCTGCAGTGTTCAGGAGAGTTTGTTGCCTGTAACCAGCCTCCCACAGTGCAGAGCTCCAGGGGTGCAGATCAGATTAAAGATTTTGTGCTGAATTAGACAAGTGCCTCATTTTCAAATTGAAAGTTGTTGGCAGAATTTTCAGTGTAGTGTTACCGGGAGACTTCGGAGCCAGGTCAATTAAACACACACACACACATGCACGACGCAAATATGCACGCACACACATTTATGCTCCATGAACAGGCCAGCCCACATGCATGTACCGTATACTGTACATACTCAGTCACAGTATGCTAACCCATCCACGTGTTTCAGAGAAACCCATTTGAAATCGGAGACGAGCACATGTGCCGTTTACGACCGGTACATATTTTTACGAGGCGTACATGTGATACGGTTACGGTGTGTCAAACGGCCCTCATAACTCAGGACCACAGATCAATCTCACTCGCCCGGCCCCGTTCTCCATCCAGCTGCCCGCAGTCGCAGCCGCTGCTGTGCCTCGGTGTTCAGCAGGGCCCGTCTCAGATGTCTGCTTTGAGTTCAATCAGCCGTTTTTCCCCGCTGGCTGATCAGGGCCTGGTCAGGGACAAGGGGCTTCTCTTTCCCCAGCTTGTGCTGACTTAGAGCTGATGGGGATATGGAGTCTGCTGGCTCCCCGCCGGGTGGAAGGAACCAGTGGCAGGGGGGGGATGCCTTCCTCCAAACGCCCTTCATCTGTCTCTGCTTTAATTGTTTCATGTGTGGTCAGCTGCACGTTGAGGTGTTGTCGTCTCCACAGATGTTGTTGTGTACGTTATGTTGTGTTGTGTTGTGTTATGCCAGGTCGCTTTGCGTTGTCTTGTCCTAAGAATTTCATTGCCCAGTCTGACCCTGTGTTGTTCTGTGCGTCTGACAATAAAAGACTTGAACTTGAACACTCAGCCCAGAGTAAGCCGGGACAGATGACAAGTCTGATCAGCGTCAGAGTGTTGCAGGGGGTTGATAATGGGCCTTTTTCAGCACAGAACGGAACTTTCTGCTGGAGGATTTCCCCTGACTCGAAAACTCTTTAGAGTGGTGCATGTAACAGTTACCTCCAAGCTCTACTTAAAAGATTTACAACTTTTAAAGTAGAGTAAGCAATAAGAACTTTCTAATGCATCGACGGTACTGAGGGGGATTGTTTATTCGAAGTGATAACACAAGGAAGAAGGGAGGTCCCCCTGCCCCCATTATTTTAAATGACACGGAAAAGCTTATGTCACCCCCCTGTTCTGTTATTTCATGTTTTATTCAGGTTATGGAACTTTCAGCGGCGGAACTTTGAGCATTCAGCAGAAAGAGCTTCTAGGCACTCTGTCTATCTATACATGCTGGGCACCATGAGCCTGCATGCATGGACGGAGCTACGCGAGACGGAGATGCTTCCGTTGAGTCCGTGAGGCTTTCAGACGTCTTTAAGCACACGTGTCGTACAACGGTACGCAAGTCTGTGGGCACCCATTGTGAATTTTCATGGTGGTTTTGAAGCCATGTACATTGTGTCTTATTCATGTTTACTTGAGGTTTCTTTAGCCTGGTAGAGATACCATCTTTGCTGTGGGAAACCTAGCAATGCCTTAGAAAAGAAATCAGTCCATCATTTTTTGCTTTGACTTTCAAATTCCTGCATGTATGTGCCTAATCAGTGAACTGTGAACTGTGAACCAAATGGTGGTCTCTCTTTTTCCGGAGACATCTTTATAGTCCTTTAGATCGACGTTAGCCCTAATCTCCCCTCAGAGCAGATCACAGTCGCATGTTTCTACATATTTAATGTTTCTCACACGAGGATGTCAGCGTCCATTAAGACAGGCTTGGCCCTCCCACTGGCCCTTCCTCCTCCTACAGATGTGGGACTCTAAACATTGCTTGTCATCATTAATATTTACCAGTCACACTTCCTGCAGTCCCTGCGATTCTGGATACAAAAATGCGAAGTTTATTTATGAATGCGGGCGCCACAGAGGGGGGAGGCAGGGCGGGGTGGGAGGGTCGTAGGTCACTCTGGGTGTGATTCATCATGTCCAACGGCCACTTGAGAGCAAGTCCCCGACTCGTGTTGCTGAGATCATGCAGTCTCACACTGCAGGGCCCAGTGGTGGGATTATCACGTTGCAGCAACATTCCACGAAAATGACAACACTATTTGTGGAAACAGTGTAGTATATAACAACCATTTGCCCATTATATTATGATTAATGACACGAGTGGTTCAGCAAATCAAAACACGAACACGTGCAGACGACACCAAACACCACACCGTTTTATTTACAGTGCATTTACTACTACTGTGAACTATGGTGAACTTTCTGGACCATACCAGACCGATGCGCCCATCCACAAAAAGGTTTGCACAGTAATAGAAGACAGCTCAGTCCAGGCACTTAATGTGCCAGCTTGGACTCACATGAGACTGGAGCCGTTACTCTCCCTCCAATATCCTCTTTCTGTGGCCAGAAGGCACCCAACATGCCTCTCAGAGGTCACAGTGTCCTGCAGTCTGCTAATCTTCAGTTGTTGGTTGATTTTGTGTGTACACAACAACAGGAACTGGCTTTGTTTAATTCAATTACCCGTTCGGTTTCCAGACTCGTGCACTTCAATGGGAAACACTCAGAGTGAGAGAGCCCACGGCGTTAACGAGGACTGTGATGTACAGTGACTGACATCACCAGTGACCTCACCAGTGACCTCGCCTCAACATGGCTGAGAAAGCATGCCTAAAGGCAGGGGGTTCTCAAATGGTCACAGGGATCCATGGCAAAGACCAAACAAACCCAGGGAGCGTGCTTAGTTGTCCAAGCGAGCCTTATCATCTGCGTGGCCAAACATAATATAACACAAACTGTGAACCTTAATCTCATCCATCTTTGATATAGGCGAGGACTAATACGTTCATGTTTTTCCTTGAAGGTGACCGGGGAGCTATTTCAACACAGAGTCGAGCAGTGAGGTGTCCGTCTCTCTGACTGTTTTGGTTCCATCGGGAGGAAGCCATATGTTACGGGACACTAGCAGCCCCCAGGCTGTGCCCTCAGCGGGGAGTGTTTGGGAGAGGGGAGGGGGAAGGAGATGGAGGGGACGGTGGATCCCAGCAGGGGGGGAGGGCGTGACATCACACACAGGAGAGAGATGCAGGCCTGACTACCCAGGGAGCGCTGGTTGTTTTAGAACGGGGCGGTGGATGAGGGTAGGGGTGGCGGTGGCAGGGGCGCGGGTGGGGTGTTGGGAGTGGGAGTGGGGGACAGGAAGGTAAACAGATCACGTAACATCTCATGTTATGGCTGGTACTGCTCAATATGAACACAGACATTCCAGAAGAGCTGTTCAAACCCCGAATGTTTGTGTTTCTCCCCCTCCCCCCCCAAAAAAAAGCCTGGTGGCCTAGCATACGGTTGCAGATGTTTCACCTCCGAGCAGCCCCGTTAGTTTGTTGTGGGCGCGCTGCGCAGAAGGCCGTGACTTTCTCATGATGCGTCCACTCCCTAGTGATTGTCCACTTCCCACCATTGTCGATGTTTAATCACGACCCTCCCAGACCCCCAAGTCCCTGACCCTGCTCCCCACCACCGCACCACCACATCCCACGGGACTGCATGTCCAGTAACGTAGCAGTAACAGACACAACAGTAGCTCAGGTCCAGCTCTTTAAAAGATCCCCCAACATCTTCTGAGGGGACTGAGGGAAGGATGTAGAGTTCCTACTGAGTTGTGGGTTGAAAAAAATCATGAAAAACGGTATTACAATAAAGGACTGTAAACACTATTTCTGACCTTGTGCCACTCCCCTTACAATGTACACTTGGCTTTGTTTCAAACTGACTGCTTACATACTGTATGTGATTTCCTTCCACATCTTCCGTTGCAGTGTGAGATAAGTTGCGACCAGCATGGAAAGTAATCATGCTGTTATCATGTTGGATAATAAGGCACGTTTATCAGATTTAGGATCAAATAATGAGAGAAAGAGAGGTGCAAAGTTCACACCCCCCCCAACGCCTTGGCACACAGCGCCTGCTGTACCACACAGCGCCGGCTGTACCACACAGCGCCTGCTGTACCACATACAGGCATCAGATCCTTTGTCAGGGAATTTGCTGGCATAAGGATAAGTTGGCTTTGTGTACCTCCATCTTTCCACCATCCTTTCTGCTGAGTGAGCAGACAACCTGCTTCAGCCAAGCTTTCTTCCCCCTCCAAATGTTTTGACATGGCGTATTTCCTTAAAAAAACAAATTGCATATTTAATGGAGGTCTTTTTAAGCACAGACTCGGCAGCAAAGTGTTTTCCGAAACACTCCCCCGACCGCCTCCCCCGGGAGAGCCAGGTTTCCTGGGTGACGAGGCCCAGCTGCAGGTCCGCCTCAGATGGGCAACACAGAGAGCTCCCTGCAACACACGCGGAGACACAGACCCCCAGGATCACTCACGGGAAACTGAACCTGACACAACGAGCCGAGTCGTAAGTGATGGTGCCTGGTCCAGTGCCTTTTCTCACTCACCAGTGTCACAATCAGAGCAAAGAGCTCGGAGCCGAGGAGACGCTGAATCTCTTCACACTCACTTGGCTGCGTGTCCGTGTGGCGCCGAGAGCACGCCATTCTGGAGGTGGTGGTACGGACGGCAGTCTGCCGGTCTCCCTTCGGGGAAGAACAGGAAGTGATGCGGAGGGAACTCTGACTCAGACTCTCCTATGGTGGCTCCACAGACGGACACCTTGGGACAATAGAAGTTTACGTCATGGCACACACGTATTCACAGGGAGAAACCTCGTTTCTGAAACGGGTCCAAGTGCAGCCTGTGGATCAGTGGACTGCTCAGTGGCTGACAGGTAGTATGAGTATCAGGTGAACATATCCCAGTCAGTACAGTCCAGGCAAGCCAACAGATCCTGCATAGCCTCACTGGTCCTCACAACAGGTTTACAGAGCTTTAATATCTGCCTGTGTGCAGGAATCAGATGGACCATGTATGGTCTGAGTAAACAGTGTAAAACAGGGCGCACTGACCAACAGAGGCTGCCATCATCGGCGGCATCTTGTTCTCTCGTTTAAGGGATTGCAAAGGCTCATTAAGCCTTGGTCTACGAGATAAGCTGAGAAGTGGCTCTGCATTAGCTTCAAAATAAACCAACGTGTGGGCAGGAACTCAGAAATATGAGCTCTGGGAATATGTAGCAGAGAAATACTGTACATTGACCTTCAGGGGGCAACCTATACAGTAAATCACGAGGGACGGTGTAAAACAGGGCGCACTGACCAACAGAGGCTGCCATCATCGGCGCCATCTTGTTCTCTCATTTAAGGGATTGTAAAGGATCATTAAGCCTTGGTCTACGAGATAAGCCGAGAGGTGGGTCTGCATTAGCTTCAAGATAAACAAGTGTGTGGGAAGGAACTCAGAAATATGTGCTCTGGGAGAATGTAGCAGAGACATACTTTACATTGACCTTTAGTAGCCACCTAGACAGTAAATAGACAGTTGCTGAATAAATACACTCGAGCCAACTGTACACAGCACACATCACGTACGTCATCCAGGCACGCATCTGCCGGCCGTTCTGTTAGGTTTCTAGACACGCTCCCTTCAGAGGGGCTTCAACAACTCACAGATAAGAACGAGGGGCCCATCTCGTCCAGGAGATGACCCCTGAAGAGGAGCCGTAGGAAAGGGGAACGGGAACATTCCACGGTCGGGTGGACATTCCTTAGCAGGGGTACAAAAGGAGGGTTGTGGCGTGGACGGACATGCACCAGTATCTGAGTGCCGGGGGGTCACTCACAACCATCTCTCCGTGCCTTCGTGTCATTGAAGCCCACCCAAATATGAAGCCCGGCAAATGTAATGCATGGACTCTTTTGTCCGGGAGAGAGGTGCGGTACGAAAGAATGTGCGGAGGGGTGTTCGCATGTGCTCATGTGTGTGGAGGGGCGGGGGGAGAGGGGGGGGGGTGTGCAGGAAACTGTCCCGCAGACATCCTGGTTATCTTCTATACATTGCCTTCCGTACTGCTCTGTGTCTGCCGGCCTGTCTGCCGCTCAGTGGGACGCTTCAGTGGTGGGGATGGTCTTCAAGGGCAGAAAGCCCTCTCCCGAACCTACTTAGCAGCAGGAAGAGGATGTGACCCGTTTGGCTGTGCTGATTGAGCCTCATATTGTCCGCTATCTCCTTGTGCTATGCCACTAACGGAGACAAACAAAATCCACAGTTATGCTAAACATGTAGGTGACAATGACGGACCAGACACTGTTATTTTACATGCATCATGTTCATTCTGCAGAAATGTGTGTTGTGTTTGCGTTGGGAGGGGCGTGGGGTTTCTACATAACAGTTATCTCAGTGTTGGCTCATGTTGTTAGTTGTGGACGAACACATTTCAACTCACACAGAAAAAAATTCTCAACTAAATGATCGTACTTTGTGAAGATTTCTGTATCTGTCATGATGTTCTATGGTACTCACGACAGCCAGGAGGAGTGTGGTGACACAACAGAATTCAATCCCAAGCAGGGACAGCTGCGATAATTCAAGACAGGAAAAGTAAACTTCATTTATTTTTTCAGCTGTCTTGTGAAATGACAGTGAAGCTCGTTAAAGCACCTCGGCTAAAAGGTGAAAAGGTCCTCTTACCTCAGGGTCGGACTGGCCGTCGGGAGATTTCCCAAACGGCCGTGGCATAATGCAAAATATACATATATATAATAAGACGTTATTTATAATAATAATACTTTATTTATATAGCACATTTCATACAAGAATTGCAGCTCAATGGGCTTTACATTACATTACATAATAATAATAATATATGGTTGTGGGCCGGTCTGTGTTTCAAAGGCATGGGCCGTTTTTCAGTCCCAGTCCAGACCTGATTTACGTCCTACTAAAAGACTGAGGAAAACTATATTACAATATATTACATCTTAAGAAATATCCAGACCCACACAAATAACACAGATAGGCTACCTAGATTAGTAACTGCAGTGTCAGCAGGACCTCTAAAGCCTTGGCCCTGACCTTCCCTTCATCAAAGAAGGAAATCCTTTCTAGAACATTTTGAGGTCCTTGGGTTAAAGCAGTGACGGTGGAGTTAGACGCATACCATCTCTCTCTCCCTCTCTCTCTCTCTCTCTCTCTCTCTCTCTCTCTCTCTCTCTCTCTTTCTCACTCTCACTCTCACACTCACTCACTCTCTCTCTTTCTCTACGTGTTGAACAGAACATCATACGGAACGAACCTTCCTCGTCTCTCATTGGAGCGTTCATCCCCAGTGATTACGCACGGTCGTCTTGAAAATGTCAGGTTCAGCTTACAGCAACACATCCACGTTCTTCCCACACGGTTTTAATAAGTAAAAGTGTAGCAAGTAGACCCATGCTCCTTTGTCTTGCCTGGGGGCCAGCACAGTCTTCCTGCTCAGTACATGTGAGGCGTATATTTAGATGTTTAGTGCTTACAGTAACAGTGGGTGTCGTGTGGGAGGAGGAAGAGGGGGGGGTTGTGGGACTAACGTCAATGACCCGTGAAATAGAAAGACAATCAAGAACACAAACATGTGCAGTATGCACACTTTAAATGACACGTGTACACAAACATGCACGGATGTCAGCATAATATGCATATGATCACACACGTGCTGTTTAATATGTGGGCACGTGAGTGAATAAACACACACACACACACAGAGATAAACCTTAATTGTACTTCGTGCAGTGGGAACCCCAGCCCAGAGATACTGTGATTCTAGACCAAATATATTATTCATCTCTGAACGCTCTCCCAAAACATGGGTCCTCCTTCCCATCTTTTTAAAAACTAGATTTGACATAATCCAGCTGAGTATGGTGGGATGTTGAGCAAAGCCTCTGGAGGACGACTCGTGAATCAATGGAGATCCAAATATGAATAATTCTGTTTTCAAAACAGATGGACTATAAAGCGTGCTAGATGAAGATGGCATATTGTAGCTTCTCCCCCTCAGTTGGAAATAGCAGGTGTGAGATCCCACAGCAGGGGAACACCCCCCCACCCCTCACCCCCCCACCCCCCTCCCCCCCACCTCATTAGCATGCATTCCCTTTAATCACTTTCACTTATTCATCGTTCACCTCCCGCGGCACGTTAATTATTCAGCGTATATATTTCCTCACGAGAGCAGCAGGAGATGTGAGGAATGCCTCTCTCCTCCTCTCCCCCCTCCTCTCCTCTCTCTCCTCCGCCCACCACACACACACACACACACACACAAACACACCACTGTCACTCTGCTGTATAAAGAGGAATGATAGTCGGGTGGTGTATGGGTGAGTGGTTGGGGGCGGGGCCTAACTGCACCCCTGTGAGTTCCTCTTACCCTCTCCTTCCTTTCCTGTGTCCAATCAGAACCCAGTTGTCCATCACTGAAACAGGACAGTGAATATTAGCCCGAGTTACTCATCACAAGGACACACAATGCAATCCATTCCTTCCACACCTTACAGACACCTTACAGTCATCACTATCATGACGTGAACTTTTTAACAAAGAACAATCTAATAAGGAAGGGTTTCTGTTCCAGAAAATGTGTCCGTTGCCAAAATACACAAGGAAAGAAAAACACCACCTTCCCGCTCTCTTACTGTTCAGTCCTACAGAGATGACAAGACCATTTCCACAAAACAGATTGTTGACCTCTCCGCCAATCCCCAGTCAGCCTGTCCCCCCCCGCCTCCAACTCCAGGAACGAGCCCCAAGAGAGCCTTTATGATGTTGCCATGAGACAGCAAATCTATTTAGATTAATGGCTTAGGCCTCACCTATACAGGTGGCTGTTAGAACGCATACATGAGTGGACGTGGTGTCCATTACTATTGATGTCATTCACCTGGAAATGGTTTAGCTGGTGAAAGCACTGCAATCCATACCCATCCTCTGAACATGAAGCTGTTTCAGGGGTCAGCCGAAAGATACTCATATATCTGTTCCCCCTTTGAACATGAAGATTGCAAGCCGGAATTGAAATCGATCTGCAGATCTCCGTGTCCACATTGTTGTGTGCAGCCGAGGCTCTCTCCGAATCATAAGCAGGGCGGTGGAGAGGAACGTCATGCTCCAGTCTAGCTGCGGCCGCTGCACCTTGAGGACGAGGACAGGCTGTCAGACAGACAGGCATCCAGACAAACAGGCTGTCAGACAGACAGGCTTCAAGACGGACAGGTTGTCAGACAGACAGTCTGTCAGACAGACAGACAGGCTTCCAGACAGAAAGACAGACAGACAGGCTTCCAGACAGAAAGACAGACAGACAGGCTTCCAGACAGACAAACAGGCTGCCAGACAGACAGGCTGTCAGACAGACAGGCTGCCCCCTACAGAGATGCAGGTTCTGGGCTACATGGAGCCTCACCTGGTCCTGAGTCTCCAGCAGAAGGACAGGATGACTATGTCCTCTCTGCTACCCAACACAGCTGACAAAAGCTGTGGCTACCCGTCATGCAATGCTGACACCTGGAGTTTCATCATCAAGTGATGGTAACAATCCCATCTCAATGATTTTATCATTCCCTTTCCCCTACCATATTGAGGACTCACAGCTCATCTAATATGCCTCCCGTTGAGGAATGAATTACATGGCAGAAGCTGGAATCAGACATCTCGACTGGAGAGGAGATGGGTCCTGTGACTCATGGAAGCAGCAGCATAGACCTCTGGCAGCAGGAAGACTTGGCACACACAGGGAAACCCAGCAGGTTTTAAGAGATCGCTTCCTACTTCGTCACGTCTGCGCCCACACACACAATCTGCCACTGCCGATGTCACACTGAGCCATCCAGGACCCCACTCCAACACAAGCCTTATATGGGCTTCCTCCCACCTCGCTACCTCCTCCTCCTCCAACCTCTCCTCCTCCAACCTCACAACACAGGCTGGTCTTTGATGATTTGCTCTTGGGAGAGAGAGCGAGTTTGAATGGAAAGGGGGCATCTATGCACTGATCTGTCCACTTGACTTGTACAGGGCAGGGGACAGATTGAGCTCTTCAGCGGGCGTGACGTGAGAGGGGACATCGAGACCTCGGTCCTACAGGACGTGACGTGAGAGGGGACATCGAGACCTCGGTCCTACCCAGCTCGTCTCCCTCATGCTGGAGCCGCTGTGTTGGCACGCTTGGCGCAGGGAGGGTGGGGGCACAGGGGCACTCATCTGACTCATGCTAGTAGCCTGCTGCCAGGATTGTGAAGGATGAGCAGGTGGGGTGCTCATGATGAATCCTCCTCTAAACGACCTGTTTCTCCTTGCAACACATGTTCACTAGGCTGGCACCAGTATCCTCTTTCCCTCTCTCCCGGCCACTCTATGAGACTGATCTAAATAGAGATGCCAACCCACTACTCTGCCTATTCTACACCTCCCCCCCCTCTCTCTCTCTCTCTCCCTCTCTCCTCTCTCTTTCTCTCTCTCTCTCTCTTTCTCTCTCTCTCGCCTCTCTCTCTCTCTCTCTCTCCCCCATCCTTTCCTCCTCTCGCCTTGTTTTCCCCAACATCCCCATTTCACATTCACATTTTTTAATTATTTTTGTTTGCGTAAATGTGAATTTACCGATTGTCAACGAGTGTCGGGTCTGTCACTGACTGAACTGAAAATATTTACAATTCCAAGTACAATACCTTCAACAGAACTAACAGGGGAGATGTTGGGATAAGAACCTGACCAGTATTGGTGTCAGGGCTCCCACCCCATACATCAGGCTGCTAATCAGACATGCTGTCAAGGACTGCTTATTTATCCACCCAGGCTAACAAGCAGCGACAATGTTGAGAGACAGGATGCAGAGAGAGCTATGGGGAAACACAGGAAGAATATCCACAATGCACTGCTTCTTGCTAGTTAGCAGCACTTGGTCTATTGCTGTGTCAAGATGCAGGGTTGTGCGGTTCTGGTTCACCAACACCACCAAACAAGCAATTACTGACTAAAATCACAAGTGGTCGAAATCTTTCCCAGTGGCAGCATCTTCGCTGTATACGCCCTATAGTACTTGACTGTATTAAGAGATGTATCTGCAGACTGCTGGGCTTGTAACCTGCTGGATGCACGGCTGATAGATCATCTGATACAGTCATCAGGAGCTGGTGTCTCTGCTACTGGGTCACCTGTGCAAAACACCATCTACCCAAATGAAACTGTCAAAGCATGTAATAAGACACAGTATCACAGACAGCAGTCTCAATCTCTGGCTCTCTCTCTCTCTCCCTCACACACATACAGTACATGTCAAATACAGTACATCTCACAAAACACCCTTTGACTGCACAGATGACTGCACAGAGCACACAATATATCTGGTCCTGCTAAACAAAATCTCTCTTGGATATTTTTGGTATTGCTTCCACCAGTTAGTTACTTAGCGATAATGGAAAAGATAATCGCCTATTTCTTTTAGCCACTGCATCTATGTCAATCAGACAATACATCTAATATTGTGGTGATTATTTAGTAGGTCATAATAGTACACCAGCAGACTTCATTCTTAAACCAATGGCATAAGAGATAGACGTAGGAGACTAGGTTACAGGAATGACCCTGCCAAAGAACGTTCTGTCTTGCTGAGTGTTGTAAGATGATCTAAACACTGATGTGCTCTTCTCACTTGTGAAGGAGACTACAAAATGTAACCAAAACAGACTTGTTTTCATCACTATTTTTTTGATAAAAAACATGTTGTGGTGTGAAAGGTCTGCAGTGCACAGAGGTCTGTCTCAAACTACTACCTTGTCATTTCTATCACCACTGGAAACCAAGAGTGACAGGGGACAACAAAAAACTTCTCACATAAAAACAGGGTCATGGAATGTGTACCACTTCCACATAGTGTTTGTGATTTTTCTCAAGGCCACAGCATTATGTAGACATCCAGTAAAAGTTATATTTCATGTGACTTTTTCCTTTGAACTTGGCCCAGATCAGTTCTCCATTCTCCAGCCAGAGACATCCACCCCTGCAGCTCTACATGATTATCCGGAGAGGGCTATTTGTGGATGCAGTGAGGCAGGTGAGTCTGAACTTGACACAAATATTACTTAATATATGATATTAATATTACAAATATGACTGTAGTCAAAGTCAGCTAATCACTGTTTAATAATGTATCCCGCCACAAAACATATAACCAGACATTGGTTAATGGATTATGGGTAACTAGATGTTGGTATAATGTTATGACAGGGTTCCCACTGTGTCAGTAGTCAAATTCTCAATTACCCGACTAGACATCCATCATGTATGGACCCAACACATATGGGCATAAGATGATGGGCATTTGGGACCAACATACTGTGGTCCCAGTTCATTATGAAAAGGAGAAAAATGCTGGCATTCAAAGACTTGACTCTTTAAAGAGTCATGATAAGGTACATACATAGCCTACCAGATACCCAAGTAGAAGCTTTATTATTTATAGCTCGGAAGACAAACAGCATCTTTACCCAGAATCCATTGGCCTCCTTATCTTATCTACAGTCAAATTGCATATCATGATGCTCCACTGATTTACTATATATTTAGGCTGCGTCCCAATACTCCCACTTCCCCCTAGCACTTCACACTTCCCCTTCGTTTGCGCGTTCGCGTGAAGTGAAGTGGTGTCCCAATTCTCTTAGAACGAAGGGGAAGTGTGAAGTGCTAGGGAGAAGTGGTAGTATTGGGACGCAGCCTTAAACTTATTTAGAGGCCTAGCCTGGGAACCAGATTATGTGCAATGTCATCCTCGCATGCCACAGAGGCCAGACAGGTGAGAAAGCGTGTCAAAGGTAAGACAGGTGGAGTTCTATGCCAGATGCATTCTGTTCATTAAACCATTAACAGTCATATCCACTGTCAGACTCGTAGCTCGCTAACACAACAGATGGACGCAAAATGATTTCGGATGAAAAGTTTTGCCAAGTCGATCCTATCCTATATAGCCTAACCTACATGTACATTATAAACGTCGACATACTTTATCGGCTCGCAGCTACCGACGGAAAGTCTTCTTGGAATGGTCAAGAGGACGGAGAGGATAAAGAGTGTTGCGCATTTGCAAATCTTTATCCATAGCCTACTTGTCACCAGGAACAGGAGTGACATAATTCTGTCAACAATGGAGAACAGATCCACACGATGACACACAAACGCAGATTATTACATGTAGATCTATTAACTGTAGTGCAGTATGGACGACTCGTCCATGCATTGTGTATAGCGTGACAAAATCCCTCAACTTGAGAAATTGTTAAAATGGGTGAGAAATACAAGGTGTTGCGTGAGAGCGTGAGAAATGGCTGAAATGCGTTACTTAGTTGAGAGCCCTGTAAGATACGTCTACCTCCATACAATGGCGCCAGCTGGAGGTTTACTGAACGAATTACAACTGAAAAAAGTTTCGCATGTTCAGTCACACGTAACCTACCAACCTTTGCTTCAAAACGTCAGTTGATCTCGATTGGAGATAAGTATATCTACCAACACGTACTATCAGAATATTGAGCGATGGACATCATTATTTACAATAAGGTTCACCGCAAAAACGAATAAAAAAGTGTATTTGGCATTCTTCAAATATAATGCGTGAGCCCCGCCTAGTGGCTGTAAAACATAAGCTGTACCTTCTCTAAAATGTTTCTAGCCGTGTCTTCAAATAAATAACGTACTCTAGTACAGTTATCATTATTGTAGTTTACATGCATAGGCTGTAAAATCATCTCTACATGAAGGTTTACCAGAAGTAGAACGTTAATTCAGAGATGATTTAAAAATCACATGACTTGGTCATATGACTGCGTCTGCTAACCAATCAGACGGTGTTAAGAGTGTTCACTCCTAGCAAGTCATGAGTGCTCGAGGGATGGGGTGCAGGACAGTGTGTCCGCTAATCAGTATTTTATTACTATTTGCAACATGGAATTGTGTTCATATGTTGGATAGTGGTATGCTCTTTCCTCGAGAGTCCTCTTCGCGTGAGATAAGAGAGATAAATGGCCTGTGGAACTTCAGAGCCGATTTTTCACTCAACAGGAACTTAGGCTTTGAGCAGGCATGGTACAAAAGTCGCCTGGCAGAGGTAAATATTGAGCAATGAGGCTAACTTTACTCCAGATACAATTGTTTCGCTGTATCAACGCATGTTCACGTTGCAAAAGGCATTAGTCAGAAATGGTTTAATGTGTAACTTGTAATCTATTCAGTCATAATGATCAAGGCATTACCGTATTTGGCTTGATTTTAGAGGCCTTAACTGCGCAGATCATGACGTTGTGTCCCCTAAATACAATAATACAATGCTTTGCCACAAACCAAACACTATTCTAACTATATTTCCAATTCTGTAAATGGTTCCTATTTCAAAATATTCCTCTCCTCTTTGCCTGTGTCCCACATGTATGTCTAGACTGGCCCTGTGATTGACATGCCTGTCCCTGCCAGTTATAATGACATCACTCAGGACTACAGGCTGAGGGACTTTGTGGGGTGGGTGTGGTATGAGCGAGAGGTGGTGGTTCCTCAGCGCTGGCTTGCTGACGAGGGAACAAGAGTCGTGCTCCGGGTGGGAAGTGCACACTACTACTCAGTTGTCGTAAGTACCCTGATTTCATGAAACACCCTATGTAGCCATTCCAGCAGTGAAATCAGTCTGACCTCCAAGTCTTCTTCCTGCCAGTGGGTCAATGGGGTGAAGGTGACGGAACACGAGGGAGGTCATCTTCCCTTTGAGGCAGAGATCAGTGATGTGGTCCGTAAGGAGGGAGGTGTGCCCTGTAGGATCACCATCGCTGTCAACAACACCCTGACCCTCCAGACCCTCCCTCCAGGGACCATCCAACACATGGACGACCGTTCCAAGTAAAGTCAGTCATCCCTCTGGTTTAACCTAGCATTAATGGCATATTCCCCTAAGACTTTAAACTCACAATATGGTTTCCAATGCTTGCGTTGAACAGGTATCCTGCTGGCTACTTTGTGCAGAGCACAAACTTTGACTTTTTTAACTACGCTGGACTTCATCGCCCTGTGCTGCTGTACACCACTCCCAAGGTGTACGTAGATGACATCACGGTGCTGACTAGCTTCTCGGACAACATCGGTGAGTCTAATCTCCTAAATTTCAATATGTTTGTCATATCTGAAGTTGTTGCCTTACCTCACTATAACATGGATGTCATTGTGATGTTTGTTTGTTCTTCGCTGTAGGTCTGGTCAGCTATAAGGTGTCAGTCCTGGGAAGTCCCAACCCCACCGTGAAGGTCACTCTTTCAGACAAAAATGGCCTCTGTGTGGCTTCCTCGACTGGAACGTCTGGTGTCCTCAAAGTGGCTGATGTCAATCTATGGTGGCCATATCTAATGCATGAGAATCCAGGCTACTTGTATTCTATGGAGGTGAGTTCAAAACTTTAACCAAATAGATGTGTGTGTACTGGAGCATGCTTGTGAAACGTCTGGATTGTGGCTCAGCCTCACATGAATCAGGCCTCCTGTAGTCAGCTGATATAAGATATGCCACTTGGATTGTAGAAGTTTCGCAAGATGCGAGTGTTTGGAACATGCCAGCACTAATCAAAAACAGCTGAGGCTCAACCGTCTTTTTCAGCGATGTGTTCAGGTTCCTGACTAAGCAACTTCTCCACCACTTCCTGTTTGTGGTGAAGTTGAGTCAGTTTAACTGTACAAGCTTCATCATGTTCCAGGTTCTAATCCACAGGTTCACATGACCACTGCCGGTGAGGCTCCTGTGTACAGCGACGTGTACGCTCTTCCTGTTGGCATCCGCACTGTGCAGGTCACCAGCACACAGTTCCTCATCAACGGCAAGCCCTTCTACTTCCACGGAGTCAACAAACACGAGGACTCTGATGTGAGTGCTCCGAGAGTGGCGGGTATAGCACACAGTAGCAGTCTGAACTAATCAGAAGCAGAAGTCACTGATGTTTCCTGTAATTTGCCGTGTGTCAGATTCGAGGTAAGGGTCTGGACTGGGCCCTGATAGTGAAGGACTTTAACCTGCTCAAGTGGCTGGGGGCCAACTCGTTCCGCACCAGTCACTACCCCTACGCTGAGGAGATCATGCAGATGTGTGACCGACACGGCATCGTAGTGATCGACGAGTGCCCTGGGGTGGGCATCAAGGACATGTGAGTGTGACGCCTTCGACCCCCCTCCAGAGGTCACACAGAGGTCATGATGTCCCTTTCTTGTGAGAAGCAAACGTATAGAATGGTGAAAGTGAAATGAACCAGTCAGCTGTCGGTAGTCTGTGAGGAGGATGTGACCCGCGAGTGCTGCTGTCCTCCAGTCGTAGCTTTGGAAACGCCTCCCTGGCTCACCACCTGCTGGTCATGGAGGAGCTGGTGAGGAGGGACAAGAACCACGCCGCCGTGGTCATGTGGTCCGTAGCCAACGAGCCCGCTGCAGAGATGCCCCCTGCTGGACAGTATTTCAAGTAAGTCGATCCTTAACTTGAGCATTGACGGTTGTTTATTTAGCGGCGCACACAAACAAGTGCCTGCAGCAAATAAGGAAGGACTTGAAACTATGTAACATACTAGAACCTGGCATTTAACATTGATGACATGCATAGTCTTAGATATTTGAAGCTCTCCTGAGAAACGTCTGTCAGGAGCGTGTGTGTTGGCATGCAGGGTGTGTGTGTGTGTGTGTGTGTGTTAGTGCTCCAGATAGCAGATATGAGGATAAAGGTGAGTCTAAGCCTGCCCGTGTTCTACAACCTGTGGAATGCAGTCTGATTGGTTGTCAGCCCTCCCTATCTCACAGACCAGAGCACCAGAGGCCAGGGAGGGAACCAAGGAATGTCACCTCACAATGACCAACCATTGAATTTCAAATCCAATGTGGGATGATAGTTCAAAGTTCCTTCTGTACAATGCTACTTTTCTTATCCTAGTTCAGATAATACTCTGAGACCTAAGCTTAGCATGTATTGTGTCTTCACATTCCAAGCAGCAAAAACTGCCTTCAGCTGTGTCTTGTACCAGGGGTCACATCTGTTTCAACATCAGGATTTTTTTTTCGCCTTCCCTTTCTTCTTTCCCCCCACCCGCCCGTGTCCACTCAATCCATTCTATTATTATTTCATATCTCTTTCAGGACTGTGATAGCTCATACCAAGTCTCTGGACCAGACTCGACCCGTCACCTTCGTTTCATCCAGTAACTATGCCAGGGACAAAGGGGTGGGTCTTCACTGTATCCAGCTCACTGCTAGAGTTACCAACAAGTGTGGCAGATTATGAAGTCTTGCTGCCAGAATATTGAGCTATTTTAAACCCACACACCTGTTCCGATTAAATCCCCCTAGTTTACAGGGCAAACTCTCTTCCATTCTGTGTGTGTTGACAAAAAATGTTTCTCTGGCATTAGTCTGCTTAGATTGAACATTACTTAATGCAGTTACATACATGTAAACCCTTTCCGTTCATTGAGGACTCTCTGTACCTTCCCTCTCACCAGGCTCCTTACGTGGACGTTATCTGTGTGAACAGCTACTTCTCGTGGTACCACGACCCTGGTCACTTTGAGATCATCCCCATCCAGCTCAAGACCCAGTTTGAGAACTGGTACGGGAAGTACCAGAAACCCATCATCCAGAGTGAATACGGTGCCGACGCGGTTCCAGGTCTTCACGCGGTGAGGCTAGCACATGGTCAGGGTGTGCACCACACACCGGTGTGTCGGTAGAGAACGTGTCCTTTCTGAGACCTGAACGTCTTTGTGGTCTGTGTTTGGGAGAGGAACGTTTCGTAAGTTGTAGGGAGGATATGAAGTCAAAAAGAGGGGTCTAAATCTCAGATTCCTGCCAGAACAAGTGACTGAGCATGTATGAACATAGCCGTTTCCTTGTAGGACCCTCCTATGATGTTTACTGAGGAGTACCAGAACGCCGTCCTGCAGAACTACCATGACGTGTTCGACCAGAAGAGGAAGGAGTATGTCATAGGAGAGCTCATCTGGAATTTCGCTGACTTCATGACAGCACAAAGTAAGGAGGAATTTTGACATGCACAATTTTTTAAGCCATATCATCACAAGATAAGAGATAATAAGGGAGACATCACAAGATAACTCCCAAAGTAATACTAGGTTGTTCTTTTGGCTCTGTACTCCTCAATTGTTTTGTGTGGAATAATCCCATGGCTATGAAGTTCAATTGGAGACTTCAAACCCATGCTAATTGTTTCCCATACAAAGTGGAGGTGTATGAAACCAAAATAGCACAAATGTGTCAGGGTGTGTCAAATACTTTTGGACATGTATGAACAAATGGAGCTGGTGCAGCTGTGGGAAGAGCTAGAGGGTTCATGTGGAAATTGACTCGAACTTGTGCCAGAGTTGTGGGAAAGAGTCTGAAGTGGCGAAAGCCAAACATAAGTAGGGTGGGCCCAACATAACGGTTCATTCAATAGCTCCCCATTGCTGTGCCCCATTTGACCTGCCATATCTGAGCTCCACGACAATTCAGATCCGGCAAACTCCCTATAGCTGTGTCCAAAAAAATGCTCCCCACCCCCTATCCATTATATGTAGTATGTTTGTATGTACATATATATTATATACTGTAGATACCGTTTCTGTTTGTGTCCAAATTCCAATGGACTCTACCTTGAGCTGTACAAGGTTATGTAATAGGAGTGCACATAATGAAAGAGATTATCAGGCATTTCACCTGAAATACTGTGTTTTGGCCTGACCCAGTTGACAAGAATAACAAGTACAGTATGCACTCTGATATGTTTGTTTCCCTGAGGAAATGTAAGCCAACTGAAACGGTGTCTCGTGTGGTTGTTTGCTGATGTTTGGTCCTCGTCTCCCTGCAGCGATCACCCGCGTCGTGGGGAACAAGAAGGGTATCTTCACCCGCCAGAGACAGCCTAAAGCTGGGGCCTTCCTGCTGAAGGAGAGGTACTGGAGGCTGGCCAACGAGACCGGTCTGCTCCCTTACTGGACCCGTTACCCCTGTCTGCTCTGACCCCCAGGAGCTGTGTCTAGGACAGAACATGACACGATCAGCACAGGCTGCCTGTAAGTGTACACTGCACACAATCATTTTTAGAGACGGGTTTAAGGTTCATGAAGGTGAATGTATCAAATGCTGTTCAAAATCATTGTAAAGTGGAATGTTCTGGTTGGAAGAACAACCTTTTTCAGTATTACATTCAATATGAATACTTATTTAACAATGTACTTTCGTCCTGGTGTTTATCATCACCGTGTACAGTATATAAAAGGGCAGATTTTTGGTTGGCCTCTGTGCGACTTCAGTATCTGTAAATGACCAGGTTATCTTCTTTCTGACGTTTAGAATAGTTTGACCAACACTATGTATTCCCTTGTTTACAACAAGGCCAAGTCAGAGCATTTGTAATTGTTGTTTTTGTATGTAGGGCATTGTCATATTCAAGTGATCATCAGAAACGTGTTCTTTATCGGTCATCTCAGTTTATTTGTGACCTTATACTGCAGGGTACTTGTTTGTTGCATTTCACAGTTTATTTCGTAGGTGTGGGAATCTTTTGGTACCTCCAAATACAGTATTGTTATTTCATGTAAAAATGCTGTCTTGATACAGAACAAGCCCATGTTTTTATAGAACTGTGACTTTTGAATAGCGTTTGCACAAAAAGCATCCATAAAATATATTTTAAAGATTACGTTTCTAGCACTGCAGTGATTAACTCAGTCGAAATGAAAATGATCCTTATTTTCTCACAAAATAAAGGCAGACTGGGTACTTTAGAGGGAATGTTTTAATGGTTGACCATTTCCACACAACAATGACACAATTTAAAATGTTCACTGTAGTGTTAACTTTAGCAACTGTTTCCCACAAGGTACGCTGGCCTCCGATTGTTTTTCTGCACCCTCCTAGCATTCGTGTAACACTTTTCCATGTAAGAAAATACAGCATTTTAAAAATTATATTTGGCAAATACAGACGCAAACCAAAACAGTTTTCCTCCCAAAGAAACTTGATTTAAGATAAATTTGACGCTGACACATGGATTCCTAAAGCTCCAGTCCTTCCTCTATACTAGAATATTCCAGAATGTTAACAGTCTACACAGCTAAAGGGAGCCACTGACCACGGCGAGATCATTCACATGATATTAGGAAAAGAAATAAAAATTCACTAGTCACAGTCAGACAGAAAAATAACGTTACAATCTTGTAGTTCTGACAGAGTATTTATAGGAATTAAGTGTCGTAGTTCTAATGAGAAAAGATTTAAGATGAGAATGTGCTGGGAAATTGTGAGGAGAAAAAACATGATTGACCGCTTGTATGAGACAGGAATTTTGTGGGTCATTTCTATGGAGTACTGCACTGTTACACTGGATACGAAATCTTTGGGGGGCTTCCAATTATCAGAATACATCTTAACAAAGGCAAGCAGGAGTGCCGTTTACCGTAATTACTCTCTTCAATTACAAGGCTTTACTGTTGCTCTTCATTGGCTCCAAGACCAGTGATCAAACAGAAGGCACTTTTGATGGCGATGGTGACGCAACAACTATGGCAGTTGGGGGTCTATGCATTGAGGTCTAATTCAACAGTTATGACAGGACACTTAAATCAGTAGCTGTACACAGGTGGATGGATCCATTTTATCCTCACATTTTATGTGAAGAAAATGAAGAAATGCAGACTCCTTACACAGTGTGTTAGGTCAGGAGCAAACCAACTAACCTCCCACATCTTTCTGGAATTAGTAACTGAGCAAATATGGTTTTAGTATCACAAGCGATGGAAGAACATGAGACTTTAAAATGATCTTGACAACATGGAATTCTGTCTATATTTGGGAGAGTCTTGGCTACTTATTTTCTTTCAAAATAAAAGCCGACTCCTTGTGTGTATCCTAGATAGTCCTGCCTCCCGTGTGAGTGCTCAGGCCTTTTTCAGAAGTACATTATGACAGAATAGTGTGGTCAATCATCTCACAGTGAGTTTGACACATACAGTTCCGGTAAGTTTCAATAGACGATGCCGTTTAAAATAACACAGAACTAGCAAGTAACAACTTTACGATGTACCTCATATCCCACTTCATATTCTGTTAAAATACACTCCTTTTGAACCCAATAACAACAGCATATACTCAACCCCATTGCCATTCACAATTGATGAATTAACACAAAAAATGGTAAGCATATCATGTCAGTTTGAACATCTGCCATGATAAACAGTAGCTTCTCCATGCCAATTTATCAGGATCAATTGCATTCCATGGTACACAGATACACCAAGGCTTTGTCTAGCAGTAGCAGAAAACAAATCACACACCAGCGTGTTACAAATGTTGTTCAGTGTCATCTAAACCACTCTGAGACTGTCCAATGGCCAACGTGTTAGGATCCCGGTCATATTGTACCATACAGTAACATCTTTCTGAAAATACAAACGAGCTTAGCTTCAGTGTGGTGTGACGTGGTCAAGATAATCTAGCTCTAGATTTCCCACTTGGAACTGGAGACCATACTGACTTGGGTTGTTTCACACCTTGGCCAATGACTGATGATTTCCAGTTCCAATGTTGGCATACCGTCACGGTGAGACAGTGAACCTGAATGACTCAACCAAAACCATTGGCCTGTTCTAACTGGGTGCTCTGCCAGACTATCCCAGTTTGGCAGCCTGCGCTACCTAATTACCCAGTTGGACATTTTAGTTTAGCCATCAGACAATTAAGTTATTATAAAAAGCCATGGATTAATAACAACAGTACGAATGAGTAAGAGTGGTGATAAATTACATACAGTATACACCCCCAAAACAATAATGGTATTTCACCTCACCTCTCTTTTAGGCACATAAGTCTTTATGGGTCCACTTTGGGGTGTGGTGGTCAGGAATGCTTTTCACATGTGACAGAAATGTTCAAAGAGATGGTGGGGGTGCTATGGAGTAGTCTGGGCCAAGACGAGACTCGTCAGGCCCATTTGAACCTCGGTGACGTTTGGGAGGAGATGATCAGTGACCACACGAGAAGATCCACACAACAGAGCAGCATGCCTCGCTGAGATTGCAGGTAATTATGATGTCACACACAGACTGCAAACACATCTTCAGATTTGTTAACCCAGATGATGACTTCAATTCATTTTTTGTTCCTTGTTTTGTATTATTTTAAGGGGGGGTTTAAATCCCATTTTGTCAGTGTTTTTAATTTTTTGTTGGTTTTTAATATTTTTTTTAACTTAAAGTCTATATCACCACTAAATCACAATCTAGCCTTGAATATTGCTCAGCATCTATATACAGAATTGCAAGAAGGAAACAATAATCTGATCTACACACAATTTCTCACATTCTTCCATGTTTCATATTAGTGGTCCTCTTCAAAATAAAGAAACCTGCTTTAAAGTGTAAACATAAAAAACTATTCTGTACGGTGTTAATGCTCCTTTTCTCACCTCCTACTGGAATCATATCTGCTGACTGTGCGATAAACCCATGATCATGCATTTTTCTATTTCTCACACCCATAATTCAGTTCTGCTCTGGTTCTAGAACAGCTCCAATGTGCAGGAACAGGACCTCCTAATTATTTCAAGTAAACACCCAGATTTTTCCATCGTCTTATCCGTTTTGTTCAACAGAGAGGGCTGTCCTCCACAAAGACTTGGGGCTCGGCCTGCGTGTCTTGGATGCATTTCCTCCAAAACCCATCCCTAAAGTGGGGAGAATAAATATAAAGAAAAAAACAAAACTGACAAATACTTTTTTTCCCCCGTTATTAAATCCTTCCATGTATGCAGTGAACTTTTGGATGTCTGGCCCCAACCTTTTTAAGTCTTCTTTTTCTTCTTTTTTGAACACACAGCAGAATAAACATTGTTTGGAAGCAAGGTCTCCTGGTGGTAAGTCAAATGTTCAGACAGGTCACATTTCTTTTTTGTTTGTTACAATTTTCTTGCTCTCTACTACTTAGTCCTGCTTGGGTTGGAGCTGCTGCTTCCAGGCCTCATTCAAGTAAACTAGTCGCTTGTAGTTGAGGATAAAGAGAATGAAGTTCAGTGCGTATGTGGTGACACAAATGAAGCAGAAGTCCTTCAGGACAAAGTAAAGAATGTAGCTCAGGTAGAGGGAGCCCACCACCGATAAGATGGACGTCATCATTAGGATGAGGGCCGCCATCGCACTGACGGTCATTCCTGCAACGAGAGAGGCACAGATCAAAACCCTAACAGACACTTTTGCACTTTGATTTTATTGAGGGATCAGACTAATGGCTTTATTGTCTTGTTTGCCATGGTAGCGGCCAAACAGCATTTGACCTCTATATCCATTTTCAAGTAATCATTGGTGACCTCTGTGTCATTTTATGTGTCCATAAAATACACCCTTCTGATTACTGCACTAACGATAAGCCTCTATCTCTACAGCCATCGTCTGCAGATTCAACGATTGATCTTGACACAGAGTAACACTGTGCCGGATCCAGAACCCCGTAGTTAAAGAAAGACAGGTGTTCTATGTTCTACAGTAGAGGACGTTCAACAGACACCAACGTTCCTGGTGCATACGTCTATTCATAGTTCTGAAATTACATTAGAGGAGAGGGACACACACAGCATATTGAACAAGGACACATGAGGATGTGCATCCCTCCAACAGTATCAACTATGTCAACGTGTTGTTAAGGAGGTTGCAAATGAGGGGAACTAAAATGGAAATCTAACCGTTGGTCCACTGATGGAAACAATAAGAGTCCTGTTCTGTGCAGAAACCAGGTGGCTAAGAAGGCAGCCAGCAGTGAACAGGTCAAAACAGTATAACTGAGTCGCTTAACCCTGCCTCGAGGAAAGAGGAGGCATGTTGTGAGAGTAAGTAATAACAGCAGTGCAAGAACATTCGGAAACTCTGTGACCATGTTTAACTACACTAATTTCAAGCGGGTTGTATGCCATTTGGACAAAACCAAATAAGGTAACTTCCAATCCCACATAGCCATGAGACCACTTAAAATCGACTTAAAATCCTATCAAAGGTGAATAAACTTGAATTAAACATACTGAAAAGCAACATTTGCATGGTGATGGACGGTCATATGTTCATGGCTCAGAGTGAGTACAACCGGGTGTTTTCGGTTAGACTCCAGTTCTTATATAAGTCTTCAACAAGGCATTATAAACAGAGCCAGGGGCAGTCAAATATAGGAGAGCGGCTGTCCGAATGGTGTGTCAGCACAAATAGTCGTCTGTGACAACCAGGGTGACACACACACGTACATTAAATGTATTGGCCTAGTTCCGACAATCTTACCTAGTAACAGCTGAAAGACATAAAAGAAAATTCCGTAGACACTGTTTGGCTGGTTCATTGCACTGTCATTCCCAAAGATAGAGCCCAACAGTCCAAATCCTCGACCCCACCTACAAAAGGAAATAAAAACAAGGATTTGTCACGTTTTATACCTCTAAAAACAAACAGTAGATAGCATTTCCAAAGATGATGACCCGAGCTGTCACACATTTTACGACAGAACTACTCATCTCTAGGAAAGGTCACAGGTTATCCTGCGTCGGTTACACTGCAACTCATATTATTTCAAGCACAAAGGTAAACGTTTATTGAGCAACAACTGAGTCATTGGTAAGCTGCATTCCACAGGTCGTATGGCCCCAACAGCGGGGGTAGATAATCAAGGACCCAAGGAGCTAGAATGACGCAACCAGTGGTGGTGGTCTGACAGGGGGAACTCTCCTCCCTTCCTCCACAGGATCACACCACTGCCTTGTTCTCTGTGGACTTTGAGCATGACACACGTGCAGGCCCTATATAATTTCATTAGAACCAAATATGCCGACCTAGTGAATTTCGAAAGCTTTCGCATTTCAGTGATGCAGTGTGTGTTTAAAGTGTTGGTCTGGTTGTCCTTGGGAAGGCTATTTCAGTCCTCAACCTTTTCTCTAAATCCACCATTAGACTAACAGACAGGCAGAGAGAGTTATCCAAATATATAGTTGAGAAGGAGGCCTTGGACTCACCAAGTTTCATCATCATGTATTAGTTTTAGGACAGGTCTGTGCAGGGAACTTAAACAAGTCTACTTGCTGTAGGCCTATATCATGCAATCGGATATATCCTGTTCCTACTTTGCATTTTATGACCATGAGGAAGGCCATATCCTGAGGGTTTCAGAAACCTTAAACATTGGTAGCATTCAACATTGACAACCTATTTTGTCTGAGACCCTCTTCAGACAACCTAACAAACTGGTGGCATGGAAGCATCTGACAACATAGGAGGATATCTTTGCTTACAAAGGTTAATGCCTATATATTTCACAGCTATACTATATATACGAGACTATTTATAACAGGTCTGGCGTTCCAGTTACATGTGAACTTTCCTATTCAGGTCTACAAGCATAGAACATCCTAGGGTATCACCCCTTGTTGCAACTATCAATCTAGTGTCTGTCTTAAAGGTCAAGTTATTTCATAGCCATTCAGCACCTCATAAGATGACATATGGCCAAGTAAGCACAAAAGGGACTTTATCAGCAATGAGGAAACAATGTAGTTTTCTCTGTTCCACATTTAAGGTCTGGCGTAGGAACACATGTAACATCTCTAAATTGATGTATAACATCAATAATGAACAGGCCACAGCTAAGTAAGTTCATATATGTCAGTTGGGACACTTGGAACATTCAGACGGGCAAACTTAGAGCAAACAATGATGGTACCATATGCATACAATAATCAGGAACCATTTAAACCTCCTGACAAACTATAGAACCACAGTTGTGTAGCTAACCAACATCACATATCAGAAATGAGAAGTTTATCGTTGTGGTTAACTTGAAAACATGACTTAACGTTAATGCTAGCTGAAAAGCTAGCAGCCTATGTGAAGCTCACGGCTAGCTATAGATTTGGACAGCTAGTACTACGAAAGCTGGCTCGAGCTGTATGCATTTACTGATAGAGCTGTAGCTACTTGGATATATAACGTTAAATTAAGTCCGTATATGTCAATAAAGAATACGTTTTGTGGCTATACTGTTTAAATGTATGTAACATTTACATTTTGCTAGCCTAGCATATATTAACCCCCCTCTCCCCTCCCATAGCTAGCTAGCTTGCAAGTAACAAAACAGCATAAGGATTGCTATATATTTACACCACGTTAGCTAGCTTACTAGCCATTTCGACTTTGTTATTACAGTTAACATGCATTATTTGCATTTGAAGAAATATTGTATAGCAAATTTGCTAGCTAACAGAAATCTGACTCTCAAGACATTTTGACAGTTCAGCCCGCGCAGCCCTTCCCACAATAATGCCACCCAGTCTCATTCAGCGCCACTCTCTAGTCGGCGCCGTTGTGAATTCATTACCTTGAGGAGAAGACTTTAGAACAGCTGATAGAATTGCTCACGTCGCACATGGCCCGATAATTTGAGTCCCTAGCCTTTTCCCTTTCCACGTGGAAGGCATACAAGGACAATATAATGCCCAAAAGGCAAACAAGGAGCCTCGCTATTCTTTCCCATCGAGGGGTGGACACTCTCAGGACGGGCGCCGCCATCTTTCTCCGGCCTTGTTCTAGACACGCAGCCACTTACCATTGGGGACAACGAGAGCTTCTACGTGGAAAAGCTTCAGAACGCCCCACACCATTAGGGGCGTGTCACAGAAATGTCACCAACCTCTGTCTCGCGCCTCCTGCCAGGCTACATATTGTCATGCAGGTTTATAGAAAGCTTTTTATTTTTCATTTTAGAAACATTGTGTAAAAACGTATTGAAAATATATGCGATCTCAATAGATTTCCACATACTGTTATAAACCAGCCACCTATCCAATCTGTTTAACACTATTAATTTACTGTGTAAAACATTACTGTATGAAGGCCTATTGCAATTGTCGCAGTGCATTCCACAAAAACACAAAATACATCTACATTTTGATCAAACTTCTGCTGACTATCAGTTATGTATTAACATATGGTATAAAGTAATCCATATGAGTAAGTGTCTGTCTGATTTTTACTAGCCTGAACCTGACGGTGTCTTTGCAGTACTTTCCTGTAAATGAGTGTCTATTCTGAAGGGTATGTTCCAGCATCAGTGTGTATTAATTGATAAGGTATAACATTGCTTAGCAGCACTGCACTGCCTCTATGTGGCTACCTCCCCATCCAATTCACTCTAAGTTCTCCGTTGGAAGAAACATCAATTAGATAAGAAGACAGTTGTGTGATTATGTTGATAAAACTGTATGTAGTAACACTAGGTTTATAACTGTTTTACATCGTTTTCTTCCATTTGTTGTTTAGTTACAAAAAACGTAACTAATCAAGGTAAAAAGTATATATAGGCTAGGCCTATATTTAAAAAAACGACAGATGCGAGCAAAAATAAAACGAGATCTACAAAATATAGGGAGGAATCATCCGATTGGTTTCTTGATCACGTGACTATTTTACACAGCAGTCGATGACATCATTTGTTTACTTGCTGTTTCCACTGCAGACAGATAGCTCATAACAGACTGAGTCTCTCCTTCAATAACATGGCTACAGAAATCGAAATATTTTCGTATTTCGAAGAAGTACACTATGACCAATACGATTACTACAATTTAAACGAATATCCATGTCATTATGCTGGGAAAGGAAGAACTAAGAGAGAAATTGGACTGAACACTAATCGCCATTTGCCTGCTGGACACGAGCGAAAAATTGCTGAAAAATATCGCAACACCGAGCTGAAACGCAGAAGAACCAAAAGTTGTTCATCTTGAAATGTCTTACAGGTAATAAGAGTGCTTAAGTACGTAAATGTTATATAGTTTCAATATATGTTTCTGCTGTTCTTTGTTGTTGTTGTTGTTATTGTACAGCGACGAATTTTCTCTCTGTTGCGCAATGTCTTACTTGACAGGAGCCAAGTTATGGAATTTTTTCATGACATTATGCTGTCTGTCCATTTATAGGTTTCGGGAAATGATTCAACCTCGAATATCGACGATACTGAACGCCCAACGTGTGTTTCGCCTTCTCTGACCAAGGAGTCAAGATAACTTGATTTGTGATCTTGATCCAGTTAGTGAACGGACTTCGAAATGGCCACGGAGGCCATGAGAGCCCGATCTTGTTACAAAAATGGTCCCACTTCGATACCTGGGAACTCTTCAGTTGTTCCAGTGTACTATCGTGGGTTGAGCGTGGCTGTATAGACTAGCAAACTATACTATAATAAAGAGTTGTATAATAGCTAAATAAATATGCTATTTCTCAGAACCCTTCTCTATTTGATTATTTGAATTATAGCAAACTATGTAAAGCTTACGTTTTTTTCCATCGACAATGTATACCCGTCTGTCATTTCCATATATTTTCTGATAGCCTACTGTTATTTTATAACGTTCGCTCATTTCCCCTCGGTAGCAATAATTTCCTCTTTTCTGTACGTCTCTTGTTTTCATTGGACCACGGCGCCCAAGAGATATGATGAGGGGGGGGGGTTATTGTGGCATAAACCGACGATTATATAATGGTTAAAGAAAACTTTGGATACGAAGAAAAATACTCCCCCTAGCCCGTAGGTGTCACTAAAAGAAAACTTTGGATACGAAGAAAAATACTCCCCCTAGCCCGTAGGTGTCACTAAAACGCTTTACCAGTGTTTCGACCGCCCACGCAATATCCTGTTTCTTTCACTTGAAGAAGCAGCACATGTGCACATTTTTCTACATGCAGTGAGACCGAGAGACAGTCAGACAGTCAGTTCCTTTGAATACAACAGCACTCATACATACATTTGTCGTAGTTATATATCTGTTGTAATAATGACAAAAATTAAGAAGGAAAAAAGCATCAATGAGGAGGAAACCGGGGGAAACGAGAAGTCGTACCAAGAGTTGATCGTCAATATCAACCCAATAGCTCAGCCGTTAGCCTCACGGAAACTTAGCAAAAAGCTATACAAATGTGTCAAGAAAGGTACGTAACGTGTTTTGGTTACATACTTAAATATGCTATATCATATTTGTAAGGACGTATGTATGTTATATGTTACACGATGGTGACTGTAAGCAGTGTAGTTCATAATGCTGGTTGCGTCTATGTTAGACTAGAGACGCAAATACAAATGCTAGCTTTTCCTAGATACAGAATGGCTAGCTAACCTAACGTGTTTTTCTTCAACCTTCCAGCCGCTAAGCTGAAACAGATTCGACGTGGAGTGAAGGAAGTCCAGAAATTCATCAATAAAGGGGAGACAGGGTATGTGTGTTTATCATGCACGGCCTTGTTACGATCACAAGCCGTTCCCAATACAACTAAGTAGCATTGAATAAAGATTTAGCATTAGCTATTTTCTGCTAGATGGCCTGCCTTAACGTGCTATGAATGTTTATTGCAGGATTGTGGTGCTGGCTGGAGACACACTGCCAATCGACGTCTACTGCCACCTACCAATCATGTGTGAAGACAGGAGTATGCCCTATGCCTATATCCCATCTAAAGTGGTAAGTCTTAGTTTCTGTATTTCTCTGGACAGTTTTGACTTTGCACACATAATTCTACATTATCTTTAGATCCATTTCATGTAGGACTCTAAACTAATTCTCCATCCTAGGTTTTGACTGTTTCAACTATCTTGATTAGTTTACCCACAATAACTGTAGTCACAGATTAAGATATTCTAAACACCCTTCTCTCTCTCCTTAGGACCTGGGTTCATCTGCAGGTTCCAAAAGACCTACATGTGTGATCATGATCAAATGTCATGAAGAGTACAAAGAGGCCTATGATGAGTGTGTAGAGGAGGTGTCCGCTCTGCCCAAACCCGTCTGAACCCCCCCCCGCCCCCCTGCAGACCTTGCCTTCTCCCCCGCCTAAACCTCTCCCCAGACCCACTGTTTATAAAAACTAACCTTACATTTTCCTTGATCTCCACCCCTCATTTTTTTTAACCCTCTTTTCAATACAAATAAACTCTTTATGGCTCCATTGGACTCTGCCCAAACCCCCTCCAACCTTGGATCCCTGGAGCCTCCCTGTCGGTCGGGTCCCAGATCGATCTAGTGCAGACGGGCATCACGTCGCCGTGACAGCCCAGAGTTTGGTGTTCCAGGTTGTCTCTGGTGATGCTGTGCTGCACAACGTCGCAAAAGACCTCCTGATACGGACCTATTCTCTGCTTGATATGCGTATCATATGCTTCGTATAAGAAGCCATGGTGTTTTTTAATTTTAATGATATTGGTTTGAGTTTCTGTCAGTGGTTGGACACTACTGTTTTGAGTGATCTGTAAATCTGATTCTTATCCTTGTTTTTATTAAGCAAAATAAGTGCATTTATCAATATAGATAAGTATTCTCACTTGGACGGATCTATTTGTGAATTGTATTTTTTGAGAATACATATTGCTTCATTACAATAAAAACCTTGGTTGTTTCATACACATTTATGTAGAAATCTGATTATTTATGGTAGTCACTATGGTAGTGACGGGACGTTTGTCAATAAGGGTAGTCACTTTATCTGTGAAATATGATTACAGACACAGCTTGCACAAACTGCACCGTAATCTTAGCTTCACATACCCTAAAGGAAAGTAATTACACTGCATCTAGACCAACCCAAATTCTGCGTATCTATGACAAAGTTTTACACATCTACGGTAACGTGCGGTAACGTCCGGTAACATGCGGTAACATGAGGAACGTGAGGTCATTAAAGAGGCATTTTCTGCAAGAAAAAAACCATCACAGCCTTCGATGCGGTTTGAACCCAAGACCCTTAACACTCATGGTACACATGCTTATCCACTGAGCCATCAGGGACACAAGGAAACATGAACTCGTTGAAAATACATCCTTAATGTGAAGTGTGAGGTCATTAAAGAGACAGTTTCTGCAAGGAAAGACCAACCCAGCCTTCCATGGGATTTGAACCCAAGACCCTTAACACTCATAGTACACATGCTTATCCACTGAGCCATCAGGGACACAAGGAAACATGAACTTGTTGACAATACATCCTTAATGTGAAGTGTGAGGTCATTAAAAAACCTTGCGTTACCTTAAATAGGCCTTAATGGGAATCTTATGAATCCAGAACATAGAACATGTTGATTTCATTTGCCGCAACTCATCATGATGTTCTTAACAGTCTTTGCTCTGTCTAGAACAAATCTGGGAGAGAGAAGGCTGCTCTTTGGCATGCAATAAAAAATATGTTTTTTTTTCATGTGCAAAATTATGCTGCTTCAACCATTTGCTAGAAAGCATTTGCCAAAAGTCAGTCTGCCAAAAGAAGCATTGCAAAGACCCTTCAAACATTAACAAAGGTGATGCAACGTCAAATGACCAGCTTTCATTATCAATGAATCAACATTATGAACATAGAACTATGAGAAGGCCCTGGAGCGGATTGACTAAAACCTAATCTATTGGCCTCGCTTCATCAGACAGTAAGCAACCATACTATCTTGTCTGAACACAAGCTTGGCACCTTGAAGTTTATGCAAGTTAATTATGCAATTTGTCATCATCCTGACAATAATGTAGCCTGGGTGCCCAGCCAAACTTCTCCCCGCCCAAAGTGATTTGGTTGGTAAAGTGGGTCTGGCCGGGCTCAGTCCGGAAAACACTATATACCGAACAGGATCTGTTCGGACCAATCAAATTGTCAGGGCGGGCTTTATACGATGATGGACAGATGATCAACAGTAACGTAACCAACCACGTCACAAAATAGCGCTTGAGTTGAATTTGTTTTCAACAAACATGGCTACCGCTGGAGAGCTGAGATGTTATGATTCTGCAATCAAGTCTGTTTTAGAAGACATCGACAGCGCATTCATTTCGAAAGAGGAGCAGAGAAACGCAATCAAGGCATTTGTCGATGGAAAATATGTTTTTGCCGTCCTTCCTACGAGGTTTGGTAAAAGTTTAATTTATTAGGTCTATCCAATTGAGCGAAGAGGCATTTGTTTTCCGGGTTTGTTTAAAACACACCCCATATATAGTCACAGCCTACGGGAGAGTTTTCAGACTCATATTCGGACCAGAATTATGAGGATGACAACGTCAGGCTAACAATATGCCCCCCAAAGGAGGAAACGGGTTCCCCCCAGCAGAAAAGTGGAACGGAGAGTGAGAAATTTAAGGAGGTAAGTGTCTCGTCTGACTGTTTCTCATTTGTTAGCTCCTCAACAACTCATTGGTGCCTTGTCCTCCACACAACTTGTGTGTTAATCACATTGTTGTGTGTTTGTTACAGTATGGAGACATCTACAACTTCCCTATCCGGGAATTTGACAAGGCTCTGGAAAACAGCCTGTTTGCATCGAGGAGTCACTCACCATGTCAGCCTAGAGGTAATATGGTCTTCATAAATATAGTTAATAATTTGCATTTAGTTAATGTTGTCTTGAACAGTCATTTTCTAATATTTGTACTTAGTTCTTAACATTGTTCATAATGGACTTCCTTTATAAATATTGTTAATTAGCACTTAGTTTCTTGTAGCTTTATATTGTTAATATTTGCACACAAAAAAATTGGTAGCTTAATATTTGAACTTTGTATTTTTTTAATGCTTTTACCTTGTTCTTAGTCTCTCATCCTTTCCTATTCTTTGATTCATTTAGGACATGGACCCAGCCAGCTTTAATCATCTTCTGACCGTGCCCAACCACCCCCTGAGCAATTGGGCCTAAAAACACCCCTAAAACATGCTATCTCGAACTCCTTCTCCTGCATTTTTACCAACAAAAAAATAAGTTATTGGTTGAATTGTTTTTTATTGTGAGTAATGATCTGAAATAAACATGTTCTAAGGCAGAATGAGTGTTTTGTAAACTTAGGAGGTGGTAGCTCATCCAGCAGTGTTGATGTCTTTGAGATACCATCTGGCAGTGAAGCACAGGAGCCAGACTGGCACAGCCACTGTCTACATCCTGTAGAAGAGCCTGGAACAACAGAACACAACCATCAAGTTCGATGTGAGATCGCTACGTTCATGTCACACCTGTACTTTTCCCTTGGTGGCTTTGTCCAGCTACAGACTGTTTCCCACCAGTACACTACACACCACCTTAAACACAGAATGATATAATGTGCTGACAGAAGGGCCAGAAAAGAAAATGGAATCTGACCAGACACCCTTGTGTGGGTGTGTCTAGCTGTGACCCCTGACCTTCTCCAGGATGGCGATCCGGCTCTGCTCCTCAGGACACATCACACACCTCCAGTTACCTGGTAACAGCAGCTCCGTGTGTTTTAGGTGGCGCACCACCAATCCTGTTAGGACACAGATGGGCAACTAAAGATTGGGGGCTGTGCAGTTGCTCCTTGATGCACACATAGTAAGTACAACCTACAGATAAAGTACAGCCTGGTTTACAATCAACCAGGGACCTAGATTCGCTTCAGACGATGCGAAGCACTGAGTGCAGACAGATACAAGCCGCCCACCTGTCTATGAAGAGTGGCAGGATGCCGGTGTAGACCCTGCGCAGAGGCAGCTTGTGTTCCACCTCCATGTGGGACAGGACCAGATGCATATATCGGCCTTTAGTCGACTTCACCTGAGAAAGACACGACCAAATGATGGAGACGTTATCTATCTGCATACCAAAACACAACCCTTTACTGAGTCGCTGAAAAAGCAGCTCTAAATAATCTTCATGTACAGGAAGTAGTTTTCAGAATTGCATTTTAGACATCATCTTCAGATGGTGGGGCGGCGACAGAATGGACCTGTTTTAGGAAAGGAAGTAAAGGAAATCCCTTTCTGATTCTGATTCTGATTCTGATTGGTAACCTTCAATGAATTTCTGAATGATTTTTGGTGATCTGGCACTATATAAGAAAAAAGAAAAAAAAAGGGGGGGGAGAATTTTTTGTCTTGTTCAGAGAACATGATCATAAGAATAGAGGCTCGGTACCTATGAGCAGAAATGTTTGATAACCTATATCAAAGCAATAACACTGTTATTGCTTCATATATCAGTTATATGATGATAGATGATGATTCAAACTATACCTATTGAGCTGCTGGGCACGCTTCTTATACTATCTGGCCGTCAAAAATTCAGGCTATCGTGACGTCACGAACACCTTTCAACAAAACTCCAGGCCTGCAGGCTATCGTGACGTCACGAACACGTTTCAACAAAACTCCAGGCCTGCAGGCTATTGTGACGTCACGAAGACACATCGATTTACTGTAAATTGTAGGCTATTAACAGCATAGACATAATATGTCTATGATTAACAGTGCCTGTCTAAGGAGAGACGGTCTTCCAAAAGAAAACACCTGGCTTAATCTGATACTCATTGCGAACGTCTTTATTTACATGATTTAAGGCCTACTCAGTTGTAGTTAATTATTTTGCCACGGCGCGGCGGTAGACTCCAGGAAATTGCAGCAGGAAATATTACTTCGGATATCATTTAGGATATTATTTAGGAACGAAACATTTTAGGTCAGGACTGGATGTCAATTCGAACATGCATTCCCCATGGTCTGGTTAGCACACAGACGAACCCGTAACTTTACCGCAGTTTCATAGGCGTTCATGTTTGCTGGTGGAGATTTATGGACCCGATTTAAAAAGATCTGAAAACAAATATCGAATATGCCTACCAGGGGATACCATCTAAACACGGGACTTAAAATTCCCTGATGAACATGTTAGTAGGCTATCGCTACGCTAGCTAGCAAACGGAAAAATCGACAAGCCCGTACGACATTCATTGGAGTTACCTACGTCGTCGTGCTGCATCTTCAAATCATTTTCGATGTGTCGTTGACGGCTTCTCGGCTATTTCAACTGTCGATACAATATCAAAATATCAACTGTAATTAAATATCTATTTTAGGTTTTGGAGTCAGCGAAGCCACGACATGGACATCAAGAACGCTGACATTGTTGTTGTTGTTGCATGACACTATTTTTTCTTCTGAGGGTAGACTACGGCAGATTGCACAATGCATTATCGCCACCTACTGTTCGGCGGCCTAAGTGTTCCATAAACTCAAAAATACATATCGGTATCTTAATACTTTCTACATAACTGTGGCGTTTGATCGTTTCGTGTCAGTAATAATATCAGCGAACAGTCACACTTGCTCATTGTGCAACACACCTGCTGGCAATCAATCGTTTACGTTGATTCACCTGATAGAGAGACACCAAGGCTGTGGAGAATCGCATGCTCAAAACTGACTGGCTAGAGTGGCTATCAAATATATATTATGCGTCACGTGCCATATATGCGCCAAATCGGAGATCACTAATTAGACGTGTGTGGTAAATATTGAGATGATAGTTGTCTCGAGTATAAAGAGTTAAATCAGAAAACATTTCTGTTGATAGAAATGAATTTGAGGAATTTGAGTACCTATAAACTGCAGGCAAAACAGCGATTTGGCGTAGGCCTATATATGGCACGCAAAATAAATGTGTGAATGAATGAAATGTATTTCAGAATGTACAATTATTATATTACAGGTGCAAATAAACAAAGGCTTCATTAAATGTGTACAGACTGTGGTGCATCCCAAGACTATAAAATCTGTGAACCCATAAGATAATATTTATAATAATGTATGTACAATCTCTATTTACAATGGGTTGGGGTGCACCAAGTAACAAGACATTAAAACATACTGTATACAGATTTCAAACAGTCACACACGCACACACACAAACATATGCACCCGTGTAAACCCGTGTCATAGATACGCAGAAGTATGAGACTGGGTTGGGGATTTGTTGAAACCTAGATGTCTGAAAAGAGACTCGTCTCCACAGAACAGGCATTGGCTGCATTTACTGTTCAGTGGTTTTAGCCAGTAGAGGGCAGCAGTGCTGCATGTCATTGATTTTGAAGAACACATCTTCATTCTCCACTAGCCAGCAGCAGATCTTCAGGTGTCAGTCGATAGCAAATGTGTGCAATTTGCAGTCCAAGACGGACATCTTGCAGTCAGACAAGACACAGAAGCATCAAATAATACAAACAATATAGGCATTATAGCATACTTATCACAAAGGTCTTTGACACATTACACAGATAAATAAAGGGTTAGGGTTGACCCAAACAAAACCACCATTGTACCTTCCTCTCTGGTCCAGCTTTTGTACATCAATTCGATATAATGCGTCATAATCAATTTCTGGAACGTTAAGATTGATCCAAAATCACACGCATAAAGAACTCACTCTGGGAGACCAGTCAAGGAATTTAGAACTTACGTGTGAAAAGGTTAAGAACCACACATACGAATCACAAAAAAGCCAACACTTCCTAAATGTTATTTTGATTAAATCAGTGTATGGTTGTGTAGTTTCTTGTACTATCGAATTTGCACTTCTGAAACACTTCTAAAGACAGTTTCAAAAGCAGTAGCAAAAACATGTTCCTATAGATAAATACTGAACAACAATACTGAACACCCTCCAGTCCAATCATTACAGATCCTTTGTGTGTGTTAAAATTAAATTATACCAACCATTAATAGTAGCAATTACATAAAATGGACACAAGGCTCTGTCAGTGACAATTTTGTATTTATTTAGTAGTCACTCATCTCCAAAAACAAACCCTGGATCTTATCTTTGATCTCTGCCCGCTTGGCTAGCATCATCCTTAAAAGCTCATCCTCGTCTTCCGGTGTTGGTGGTACTTCAAAACGCCAATCAGCTGCTGCTCAAAGGTCGTCATCCTCGTCTTCCGGTGTTGGTGGAGGTGGTACTTCAAAAACACCAATCAGCTGCTGCTCAAAGGTCGTCATCCTCGTCTTCCGGTGTTGGTGGAGGTGGTACTTCAAAAACGCCAATCAGCTGCTGCTCAAAGGTCTTCATCCTCGTCTTCCAGTGTTGGTGGAGGTGGTACTTCAAAAACGCCAATCAGCTGCTGCTCAAAGGTCGTCATCCTCTCCTTCAGCACCTCCCTAGCCTGACCTGATGAGAGACAAGGGGCAAGAATAAAATGCAGTGGTGTAAATAAAATGCAGTGGTGTAAATAAGGAAACTATTATAGTGAACTATACCTATTGAGCTGCTGGGCACGCTTCTTATACTATCTGGCCGTCAAAAATTCAGGCTATCGTGACGTCACGAACACGTTTCAACAAAACTCCAGGCCTGCAGGCTATTGTGACGTCACGAAGACACATCGATTTACTGTAAATTGGAGGCTATTAACAGCATAGACATGTCTATGATTAACAGTGCCTGTCTAAGGAGAGACGGTCTTCCAAAAGAAAACACCTGGCTTAATCTGATACTCATTGCGAACGTCTTTATTTACATGATTTAAGGCCTACTCAGTTGTAGTTAATTATTTTTGCCACGGCGCGGCGGTAGACTCCAGGAAATTGCAGCAGGAAATATTACTTCGGATATCATTTAGGATATTATTTAGGAACGAAACATTTTAGGTCAGGACTGGATGTCAATTCGAACATGCATTCCCCATGGTCTGGTTAGCACACAGACGAACCCGTAACTTTACCGCAGTTTCATAGGCGTTCATGTTTGCTGGTGGAGATTTATGGACCCAATTAAAAAAGATCTGAAAACAAATATCGAATATGCCTACCAGGGGAGATAACCATCTAAACACGGGACTTAAAATTCCCTGATGAACATGTTAGTAGGCTATCGCTACGCTAGCTAGCAAACGGAAAAATCGACAAGCCCGTACGACATTCATTGGAGTCATCTTACGTCGTCGTGCTGCATCTTCAAATCATTTTCGATGTGTCGTTGACGGCTTCTCGGCTATTTCAACTGTCGATACAATATCAAAATATCAACTGTAATTAAATATCTATTTTAGGTTTGGAGTCAGCGAAGCCACGACATGGACATCAAGAACGCTGACATTGTTGTTGTTGTTGCATGACACTATTTTTTCTTCTGAGGGTAGACTACGGCAGATTGCAATGCATTATCGCCACCTACTGTTCGGCGGCCTAAGTGTTCCATAAACTCAAAAATACATATCGGTATCTTAATACTTTCTACATAACTGTGGCGTTTGATCGTTTCGTGTCAGTAATAATATCAGTGAACAGTCACACTTGCTCATTGTGCAACACACCTGCTGGCAATCAATCGTTTACATTGATTCACCTGATAGAGAGACACCAAGGCTGTGGAGAATCGCATGCTCAAAACTGACTGGCTAGAGTGGCTATCAAATATATTTTATGCGTCACGTGCCATATATGCGCCAAATCGGAGATCACTAATTAGACGTGTGTGGTAAATATTGAGATGATAGTTGTCTCGAGTTATAAAGAGTTAAATCAGAAAACATTTCTGTTGATAGAAATGAATTTGAGGAATTTGAGTACCTATAAACTGCACGCAAAACAGCGATTTGGCGTAGGCCTATATATGGCACGCAAAATAGATGTGTAAACCCGTGTCATAGATACGCAGAAGTATAAAACTGGGTTGGGGATTTGTTGAAACCTAGATGTCTGAAAAGAGACTCGTCTCCACAGAACAGGCATTGGCCGCATTTACTGTTCAGTGGTTTTAGCCAGTAGAGGACAGCAGTGCTGCATGTAATTGATTTTGAAGAACACATTTTCATTCTCCACTAGCCAGCAGCAGATCTTCAGGTGTCAGTCGATTGCAAATGTGTGCAATTTGCAGTCCAAGACGGACATCTTGCAGTCAGACAAGACACAGAAGCATCAAATAATACAAACATTATAGCATACTTATCACAAAGGTCTTTGACACATTACAGAGATAAATAAAGGGTTAGGGTTAGGGTTGACCCAAACAAAACCACCATTGTACCTTACTCTCTGGTCCAGCTGGTCAGCATTTAATCCCTGGACCTCTAACTGTGCCGACGAATCTTCGCACCTGTTTTCTTCTCCCCTGACTGCAGCTCCTATCCTTTCCCCATGGCATGTATGTGTTGAATCAGAGGCTGGTGCATTGGTCTATTTGGTGCGGAAACATCTAGTGTTAGCTGTTGAAACTGATAAGCATGCATCCTAACTGTGCTCTGTGTACCCCACTCTCTCCCTGTCTCTCTTCCTCTCTGTCATCCCCCACCACAGCCAACATCTCGCACCTTGTTGACATCTTAAATATTTCAGTCAGGAAAATGTCTGACGGTTTGGTTTTTTTGAGCTTTTATTTTCCCCAAATCATGTACAGTATATAAGCATAACAAAGAGAGTGGTCCCATCCAAACCCTGTGTGGCAGACGGAAGGAAAAGGAAGAGGAGTCGGAAAGGAAAGGGGGGCACAGGGTGATACAGGTGGCTTGTGTCCTGGAGTAGGGTGACAGTGTGACAGTGTGTGTGTGTGTGTGTGTGTGTGTGTGTGTGTGTGTGTGTGTGTGTGTGTGTGTGTGTGTGTGTGTGTGTGTGTGTGTGTGTGTGTGTGTGTGTGTGGTGTGTGTGTGTGTGTGTGTGTGTGTGTGTGTGTGTGTGTGTGTGTGTGTGTGTGCGTGCGTGCATGCGTGCGTGCATTGCAATCTCTCTCCGTTTACCCAACAAGCAGCATACGTCAGTGGTGTTTTAGTAAACACTATGGCGCGTGGATCAGATGGAACCTGTTGGTTTACCATGAGGGCTGATCTCCTTATAACGACCTTCACTCATTATGTGTGTGTGTGTGTGTGTGAGTCCTTCTCAATCAGTATTTCCAATGCTTTATCTCAAACGTTGTCTCCTATTCTGTCATCTCCTAGCTCCTTCCCCCTGACCTGTTTGTACTATGTTGTTCTATCTCCAACCCCGTCCCACCTCCTGAGGTTTTGGCTCTATCCATGAAGATGTTTATTGTGTCAACAGCGCATCTGCTGCCTTCCCCCTCTAAGCTAACATGTTGGAGATTGGAGTTTCAAATTCTCGTGACTGATATGGATGTTTAAAGTGTTATTATTTAGTTTTCTATTCTATCTTTCTCTTCGCCCACTGCACTTCTGATCTCCCCTCTCCCCCCTCTCTCTCTGACTAGGGGTGGTAGAGGGGGAGACCCTTTTCCCTGTCGGTTTATCAGACAGGTGTGTGGATGAACAAGGTGAGGCTGAGCAGGTGTACTGAGAGATTTATTGAACATTCTGTTGAGCAATAATTCTCAGCCCGGGGCTCAGCTCAGCATCAAATATCTCCTTCTCTCTCAAAAGAAAATGCACTCACACACGCGCGCACACACACACACACACACACACTTACACACACACATACACCTACAGACAGACAAACAGGGATCAGGAAGGTGGGAAGTAAAATAGGGGGGTCTCAAACAACTGACTGAAACTTTTGTTAAAACTGACCCTTAGGGCATCCATCATGACACAGTTTAATCTTTATCTTCTGTACGCTTTTCTTTGTATTTACGTGTATGTGCGCGTGTAGCAGCTTACAGGGCTGTCACTGTTCTAGCCAGAGCAAGGCCCTAGGGGGACCTGTAATAGGGCTTGTGGTGGCTTGTCTTCCCCCTCGCCTTGCTGTCTACTCTACTGCCTCCACCGTTTGTAAACTCCTGTCAGCTCATGCTCTTCACACCTGACTGAACAGAAAATGTATGCTGCTGACACTCCTTCTGACCCCAGTCCCCCTGCACACACACACACACACACACACACCATCTCTCCATCTTAACTGATCGGCGGCGGCAGCAGCAGCAACCGATGTGACTGATGTGTCAAGGAACTGTCACAGGGCTTGGGACCGCATGGCCTCTCTGAATATCGGTTCAACCTTCACCCAGCAACGGACTGTTTGGTGCACATGTCTATCCGACAGAGATCCGTGTCATGGAGGGGTGTAGAGACTCAGGTGTTCCAGTGTCACGCAGGTCAACAACGGAAACATCTCACCGTCATTCGCTCCCCGTGTGACTCAGATGAGTAAGATTAGAGCTAACAGTCTTGTGAGCCTGCGTGTCTGGTCCCAGGCTCAGAGAGAGACAGGAGATGGGGATGGGTTGGGATCTGATCCTTGCAGCCAGACTAATACCCTCTCAGACAATCTGAGAGTCTCTGCTGGGACAAACTGTATGTGTGTGTGGTGTGTGTGTGTGTGGGTTGGCTGACACTTGTGTGGTCCCGTCATCTTGCCTCTTGTGATGGGGGTGATGGGTATAGGGGTGGTGGAGCAGATGAGGACGTTATAGGGGCTCTTGGAATGTCCCACCAAGGTGGCAGCAGGGACATGCTGGAACAGGAGCGCGGGGACCTGAAACACACAAACAGCCCTTTAGTACCCTTTATCGTTTACCTTGAATGACGCCTTTTTCAAGGAACACGCAGGGGTACAGTACACACACACATAGATAGTCCACACACAGACACACACACACACACACACACACACACACACATACTAACCTCTTCCAAAACTTCCAAAGTAATTACAATCTTTAGCAACAGTCTCTAACCTTTACATATGATGTCAATTCTGTTGAATTACTATTAATAAAAAGGTATAAGTTACAGGTCTGTTGTATTTCAGTGTGTCCAGAGCTTTGCATTTTAGTGTAACTTTTGTTCTGTGTCCCCAGAGAGGGAGCAGGGCCTCAGCAGCTCTGACAGACCGCTGGACTGGGTGTCTCCACCTGTGTTCCCAGAGAGGGAGCAGGGCCTCAGCAGCTCTGACAGACCGCTGGACAGGGTGTCTCCACCTGTGTTCCCAGAGAGGGAGCAGGGCCTCAGCAGCTCTGACAGACCGCTGGACAGGGTGTCTCCACCTGTGTTCCCAGAGAGGGAGCAGGGCCTCAGCACCTCTGACAGACCGCTGGACAGGGTGTCTCCACGGCCTCTCAGGCCGGCTCAGAAGACGTAACGAGAAAGAAAGAAAACACGGCTTGGAGATAGAAGTGATTAAAGAGATGTGTATTTCTGGGGTCATGGATTTTCTGTTCATTCCTGTATGGTTGCACTTAACTTTTCATATAGGCTATACAAATATTTTAAACATGGAGGAAAAGATTAATAGTCGCTACTGGCACTGTGCTCCCAGACAGGCACCCCAGGCCGTAACTACTCCACCTGGGTCCCCTTCCCTCCTATCACTCTCTGAATTCATTCAAAGATAATTGTGATGATAATCGTAGGGAATTTCTACCACACACGCATATGCAAATACTGTGGAGATAAAAAAATGTACTTGAGGCATGAGGGTTGTAGAGTGGGACATGAGCCAAGTCAAATCAGGGGTTCTGTCTGAGTGTCTGGATATGGTCGGGATGATGGTATACAGACAGCATCCCAAATCTTGTCCCAGGAGAGAGAAAAACCATAGGGGAGAATCTTGATCGCATTTATACAGATGGAAACAGACACAGGAGGATCATCTTGCAACATGCTACAGACTGAAACTTTTAACTGAAGTTTCTGTCCATTTGGTTCGTGTGGGTGTGTTTGTGCATTCTTGTGTGGACGTGTGTCCTTGTGTGCATGTGAGCGTGTTGTGCACGCGTTTGACTGTTGGGGGAATAGGTCCTGAACGTTCTTTTTGTCAGCCCGCATCCTATCAGTGTAATAAAATAGAAACATCCCTGCCGTTGTTCTCTGTAAGCTCAACGGCGTTACCTGTACGAAACCCCCCCAAAATATGTAAATATAAATATTGGATTTTCAAACTGTCTCTCTTCTTGGCTTTCTCCTTCTCTGTCAGTATGTCTGTCCAGCTGCCAATCTGTCCGCCTGTCTCTGGAGCCTGGGGGTAAGTGAGGCGCCTGTATCTCGGCCCCCATCAGCCCCTGTGTTTACCAACAATACACTCTTACTGATGTGGCGTGTGACCATAAACAGCAGACACACTTACTCTTCTCGTTCGAATGTATGTATGAATTGATCGGTTGATAGCAGCTATAGTATCAATAAAGGCTGATAAGAGCCTGTAATGACCAGGTGGAGAGGGGGTGTGGGGGGGGGAGCACATGGGGATCATCTTTAGCAGTGAATGAGCATCATAACACAAGACTACTGAGATACCTTGATGACAACTTTGTGTGGAGCAGCTCTGCATTGCTATCTTTGATCATTCAGAATAACTTCTCTTTCAAATCAGATGGAGAACAGAGTTCCTCAGATTCAACCGTGTCTGTTGGAGGGCCACTGGAGCAGAGACACAGGGGACATTTATCATGTCGTTGGTGCCCTTTATCAGCTGAGCATGACACATGAATGGCCAGGCCTGGTATCTTCAGTCTCTACAGCCCCTGTATTGTGTCAATAAACACTGCAGGATGGAGGTCCAGGTCCTGAAGGCAGAAGTGTGTGTGTGTGTTTGTGTGTGTGTGTGTGTGTTGTGAGAATGTATGTGTGTGAGAGAGAGAAAGAGAGAGCAAGGAAGAGCGAGACAAAGTGTAAGAGAGAAAGTTAAAGAAAGAGAGGGAGAGAGAGAGAGAGAGAGAGAGAGAGAGAGAGAGAGAGAGAGAGAGAGAGAATAAGAGAGAGGGAGAGTAAGAGTAAGAGAAAGAGAGAGAGGGAGAGGGAGAGGGAGAGGGAGAGGGAGAGGGAGAGGGAGAGGGAGAGGGAGAGGGAGAGGGAGAGGGAGAGGGAGAGAAAGAGAGGGAGAGTAAGAGAAAGAGAGAGAGAGTAAGAGTAAGAGAAAGAGAGAGAGAGAGAGAGAGAGAGAGAGAGTGGGACAGGGATTAGAGTGCACTGAGGCCTGCACTCTGAAGAGGATCATTCTCTTTCTCACCACTGCTTCAAAGGATCTAAAGTAAACACTTCCTTTCACATCTACTCCTCTCTCTCAACCCCTTCTCTCACACCTTTACTTAAGTGTGATCTAAAAGAGATCTAAAATAAACAGACATCTGTCAATAAATACAGCATCTGTGTGTGTGTGCGTGTGTGAGACAAAGAGTAAGTTAATCAAGAGTTGAGAGAGCAAGAGAGAAAGACACAAGGAGCTTGAGTTAGAGAGTTAGAGAGAATTAGAAAGAAAGTGATTGAGAGAGAGGGGGGGGGGAGAGGGGGGACAGAGGGATTAGAGTGCACTGAGGCCTGCTCTAGGAGGAACACTGTATTTCTCACCTCTGCTTCAGCGAGGATCTCTCTGGAAGATCTAAAATAAATACTTCTTTAATCTCTCTCTCTCTCTTCTCTCGCACCCTCGCTCCCTCAGTATGATCTACCTGAGATGTCTAAAATAAACACATCTCTGTCAACTCCTATCCCCCCCCCCATATTATAATTGTGGGAACATTACCCCAAGTCAGTTCACTACCTTCTCTGCATGCCAGTTGACACATAGGGAGCACTGGTTCCCACAAAGTGAACCGCCTGCCTGGCAACAAATGATCACATCAGCACCTCAACTGCTTCCGTTTCCTCCTGAGGAATCTGCAGAGTCAGCCTGCGGTTCTGTGGGAATCTCCTCGGTTGTACACGATCAGCACGTTACCACGAATCTGAAGCAAAAGCTAATATTTACTTCTTTCAAAAAAGAAGAAAATGACTTGTAAAATAATACTGACAGTTATATCCTCTTCTCCAGTAAATTCCTGGAAAAGATGGGATGGGAGACTGACTGGGGGATGAGTTTGATATCGGTCTCCACCTTCAGACAAACAGTTCTGTGGCAAGACATGGCGCTTCACATACTTCACATGCTGTACATATGTATAGTCGTGATGTAAAAAATGAAATAAACTCCTGAGCAAGACAGCTCAATCTGATTTGTGACCGATTCCCAGAGTTCTGTGTGGCGGCAGGTGAAGAGATATTCATAGTACTGCAGCATACTGTAGCAGGAATCATGGCCAAATATCAACAGCCCGAGGTGTCCACTGTTGCAGTTACCAGGACAGACAGACAGGTATTAGAATGGTTAAGCCAGGTGGGGGGAAGGTGAGACAGACAGGTGCGGTGTGGTGAAGTGTTGGACTGTCTTACATCATAGAATAAAACATGGTCTTTCAACAGACTGAACACCCACATATATTGGCATATACTATTTCTGTTCTGTTTCTGTTTCTGTGTGTGTATGTGTATATGTGTGTGTGTGTGTGTGTGTGTGTGTGTGTGTGTGTGTGTGTGTGTGTGTGTGGATATTGGAGGACTTGGGCAACCTTGAGTAACTAGTTCTGTTCTTTTTTCTTTGGCTGTTAAGCCTGTCTTTTCATCTTCTCTTCCTTGCTTGGTTTTAACGGTCTATCTGACTACTCCCCACTCCCCCCCCACTTTCCCTCCAAATACACACACACACACAATCTCTGTACTAGGTGTCATTCGATTAAATAAGATTAACTGTGCTGGTGATGACAACCATATCTAGATAGAAAGTTCCAGCACTCTCACATGGCTTTCAGAATCACTATGAGTGTATGTGGCATGCTTTACTTAGCGTGCATCAACAGTTCATTCTCACGTCTCTGTATGGCTGATAAAGAGTATGTTCAGAATTCAGAGCTGAATTACTTTGAGCTAATGTAAATGTAAATGTAAATGTAATTCTAAGTATTTTCAATGTTTCTCAGTATTTCCAATTTGGTTAAATACCTAAATGTTGGTGGTGATAAACAACTTCTCGAAAGATAATATTTCAATTTGTTTATTTTATAAAAATTAAAAAACAGGACACTTGATGTGCGAAACAATTAAACATGTAGAAACAACACATACATATTTGAGGAGAGAAACTTTGTCACTCAGTCTTACGAATAGTTAGTTTGGTGCAGTTTTCTAAACTGATTTAAACAGACACACACACACACACACCACACACACACACACCACATACACACACAACCACTGGTCTCCAAGGTTGAGACTGAGTTTGTTGGTAACTGCCCCAGCAGCCTACACCTCAGTGCCGTCTCGAGGGTAGAGCAGGGAGGAGTTCAGACTGGATTCTAGGGCTGAGTACAGTTGGCTGGGCAGCAATGGCAGGGACAGCTCAGAGTCACCGTAGCCCCCCGCATACTGGGGGGGAGGGGAAGGGTAGAGAGGTGGGGAGGGAGGGAGGTTCTCAGAGTCACTGTAGCCCCCGGCATACTGGGGCGGAGGGGAGGGGAGGTTCTCTGAGTAGACAGGGGGGGAGGGTGGCAGGGCAGGCTGGGAGGGCTGGAGAACCTCCCATTGGGGCACTGTGGCGCCGGGGGAGTAGGAGGGGGCGTAGGAGGCGTAGGTGGGCAGTGAGGGCTGGGGGGGCTGGAGGACGTCCCACTGAGGCACAGTGGCGTTGGGGGAGTAGGAGGAGCTGTAGCCCTCCGATGGAGACGTTCGCTGCTGGAGCGACTCGGCAGGCAACGTCCCTGGCCCCGCGCCATTGGTCACATTCGCCACGTCAGACATCTGGGACAGGAAGCTGGTCAGACAGAGATTGGAGGAGGGGGGGGAGAGGTCCCTTTCAGAGCCGCTGGAAGTTTCGTTGATTAGGTTGGGCTTGGGACTGGACTCCTGAGAATCAGAGCCTGAAGATCTGCACTCAGGGTCGGCCGGTTGAGAGTCTGACTTTCTCCTCCTCTTACGGCGGAAATTTCCATTGTCAAACATCTTTTTACAGTTGGGGTCCAGAGTCCAGTAGTTTCCCTTGCCTGGAGACAACCAGAAAAAAAGAGTTGGTTAGAGAAACACGTTTGCCAGTTTTCATATAACAGCACATATCTGTACAACTTTTCCATCTGATTCATATGATATAAAATGTAATCTATGGTTATAATTAAGCACATTACTATAATACTCAGGAGGAAGATGGAATATCTGTCATGTTAAATCCAGTCTAACTCATTTGAAGTGCCATCAGAATAGCCATGGTCGTGTTCTTACCAGGGTCATCCTCATCCCGAGGGACTTTCTTGAAGCAGTCGTTGAGCGACAGGTTGTGTCTTATGGAGTTCTGCCAGCCTGCCTTGCTTTTGCTGTAGAAGGGAAAGTTTTCGGCGACGTACAGGTAGATCTGGTTCAGGGTCAGGCGCCTCTCGGGGGCACCGTGGATCGCCATGGCGATGAGGGCAGAGTAGGAGTAGGGCGGTCGCACCAGCTTCATCAGCTCCTCCTGGGAGGGCATGGAGTACCAGCCTCCAGGCCCTCCAACGCCCCCTAGGTGAGGCCTCTGCAGGTTGTAGTGCTGGGGGACAAAGCCTCCTCCATAGACCCCCGCCAGGCCTCCTCCACCTCCCAGGTAGGTGCTTCCAGGGGCGAGCTCTGGGCTGTTGAACCAGAGGTAGGGGTTGGTGGGGGGGCTGCCACCGGAGTAGCCCAAGTCGTAGGCTGAGGGGGGGTTCTGCTGTGCGCTGGGCAGGGTGGGCGGGCTGTAGAGACTGAACTCTAGAGGATCCTGGCCGTGGCTTGGGTACTGGCCGCCACAGCGCGACGGGGACAGGCCCTGGGCTATGTAGGACGTCATGCTGCTCTCTGTCCGATTGGCTTCTGAGCTCCGATCTGCTCTGGGATTAGCTGCTGGAGATCGGATCTGTACTGGCATTGGCTGCTCACCCCTTCACTTTTTTTCTGATCTGTTCTGGGATTGGACGAGGTCAATCGTCCGGCCTCTCTTCAGCGTTGTTTTCTCTGATCCTCCGTGTCCCCTGCTGAGAGGTCTGAGTAGACACTCTGTGGTACCTGTCCAGTGCAAGTGTGCCTAACTACTCACACACCTGTTCCACCTGGTCAATATATAGCCCTACAGCAACGCCCACAACAGCCCCGATTGGATTTTGCTGTGACTGTGTCACACTCTTCTTTGCATATGAGTGACTTAGGCCCTTATTTGAATAAGGTAGACTTCCATTCTTCAGGCACCTCAATGAGTTACATGCTAGTCACTCAGATTTAGAAACTGATATGACATCCAAGATAAACAAGAAACACTTCTCTGAAATGTTCCTGTTTAAAAGTATGAACTGGTAAAAATGCTTGATATATTTCGATTGCTAAATATACCCTGCGACAAAGAGAACATTTAAATGTAAAATGTATTGGTTAAATAATAATATTACAAGATAAAATAATAATTATTAAATAATACTATTTCAAGATAATGGCTACCCTAACTGCAGTTGAAAATGTGTTTTTACGTGGGTGTATAATAGTAATTGACTAGTGTTAAATATTTATGATGTAAGGGTGTTTTAAACACCCAGTCTTCAATATCTTATTAGACATGGATAAGAAGGGTCTGTATAGGAGGATGTGGCCAGAAAGATTGTTTAACTTGTTTACAGGTGTGATTTTTTTTTAAGACACTTGACTGTTAAGAACCCGTTGACCTCCAAAGAGTCAAGAGCGCGCTGCTGAAAGACGTTGCATGCGACCGTATGTGCACATGCTTGAGGAGACACTTAAAGGGTCTTGCGACAGTCAGGTCACAAATCCCTTATGTTCACAAATAAGAATGTGTCATAGTGCAACTTAAAAAAAAAGTATTTATGAATCTTGGTGAAGGGGCTGAATATATGCATTACGCCAATTTAGTGTATAAACGTTATGTAACTAAGAACAGAACCTGTTTCATTTAGTGATCACCCATCCATAAAAAAAATTTTTTTTTATTGCAATTCTTCACATAAAACGCACTACCGCGCGTGCGCAGAAGCAAGATGGTCGTTGAGTTGTCTGAAAGCGCCCTGTCCCTGAGAACTCGAAGTTCAACGAATCGAAAGTTACGAAAAGTTATCAGCACAGCGCTGTTTCTGCGAGCCAGACCTCTGCTTGTAGAGACAGGTTTACCCCCAGAATATTTATATTGAGGAGACAGAAAAAAAAACTTTAAACGCCTGCCTTGGATGGCAGTTAGAGTGATTGAAGAAGTTATCCGCTTGCTTCTCGCTGACATATTCATAACAGTAAAGAGAATTCCCTCCGGCGCACCTGCAATGTCTACTACTGTATTTGACAGACCTCACAAATCCCACGTCTTGTCAAATAAATTGGCTTAATATCTTAAAACGACCCCTAGATAATTGACTGCTGACAAATTCAGAGAGATTACAAAGGTAAAGCATTTATAGACTGCCAGATTGAGAAAATGATATTGTTTTGTGGCTGCAGCATTATGACATTAAATCAGACAAGACATAGGTAATATCTACAAAGGCTACAGCTCTACTTAAAAGATCAATAAAACAGTGGATACAAATTATAAACCTAACATTCACAATATGTGTCATACACTGTATTTTTGTATGACCTACAATGAAAAGAAAAGTACAAAAAACAACAAACCAAATTGCTGTCAGAGTTCTCAACATCTACACCTGTCTGCACTTATTGTGTCAAATACCCTATAAGGGAGATCTGGTGTACCGATAACTTAACAGATCTGATGACTAAACATGATTGAATGCATACAATTAGTAGGCTATATTAAGATCAATCCTGGTTTTGTATTACCATCCAGTATTAAACAATGCCCAAGATTGTCTTTGTAAGCAGCGCTACGATGTAAAAGTTTAAATACATTATGTCAGATAGTAACAGGCAGCAAATGTACAGTATTATCCTCTCTGTGCTTGACAACAGGCAGTTTTAAAGGCTTAAAGAAGATAAATGAAAATGTTGATCAAAGGGACAAGGGATCCTATTAACACCAACTGCATCACCATTAAACCCCCATAGTTAGACTGCATGCTAGGGGCAGCGCGCCATTCTATTTACTTGGTCGACTCTGATTACGGCTATAGGCCAGGTGTCAGTGGGATGTCCCTCATGAGCCCTAAAAAACTCTTCAATTACCACAGGACATATGCAAATCAGCCACAGCTCATCCTCTCTGGACTTAGATTACTGGGCAGTTCATGGCAGAGATTGTGGAGTTCCACAACCAGAAGGTTCCAGAAGGTTGCTAACTCTATAGCTGTATAATCAGCCAAGTGCTCTCTCCACAATCTAATAAATATTCATTAAAACAAAATCCACCCTAACACAGACAACCTAAGAAATAACTTGTCCCATTTATACTCGGTTCTGTTTGGCACCTTCACACTGAAACCTTAGCAACAACATAGCTAGCTAGTTCCCTCTGTTGCGGCCAACCACTACTTGGTATTTACACACACATGAAGACATCAACCACTAAAATTAACATAATGATGATAATCAGTTATAACACTTCAGTAAAGTTCATCACATTTCCCTCAGTCCCTCAAAAGGATTTTTGTGATATCTGCTGGCCCATCCTGCCTGACTGGTTCATGGAAGATTCAGTCTGGATCTGGTTGGTTGGTTCTGCTGGTCCATATGGGTCAATGCTGGTTAGTACCCTGCTGGGTACATGAGAGCGCAATGGTTCTGCTGGCCCGACCCGCGGTTCTTGGAATCGATCAAGAGCAGAGGTGTCTGTTGGTAGTGGCTGATTATGTCGGACACTAAAGGGAAGGTCTGCCGCAGAGACGGGAAGAAGTCAATTAGACAACAACCCAGATAAATGTCTGTTGTCATCGCAGACAAACACATGTAGGATGTGAAGGGGTGCAATATCTGAAATGGTGAAATGAACCAAGTGAAAGGGAGAAAAAGAATAACAGGAAGAGAGAGCCAGGGAGCTGGTGTACCTCGGAGGTCTTCAGCCCTGTGCCTAGTAGGTACTGGTCGTGTGTGCGTTTGATCTGGATGTTGAAGACCTTGTCCTGGTAGAGTACCATCAGGGTGTACGGCTGCTCCATCGAGCCCTTAGAGCTGTCCCTCACAAGGAATGCTCCGTCCTGCACAGCACAGCAGGCAGGGAATTTACAGCGTAGGTCAGCTGTGTGTGTGTGTGTCTGTGAGAGAGAAAGCCTTGCCTTACCTTGTTGACCTGCCTCAGACAGCTCTCTGCTTTGCCTCGCGTCACTTGGCTCATGTACCAGATAGGGTCCATGTCCTGTACAGGCACACCGGAAAATCATTGCACAAAAATCCCACAGCATCCACACTGCCACCACACAAGCATAAGGCTGCTTTTAAGACTTGCCCCCTTATTTGATTCTAAAACATATTGAGAGGCATAGTTTGCCACACTTCCTTCTATCAGAAAAAATATTTTGTTTTTTGCGTATCTCAAGATTAAATTCCATCTCTGTTGGCTCCCCCATGCTTGTAAATCATTCAGGCCTGATGAGCTGCTGACAATCTCAAACCACTGTTCTAGCCTAGAGCAATGGTGCCACCTGCTGACCCTGAAAATGCAAAACATAATAACAAGAACTGCGAGTGTGAGTGTATCTTACCTCTGAGCGGCCCATGTCTGCTGGTGGGGGGTAGGAGGGCTGCACTGGGGGGCGGAGGGGAGCAAACTGTCTCTCTGAACTAATCCTGGCGCTGCTCCGGTGAGAGCTCATGGCTGAAAGAAAACACAGCACACACACATACTGTAGCAAGCCATCAGACTGTACTGTGCCTTTCTAGGACCATACTTGGCCTGCTTAGCCTACAAAAGTAAAGGTTATAAAGATGACAGGTTGTTTGTAGATTAGTCAGGTGGCCCTGGTGCCTGCATGTCATTTGACCATGCTGTGTATTTTTTAATGAGCTGCATAGTGGGTGCTGCTGGGTAATGTAGTATTTATAAGCACAGCTCTCACCTTCCTGTAGTTTGTGTGGGAGGGAACCTGTGAGATTCAGAATGGGTGGTAGGCTAGAAAATAAAAGAACAGAGATCAATCAATCAACTAGATCAATTTATAATTTAGTTATCGGTTAATTTAATTTTGTACTACAAAGTTCTGTTATGTTAACATTCTTGTGTGTGTTGAAAGCCCCACCGCCCTCCTACCTGTCTGTGTGAGGGGGTCCTGGTGGGCCTGGCATGGAGCCCACAGCTCGGAGTGGGAATGTATGGGAGTTAAAAGTTGGGATGGCTGGAGAGAGATAAAGATGTGTATAGATTTTGTTTAGTAAAACTGTTTAGTATAGCCAGACAGGACATTGTGAGGACGATGAAAAGAAGCTAATCCAGGTTTAAACAGTTTACCTTCGTTTTGCACCTGCACATGAGGGGTAAGAAGGGAGAAAGAGATGAAGAAGACTTATTTTCCACTCAGATTCATATAATTGTTAAACAGTCTAACCAATCATTTCAAACTGAGGGTGTGTTTTCCTTACCTCAGTCCTAGAGTTGGGCCCAAATCTGTAGAAGAGAACATGAACACAGTATTAACAGTAATACAGAAGAAAGGTATGGCAGTAAGGCAGTACTGGAAAGCAGCTATTAAGTCCTTCAACATAAGGCTGGTTTCTGGCATGGATGGGTATATGGGAATATCAGTAGGATGTGTGGGAAACAATACCACAACAGGTAATAAGACTTCCTCTTCCCCTGCCCTGCGTCTTATTCCAGATGACTGGACTTCCTGTCTGTCTCAATTAACCACAGTCTGTAGACAGCCTCATGTGTGTGACTCACTATGTCTGAGACCGGACTGGAGGCTGGATGTGTGTGTGTGTGGTGTGTGTGTGTGTGTACCTGTTGGGGATGAGGCCCCTGCCTGCTGAAGAGCTGCTCCGGTTGATGCTGGTAACTGGCAGGGGGGGCTTTGCCACCCTGTGAGGCTCGAGAGCCCCCCTCTCCTCCACTGGGGGCCTGGGAAACGACACAGCTTACCTCAGGGAGGGTACATGTCGCCACTAAGTCGGTAGCTTTAATACTGCTGCGTCTGTGTGTATGTGAGTATGTGTGTACCTGTTAAGGCCCCTGCATACAGAAGAGCTGCTTCGGTTAACGCTGGTGGCTGGCAGGGGGGGCTTTGCCACCCTGGGGGGGTCTGGAAACCCTCTTTCCTCTGCAGGGGATCTGGGAGACAACGAAGCTTACCTCAAGGTTTGGCTTTTAATCTTAACGGTCGTGTGTGGTTTAATGTTTTAATTGTTTCATACTTTGTTATGAAAGAAAAGCTATATTTTTGCGTACATTTATCAATGCATCTTTTGTTTATCTAGTAATGTAAGTGTTGTTTGGATGGTCGTGTATTTGTGATGTTTCTTAAAAGGTTTCGAGACTAAATAAGGGGGAATTTCTGTATTTTCCGTGTGACAACATAGGATGATGACATAGACTTCGTCAGAACCAAGGAGACGTCATCATTTCAAAAGACTTCCGTACCTCCAGGAATGCGGCTGTTTCACAGGCTGTAGAGAAAACAAAGTCAGTGTCAGTCTGACTCAGTCAATTAGCACCATTGAGTTATTTATCATTGCTGTTGTCTTTCACCACAGTATGGTTTTCTTTGTCCTTCTTCTGTCATACCCTCAGTTACCATAACTACCATAAGTGTACGCTTACCCTATCAACAGCGCTGGGCCTTCGTGCTGTGTTGAGAAACAGATCCAGAACAAGAATGTGTTTATATTAGTTGTTATCATTAACTGAACATTAACAGTTTCATTCTGTGTGGGGCTAAAGTGATTTCACCGCTGACTCAACATAGCTTGATAGCAGAAAGAACTTTCTGGAAGGGAGAAGGTAGTACCCTGCACTGGTGAGCTACTGTTCATCCTTCGGTCCACTATAGAGGGCTTCTTGCTGCGGTCCACCTGAGGTGCTGCATAGCCGAGGGGACCTGGGAAGGAGACCCGATTCAGACATGACATTACATTTACGTTTAGTCATTTAGCAGACGTTCTTATCCAGAGCGACTTACACTAAGTACAGAAACATTCCCCCGAGGCAAGTAGGGTGAAGTGCCTTGGCCAAGGACACAACGTCATTTAAGCATGGCCGGGAATTGAACTGGCAACCTTTTGATTAATAGCCCAATTCCCTAACCGCTCAGCCATCTGATAGACCAAACTCAGATCCCCGACGAATCCCATAGTCTTACTAGGTGTGTGTGTGTCCTTACCCCTGGTGGGGGGCCTGCCCTGGCGAAGGGGGGACATCTCTCTTCTGGGTGGGGTGGGCTCCGTCAGCTGTAGGGAGGAGAAGGGAGAGAGTCATGCAGTACAGAGAAGTGGTTGAGAAAGAAGTAGGGAGGAAGAGAGATGGAGGGTAGTCAGTGGCAGGAGAGGGTTGCTGATGGAGTAAAGGAGCAGGGTGTGGAGGATGAGGAGGAGGAGCAGAGCAGAGCAGGATGGAGCAGGGCTGGGCCATGTGACTATTTCTATTTAAAATACAAAACAAAAAACTGTCAGTTTTGGAACGTTGTAGAAGAACAGAAAGACTCTTTACGGTGGGGCGGGGAGCAGCTGGCGGGGTGGGGCCATGTCCGGGACGAGGCTGGAGGGCAGGAGGCTGGAGGGCAGGAGGCTTGCCTTGCGATGATCTACGGTTGTCTAGGCACACACACACAGGATAAGGAGAGAGGACAGATGAGAGAGGGAAGGAACGAGAGAGAGAGAGAGAGAGAGAGAGAGAGAGAGAGAGAGAGAGAGAGAGAGAGAGAGAGAGAGAGAGAGGACATGTCTGCGGTTTGTGCACTGCCTACCAATGTAGTCACTCTCTCCAATAGGAATCTGAGGGGCAATCATTTTGGTGGACTCGTCTGACTCAGAGGGCGGAGGCTCATAGTCGTTGTCGTTGTCTGGTTCCTCAATGCAGCCAGAGCACTCCTCTGTGGGAGACTCATAATCTCCCACACTGTCCGCATCGCCCGAGTCGGGGCTCTCATAGTCATCATCGTCACTGCCGTCCTATCAGAAAACAGCGGCGTGGTTAGATATGTTTACATTGAATGTTCATTCAGAAGATGCTTTTATCGGGGAGAATCAAAGGGAGGTTTTAAACCCGCCACTGACCTATACAGAGATTTAGGACAGAGCAGAGATACAATACAGAGCAGACATTGAATGACAGACTTACAAACTCATCTGGACCCCAACACTGGTCCTCTACTGGTGATTCTGTGGGTGATATAATAGAAATGAGGAATGGAATTCCTGCCATTCATAGATTCATAGAGTGAACGCTGCACTTTTTACACTGCACACGTTTGTAGAAGGCACAACATGGTTCAAGGACTCAGTGGACCTAAAATACAACCAATAAGGCACCTGCAAATCTCGTATCATGCTTTCATCATTGATAGTGTGAATTCCTTCCTACCTGGTTCACGGTACTTAGGGATAGTTGACCTGGAAGAGAGAGAGAAGGACAACACTGAGCTTGGGTGCATCACAGTGGACCTCTACAGAAGAACTGCATTTTGGGTAAAGCTAGGAAGAACTCACTTTTTACCAAACAGTCCTCTCTTCTCCTCCTTTCTGCTGATCTCAAGGCAGATTTTAGAAATCAACCTGCAGAGGGAGGGAGACTATGTCAATCGTCCTGTCTTGAAATGAGGCTCAAGTTGCACAAACTGTCCTCTCCCTATATTGTCAACTTAAGGCAGCACCTCAGTGTGTGCATGGTGTGTGTGTTCAGTCATTTCACTGCTGCCTACCCTCCTCTGATGCTACAAGTTCACTGCATACTCACTGGGCACACTGGTTGGTAAAATGTCACATGCTCCTGACTGAGAACAGAAATTGGAGCTAGCCTCAGCCTCAGCTAGCCTAGGGAAGTTGGCTGTAATTCAATCAGGATGTGGTGTGTGTATGTGTTTACATTGATGTGTGTGTGTGTGTGTGTGTGTGTGTGTAGCAAGCCAAGTTTTAATTTCACTCCACAGGTTCTCCTCCACAATGTGCATGTGTACAGAAACACATGCTGAGGTCACTCAGTAGCATCTATTTCTCCTCCCTCTTCTTCCCTCTTTATCTCTCATTCCCCTTCCTCCTTGTCTATCTCTCTAGTCTGTCTCTCTCTGCTTATCTCTGAGGTACATATATGTTTCTCTATTTACTTGGCTTCCTGTCCTAAGTCCCCCGTGGTGCAACGTCATCCTATCTTAACCGCAACTCAAAAATTGTCCGGTTAGAATGGTCTAGTGACTCGGTCTCCAGCGTGTTCACAATCGAGACCATGAGAGAGAAAACGTCAGTACTCACGGAGCATGAATCTTTGGGAATTTTTGAAGGTCATTTTCACTCATGTTCTACAAAATGATAGAAGCAGCCATTCAATTAAATCACTCTTCGTTACCCGACCATCACAATCTCAACACATGCTTTTCTTAAACAGGCAGCAAGATCAGACCACAAAACAGGTCGCTCTGGACCTCACTGCTTCACAAATATCACAATTAATCCATTTACAGACATACTGTGTAATGCCTTATGATGATTTATGTTGTGGGGAGTCACTCACCAGGAATCTGGAGCCATTTATACAGTTGTTAATGATGACTTTGTCACAGCCAGGCAGGTTCATCTAGATTGGCAGAAGACAGACAGACAAGTAGGGTGAAGGACACAACGTCATTTGGCAAATCTGGATGTGCCGGAAATCGAACCAGCAACCTTCGGATTACAAGCCCAACCCCCTAACTGCTCAGCCACCTCAGTCCCCGAAATTCAGGCTCTTCCCTCCGTCGGGCAAAGCCTCCCAAAAATACCATGTTCCACTCATCGGCGCTCCCCTCCACAGAAGTCTTTAGTAAAAGGCGAAAGGCTTGTGCATGCTGAAGGGGAACCAGAGTGCCGGTTTGAGTACTTGAGGATGACACTGACTTACACAGACATGAATCTCACTGAACATGACAGTTTACCAATACAATAGTGTAGCTGATCTGAAGATGAACATATAAAGGTTTCAACTTGTGTTCATTTTGTTTACTCTATGTTCCTGTGGCAGAGCTTTGTAAAACAGTTGGGGGATAACCTGTTGACATTTATAAGTGAGCATCCTTCCAGAAACATGGTAACCTCTTCCCGAAAAAAAAGGGAGAGATATTTTCCCTCATCACAATAGCCTAAAGTCAACTAGCTTTCCCTAAATCTCCCTCAGAGACACACCCTATGTCCCTTCACCATCTCTCCCACTCCCTGACATCCAACATTCTCTACTTGAGACAGGAAGACCTGAAGTAGCCTACATCATCAGAACCTCTCCCTGGTCTGAGACTCACCTTCTTTATGTAGTCAGCCAGGTGATGTTGGCTCCAGCCCATGACCTCCGCCTTGGAAGGAAGTCTGTCGAAACTCATCTTTCCCTTCCGTCTTCTCACTCGGCAGAAATCAAGATATATGTGGAAATGTAGAATATTTTGTATTCTTTTGTAGAATCCTTACGACCAGAGGTAAGTGAAATGGCAAGCAGCTACTGAGCAGTCATATCCTCAAGACAGTCTCCACAACAGCCTGGGAAGAGTATAGTTAGTGCCTTGATTCTAAAGGCCTGGATAGTTGTGTGCTGCGGTGGTGTGCTGGGTCACAAAAGAGGAAGCCAGGCTTCTGGTTCGTGATCAGTGGTGAGAAGTAGAAGATCACACTCTCACAGTTTGGTTGAGGAGAGACATCAGCTAATGAAACCAAAAAGACAGCTGTCTCTAACAAGAACGTTGAGGAAAAAAAAGAAGAAGAAATTAACACCCAGTCCTCTTCTGCTTTTGTCAAATCATGCTGCAGTGTTTGCTAGATGATGATCCAGAGAGTTTAGTATAAAGTAGGAAGTCCATGAAAACAGTCAAAAAAATAGGCTAGAAAACCACAAGCATTCTTTTGTCAATTAATTTAATTCAGGCAGTCTGCGTGTGTGTTCTCAGAAAAAAGAAAGACAGCAAACTTCCTCTTGTGTTTCCTGTTGATCCGTTTCGCTCTGTGGCAAATAGCAAAGAGAAGTGCAACTTGACTGTCATAGATGTCACTTGAACAGCACACACCCCCAAACACATAATAGGAGATCATGACACAATAGGCCTACAGTAGCTGTAACCTGTGGTCTAATAATTCAGTTTAGTAATTTACTAAGAACGCATAATACGATATTGAATAGCCTATTTGTTATTTTAAATTTACGGACATAGATTTGATGGATGAACTGACACTCACAAACTGAAAAACACACTGATATGGTACCCTTCAGACGGCTCATTGACATTGGTTCATTGACCCCATGCTGTAGGCCGGGGTTTTCGCGCGCTCGTTGTCCAGGCTAGTATCCAGTAGTAACAACAAGCTAGCCTACATCACTGATGCTTCTAGATAGGGGCCCAAAGTAGAAGTTAATAATTTAGATAGGAGACGATTTTAACTTATATATGTGTACATTTCGAGTTGTTTAATTTAAACCTGTTTCTGGCTATAAAGAAAGCTGACTAGATATCTAGAGCTAGCACTAACGGCTGTGAAATAATTTCTGACGTTGGCTAGCTACAGTACAGTACTGGACTGTTAACTTGCTCAACCAACTCATCATGGCCTCCGACCCAACTGCAGTCCACGATTCATTTATAATAGTCTGTAGTATGTGGGTGTTCTGTGAGTAGTTAGTTAGATCGTTTTATGCATTTCACGAATGGTATATGTTTGTTAACAGTCAGGAATTTCCAGTCGGAAATGACTTGACAATTGAACACTTATGCTTTCTGTTTCTGTGCAGGCCTGAAGTTCGGGTTTGGTTTCGTTGAAGCAAGCAAGACGGCCCCCGAGAATATGACAAATGTGTTCTTCAAGAACATGGCAGACGCCTGTAAGCATGTGATCACTTAGGAACACAAGATACATAAGCTACTTAGACTTTTTATTAGTTTTAAAACATACAACGTCAGCCCATTCAAATTAATCAGACAGTATTTAATTCACTGAGATGGGAGTTAGTGCCAAGAATATCTCTGTTTGTTGCCACCCACCTGGAAACATGGTGTAAGGCAGTTTCTCTTGCAACACTTAACAACATTAGTCTTTTGTTTTAAACCATTCAGTGGAAACTTGTGCCACTCTTTTATAAATGTAAGACACTTACATCTAACTGCTAGGTGTAGTCTAAAGGTAACATTAGCTGTTTGAGATGCGTTATCTAGGCCCACTGTTGTACCATAACCACATTCAGACCCCCTCCCTCCCCTATCCCCTGACATCAGTTCTCAGCCTCGTACAGTGTGGGTTGCATCTTTCAGGCGTTAGTTTGCATGCAAGTACAGGCTGTAGCTAGCAGAGCATGCTACTCTGCTCACAGTTGTTTCCACTTCCTGAGGGCTTATGAGTGGGAGGATGTTTTGTTTTGAGCAGGTATTGGCAAAGCATTGTGAAAGGTAATAAGTCTGAGTGTAGCAATCTGACCTTCATCTGTGGAAAATGTTTTCTTTGTGTGCAATGTGCATCCACACACAAACACACACTGGATTTTTTTTTAATTAACTTTTGTACCTAGTGCCATTTAGATTAATTTATTCAATTTAGCCTATGCTTTTTTTCAACGGCAACAAACAGAACATGCTTGATCAACTTCCATGTCAAAATAAGACCCCCTCAAGCCTAGTGGGGATGTGCTGAATGTCAACATCATCCCTTCTATTCCACTTATGTGGTGTCTGTCTGTCTGCCTGTTTGCCTGTCTGTCTGCCTGCCTTGTCTGTGTGTCCTCAGTTGTCACCCTAGTGGCCTGGTGGCTACATGGCTATGCCTTCGCCTTCGGGCAGAACAACTCAGTTATCGGAGCCCAGTTCTTCCTGACTCTGGACAACACCAACCTGGTCCACTTCCTGTTTAACTACATGCGCTGTTCCGTGGCCACCACGTTGGCACTGGGTGCTGCCAATGAGAGGATGGAGCCCATCGGCTACCTCATGTCGGCCTATGTCTTCGCAGGTACCCCTCACATGCTGGTATGTTCGTATATCTGGCTATACATCAGATATCATTTTCAGCACGGGGTTTGTTGATGGACAGAGGATGATATTGTTGGGACAACACTTCCATCTAGTGGCACTATGACTTAATTGTTTGTCTGTTTGCTCTTCTCAGGACTTGTCTACCCTCTAGCCTGCCACTGGGTCTGGGATGAGCAGGGAATCTTTTACTCAGCCTCTACCTCTTACCCAACACAGGTGTCAGTTACCACACATTAACAAATGTTGAACTTTTTAACAGGTAAGCAAAGACTATAATAATGGTGTGTTCCGTGCAGGACTATGCGGGCAGCGGAGTGATATTCCTTCTGGGTGGTGCTGCGGCTGCCGTATCACTCCGGGTCATTGGGCCCCGTGCCAGGCGCTGGAGTACTCACTTCAGACAGAGACGCCACAGTCCAGCAGTGAGTCTTTAGGGGCACTCCCAGAAATCCATTTATTTGTCATCCAATCGTATATATTTCTACATTCCACATTCTGTGCCCGTTTTTTTTTGCATGTGTATTTCTCTCTCTGTTCTTTGTCTGTGTGTGTAGATTTTGGTCCTGGGCGGCTTTCTGCAGCTGGTGGGCTTCCTGGGCCTGGTGCTGGGGTCTCACCCTCAGCTCTTCAACCCAGGCGAAGGGCAGATGCTGGGGCTATGCTGGCTCAACCTGCTGCTAGCGGCTTCCAGCGGGGGTCTCTACTGCATGATCATCCACTGCATCCATTTCAACTACTATGATCTGGACAGTCTGCTCTACGGAGCTATCGCTGGCATGGTAACACACACTCACGACACAGGTCACGACTCAGCCATGGTCAGAGTTTCTTAAAACCTTTTTGTGTGTGTGTTTTTTCAGGTGTCTGTGTGTGCAGCTGTGGACTCCTACATCCCAGGTGTAGCTGTAATGGCTGGAACTACAGGCTCTCTCTGGTTTCTGGCAGTCCGCTTTTTAATGGCCAAAATCCAGATGGACGACCCACTGAACATCGTTTCTTGTGAGTATCACAAAGTTAACAACATAAAAGAAAAATTCTCTTAGATTTGGATGATTATATATATATATGTGTATCCCTCCTTTCTTCCCTCACCCCCTCCCCCCCAGGCTATCTGGCACCAGGAATATGGGGCCTGCTGCATGCTGGTCTTCTCTCTGACAATGGGGCCCTTGGAGGGCACAGTCGGGTGAGACCATTTTCTACCAAAAGCTCTTCTGCTGCCTTCAGCTCTCATCTTCTTAAGGCTTCATGCTTACATACATCAGAGGACAGAGATCCATGAGGTTGAGAGAAAGAATGTCTGTACTTGTGAAGAAGAGGAGGGAGGATACCCGGAGAAAGAGTTCTGTCCGCAGACGACTCATTCTGGCCCCCTTGGCCCTCTCTCTATGATCTATCTCAGGTGCTGGGGAATAATTGTCTGGCTGTGGTCGTGCTGGTCCTGTGGGTCGTGTTAATCATGTACCCCCTGCAGTCCCTCTTCATGTGCCTTGGCGTCTTCAGGGTCCCTCGCATCCTGGAGAAACAAGGTGAGTTCAGGAGTGGACACCAAACGACAGTACTTGGCAGGTGTCTATATTGGTAACTTAAGTGTTAACTTAAGTCTGTCTCTCTGCCCAGGGATTGACAGGTTCAGACACCGTCAGAGACATCCTTGTGTGAAGAGGAAGTTAATGAAATGACCCATCAGAGCCTGTTACATCTCCAGAGGTTTAACTTGGGCACCATCAATAGATTTTCTCTTTACTCGTGTTTATAATAAAACGTTTCTTGACTTTGGGTAATAACATTTGTCACTCATTTGATTTCTACCAATTAAAATCACATTGAACTAATTTCTGATTTGAGAATGATGATGAACACAACATTTAGAAAGTCATTTATTCTATGAACTGATTCCAAACTCAACAAATGTCCTAGAGCATCATCACAAGGGCAGGTATTGAGTGTATACTTATCAGGGTAAGACCAAATAATAATAGTACAACAGACAAATGTCCATGTTATATGTATATTTCCATAAAACACAAGACAAGGTTCAGGTAATGCAAGCTGAACTACCGTAAAAAAAACAATTGTTCACAATAATTCAAAGTCATTGGAAGTGTGCTGCTGTGAGATATAGTTCTAACAGGTAATAAAAACATGGACGTCCCCCAGCCATGTATTTGCTCTCAAATACCCAATACTCTCTTAACTCCATAAAAATATTCTCCATGCTGACCACGAAAGATAGCTTGTGTGAAAAAGCTGTTTATCTATATGATAAACAATGTCTGGGAGACAATTTGGGAATAAAACAATGCCTAAAAAGGTCAGCTTGCCAGGTAGCTGCGTGTGTTAGCCCAAGATGGGAGGTTAAACGTAGGATGGGGTGGGTGTTATTAAAGACAGCCTGAAAGTCGACCTCAGTGGCCCTTCTTAGAAGAGCCAAATCCTGAGAAACCCATCACAGCTGCCATTTCGTCATCTTCTTCCAAGTCCAAGTCATCATCTGCTTTCCTCTTCCTCTCCTTCTGTTTCTCCTTTTTATATGCCTTGGCCTTCTCCTCCTTAGACACACACACAGATAGAAAGCAAGGTTTAGGGGTTTTTTTCTACCACGTTTGTTGAGTGCTTAATTGTGCCTGCAGTCACTCATCTACTACCAGGTAACATACTTCTGCACATTTTAATCAGATTACACTACCACATGAGTATAAAGAGGCCCATCTCCCAAGCCTCTACTGGTAAACCAATCAGACCGACACTAAACACACATAATATCCTCATCCTGTCATCAACATACCTCTTCTCGGAGTTCCTTCATACGCTCTTCAAAGTCATACTCTTTCTGCTTCTCCTCAATCTTCTTCTTGTTAATCTCAAACCTCTTCTTCACCTGATCCAGGGACGAGCGCTCCACACGCATGGACATACCCAGGTTTCTCTGGTCTGGGAGGAGGAAACAAACAATCCTTTTAGTATGACGCCAAATAGCTTTTCATCCTGGTATTCTGCACTGTTTTCCAGCTGAGGTTGGCGATACCGCCTGCAGACTTACGTTTCTTTCCATTGATGTGATCCAAGAAGTTGATGGAGTCCTTTACGACACAGTCGCACACGTTGCAGTAGTACCTGTTGAGAGGGAACAGAATATAGGAGGTTAGTATCTGCTGCAAAGGGGTATGGTGTCATTTGTGGCATTCTTAATCATACCATGTTGGGGCTGTTTCATGAAGTGTGAGGACCCATTAAATGCTCAGTCTTAAAATTAAACCCTAAAATGTAAATACAGGGTAGGACCCGTCAATAGGTACACACCCTCCCATCTCCGCCTGGGGGGTCGTCTTGGTGATGACGATGGTCTTCCCCAGCTTGGACTCCAGGTCCACCTTGTAGTCACGGTGACGCAGGAGCTCACGCTTGACTGGGGGCGCTGGCTTGCCTAGGGGGCAAGAGGAAGGAGTCAAACATAGAATAAAAAGGATCATGTGTGCACAGGTTCATACCCCGACACGTTTACAGTTGAAAGTGTATGGATTTAATAACCCTTATCCACGTTTGAGAGGACTATCCTTTAGAATAGTTGATATACTTAGAATAAAGCTTATGGATATTAGCTTGATTTCAGTGCACAATTTGATTAGATATCACAGCTGATAAGAAGCATTCAACTCTTTTTGAGGCCCATCTTACCATCTTTCTTGTCCCTTTCCTCATTGAGACGTTTCTGAGCCAGTTGTTCATATTCATCTTTGTCCCACTTCCGACGAAAGTCATTCTTCTCATTCTTACTGTTGGACTGAATAACAAAGCACAGAACGTAGAAGTTAGATTGATAATACCAATTTAATTCTACTAACGATAATCTATTGTACAGCCTACCTATATTAGCAAGTGTCTTAGCTCGTGAGTTATCAGATGATTCATTATTAGTCTGTATAGCGAGCAAAAATAAAGCATCGGGTGAATTGTTGTTGTAGCCTACTCAGTGCAGTGGGAAGATATTCTGTCTCTTTGAAACGAATTTTAATCTTATGATAGTCTAATCATACGAACATATGAAATCTAAACTATACTGAGTTTCTTCTCAACCGAACATTGTCGTACATATAACACATTTTACAATACAACCTAACTGAAAACAAGAAGACATACCCCACTGCCGGACGCCATCTTGATTCGAAGTGACAACGTACGGCAAGCAGTGTCGTAAAATTTGTATCCCGCTGAATGACGTAAATATAGAGAATAGCGGTTTTATCACCTATACACTATGGTGAATGGAAATCAAGGAAATCTGGTTGGCCGTATCTCCGTCTTTCTTATACCAAGCCTATGTCTATAGACTTGTACATAACATGTATAATGTGGTCCGTTTGACAATGAAATTGAAAAGGGACATGCTTTTAATAAAAATAGGGTTGAAATGTATTGGTCAAAACATTAGGAATGCACGGTAATTACAACACAATCGTCAGACCCTGGTGGCCCCGCCCTAATTTCACCTGTTGTTAATTTAAACCTGTATGGCAAAGCAATGGCGTGTGTACTGCATGGTTGCAGCCTTAATCAGCATGACAACACGCGTGGAAACCGCATTTCAGAGTTCTTTTATAGAGCAGAGGTTTGTCTGGTTTGTTCTTGATCATCCAAAGTCGTGTATGTGTGTAAATCTCAAAAAGTAGGCTTCTCTAACTACGACTTTGAATTAACAGACACAATAAGTATTTAAGTTAAAGGGTCAAATGCCTGGGGTAAATGGGTCTCGGCAAAGAGAACACGTATTTTTCTTTCATATTGCCCGGACATCGTACTATAACAATGCTAGATGGTGAATGAAAAATGAGTACCACAGTATTATTCTGTGTTGCATGTGTTTCAGGGGCTGGTCCATGCCTCTGTGGTCTGGCCCGTCAGAGCTTCCTCCAGGCTTCAGGTCTCCCTCCCTCTCCAGTAGCCCAGAACCATGGCTGCTGCCTGGCTGCAGCTCAGTCTATGACAGCCTTGTGAGGTGCTAATCGAAAACAATTTTTTTATTGTCCTTTAACCCACTCCTCATGCATGCACATGTATGCTGGGGTGACGGGTCTCCACATGTAGAGCCAACAAACAAACACAAGCCATTGGTGGCCTTACAAAATGTTGGGCCCAGTTTGAGCTATTCATGTTATTGTTTATTTTTTAGTAACTCATCCCCAGCCACGTCTCCGTCTAACCAGAGTGGAAACAGGGAGCCGGTCTCCGTTTCAAACAAGCCTCGCCGGTACAGCAGTCTCCTAACCACTTCACTGTCCTTCGTATCTCAACCACTTAAGTTTGTCCCCGCTCCCTTTTGTGTACGTTATAGAAGGAGTAGAGGGGAAGTCGTGAGATCACCCCTGACCCTACCCTTGGGGCCTGACCTCTGTCCTGTCTCTTCAGGTCATCCATTCTGGAGCGCTGTATCCTCAGGATGTCTTCTGCTAGTGTTGCCGTGGGAACAGAGGATGTGGATGGAGTCAGGAGGTTGGGCACTGAACCTTCTATAACCATAATCCTATCAAACATTCTTTCGCCTGTCCTGCAGAATCAAAAACTGCAGAATGTTATTTCATGAAGGCTTGAAATGGTGTACATGGAGGCTGTGTTAATGACCTGTTTGACCCTTAGAACTCAGTCAGGGATGCGCTGGGGTTCCCGCAATCTGGACCTTGCCCAAATGGAGAGCAATGAGTCTGTGCTGAAACGGAGGCAGAAACAGATCCAGTATGGACAGAACACCTTGGGCTACCAGAACTATCTACAGCAGGTTCCCAAGTAATCATCATTTTACTCACTTACAAGCCACAAACCCAAGATCCACATCAAAGCAAGTCTAGACTAGGCCAATTGCTGGTCTCATTGGCTGCACCAGAACAGGGAAGACTGAGAATAAAGGATTTGCTATTTCCTTAGCTGATTACCTGTTCTAAATGTGTTGGTATGCGCCCACAATCTCTCCTCTTCCCACAAGGCGTCTCAGGATCCCAGGGCTCCACCCCTCCACCCCAAACAAGCACAGGAAATACAGCCGCAGGTCATGGGACATGCAGGTGCGTCTGTGGAGGAGGGCGCTGCATGCCTGGGATCCTCCCTCTGGCCTATCTGGTGAGGCCCAGGGACAGGACCCTGTTGACCAGCTGTAAGTTACTTGTATATGTACAGTGTATCAACTCTTTAACACTTATCAACCCTGTCATTATTAAGGACTATTTTTTTCCCCATTCTAAAATGTGCACGTCCACTCCCTACTCATTCGCTCTAATTTGTTGTCGACTGGACAAGGGTACACTTCAGAGACAGACATGGTGGAGCTGGATGACATGTCTCTTTTACAGTCAGGGCCTGTTGGAGCAGATGAACTGTGACCTGTATGAAGACAACGAGGACTTGGGGAGGAAGGAACAAGACACGACCCCAAGCTCTCAAGCCTCTTTGTCCCCTATACCTGCCAGCGTGCCTGTCGGTAGAACCTGGATGGGTCCTCAGGTGAGGGGGAGATATGGTGCCACAGAATGGTTCTGGAAAGGCTCATTTGTTAGACCGCATGTTTGTTTTCTACTCACTTTTTTTCCTATAGTGAACGTGAAAATGTTAAAATTCAGAAACAATGGTGGTGTGTAAAGGGTGTGAAGGTGGGGGGTCTTTCGCTTGCTTTATTTTCAGTTTTGTTCTTTCTCTTTCTCCTGCCCCAGATGGACATGTCCAGCCCCAGGCTCTCCCCAGCTCAGGCTGGCCTGGCTTACTCCTTCAGGAGCCATATGACTGCCGAGGAGAACGTCCTGGGCTGGCTCCGCTTCCTTCTTGAGACGGACCATAACCCGGACGTCACCCGTGGACGCGATCATGATCATTCCTATGAACGGATGCCTGTGCTGAGTGAACGCCTTTCCTGGAAACCTTACTGATCGCTCTGTAGCTTGATCTGAAAAATGCGTGCTTCATTTAAAGAAAAGGCTGATATGATTTAGATGTTGTCCATCTATTAAAGGTAAGGCTTTCACCTATAAAATCGTGTTGGCCTACCATGGGAATGGGAGAAATGAAGGATGCATTTTTTAGGTTTTGAAACAAGGCTTGTCTTTCATGTCACTGCCAGACAGTGCAGGGGTGCACAGGGTGTAGTGCTAGCTTTGTAAGAGTGGTTGACAGTCAGCCATGGACCGTCACTTCATAATCATGTCATCTTAGGGTCACTATGATGTGTTTATCAGTCACATTTCCTGTGTCTGCTTCACCAGGGTTCTTTGTTTAAATGTTTTATGCACCCACAGTAGATGTTCATTGTGTTTTTGATTTAGTAGATCGGTATTTTTTGTAGTTTGTCACCATTTCACGGTTCCCAACACAGTTCCCACTTCTAACCCTAGTTAAGTCACCTGTCACGTTCACCAGTCCATGACCCTACTCAGCGAGAGATTCTCCACCTCTTTCTCCTATAAACATGCACCATCCTCCCTTCTCTGCCCAACACCTCACTGTTTTTCTCAAAACAGAATTATGATGGCGACATGCTGTGACTTTGTTTTGAGGTTTCTTTTTATTTTGTCTTTCTCAATTGTCATGTTGTACAACTTAAGTACTGATGCAGATCTCAACTAATAAAGATTACAAATTCAATGCATGTGATCTTTGGTTTATCATTTCCGTTAGCAATCAATATCCTATTCAGCTCCTAGTGCGTCGTTATGAATTTGAAAACAATGCTGCCTTTATTTTAGTTGTTAGCTACGATGGTAACCTCGCCGGTTGCATTGTTTAACAATGTCCACAAGGAGGCAGTATTGACAATACTACATGTTATGCAGGCGCTCCTTTCAATTTTAGCCTTATAAGTGTCCGAAATCAAGACACTTCATTCATACTACATGAACATACGCTATTGACTCGTCGGCACTTCTAGGAGATGACCGTGTTCTATTTCAGTATATAATTCCCTGACGTTGTAAACAACCTATCCAACCATTTGCCTCTGTTGCAATGAATGAACTACAAGTCCCACGCGTCATGTAGCCATGCGTCGGCTAGTCCATGTTGCATGTTATGTGAAAATAAAAACGTGTAATATTTATGCTTGCCTGTCAAACATTTTCACATTCAAATATTTTCATTTAGATCGTTATTTGTTTATTCAGATAATATTTTGTGTTGAATTCTCCGTCACAGAATCCTCCCTCTCCTCATCCCCCACCCTCCCCTGTACCCTCTCCCTATCTCGCACCGTAAATGTTATTTATGAATTCCAATCGCTCACGGGCGTGTGAACGTTGTTTTTTATTTTTTAAATGGACGACGGTGTGAATTGATTTTACGCGATGATATTTCACAAAGACGAATGAAGCCGTGGATTTACGAATGACAATTTGATACAGTTTGATCTTGAAATGATTTTGGGGATATTGTAAGAAACGGTCTGGTACATGTTATGCTTTTAATAGGTCAATACATCGGAGACCCATAGATAGACGTACACTAGCGTGGCTAGGTCGTGAGCCGCACTAGGATCCAAATTGGTTTATCCTTCACGAGCAGTGCCTTTTTAACCCTTGTTTGCGGTCTGGTGGAGGTGTTTGTCGTCAAGGTAAATATGCAATTTCATTGAGAGGTGACACAAATTAATGTTTATTTACATCAGGTTTATTCATAAGAAAATCACCAGCGTTGTCTTCACCGCATCATTCTGCATGGCCCGTGTTTTGCTCGCACGCGCGTCCTAGTAGGCATTGCTAAAGCATTGGTCCAAGGCAAGGGTGTGTAGCTTGAGCTAGAAATAAATGCTTTGATTTATCTCATAGGCAATCCAATATTTCAGAACCGGGGACAGAGAAAAACAGATCTAGGCAATTTGACTGATTTGATTTCTCTAAATGCAATAAAAGAAAATCCAACAAATTCGCTTGTTGATGTAGCTATGCTAACGTTTGTATGGTTGTCGGCTTTATCAGCCTTCTGCTAGCTCGCTATATATAGCCTGCTGCCTGGCCAGCCGGTTACCTATAGCCCGTTGGAATTGCTAGCTAGCTATACCTGGTCGTCCCATTGTTGTTGACTATCTACATCAAGAGAAGCCGTAGTTTTAGCTTTACAGCATAGGTGATATATAACTTGAAGCCAGCTGCAAATAACTGTGCTGTCATCTGTTGTTTTGTGTGCCCTGCCAGTCGATTAGCTAGTGAGCTAATATTAAGGCAGATATGTTTCCTCCCTTCTTCACGTCATAAGCTATCGAGTTAGTGGATTTTGATGGGCGGACATTAAAAATGTAGACGGTGTGATTATAACTAGCTGCTATAATTCAATTGTTAGTGTACTTATGAACCTATTTCCAACGGTCTTTCTAAAAGTTCACTACCAAGACTATATTCTGTCTGGCTGGACTAGTCCACAGCTATCCAATAGCATCAATTGCAAAATGGCTTGTATCCATCTACTGTAGCATATCTGGTATACAAGATGTGACTTCACATAACTTACACTTGTATATAGTGTGTTCGAACCCTGTAGCTTCACATGATTGGGCAGTTTACTCTGTTGCATGCTGGAAGTGGCCTTGTAAAGCTTAAACCATAAACAATTATTACACTAAATCTACTACCTATGGCTGGGACCGAAAAATATAAACAACTGCAATGATGACCTGCAATGATGACCAATGACCAATGATGATCAATTGGGTCAATTGGTCCGACTAAATAATCTAAACCCTGCACCAAACCTCCTTCTCTTACCCCTCAGGTGAGTTGCCCCCAGCCATGACCATGTCCCAGTGAGACTGGGCTGGGCTAGCTGGCCCTGAGGAGGTGAGGTGGAGGAGCCAGAAAAGCTCTGCCACTGTTCCCTCAAGATCAGACGGACAAACAGACCGACAGACACCCCCTTCCCCTCCTCCCTCCCCCTCCCCTCTGCCTCCCCCGCCTCCCACCTCCCCTGCACCTCGCCACCATGCTATGGTCACTCTGATTGTGGAGCGCCTGCAGAAACAGAGTCTGGATGCCGACATTTGCCAAGGGGCTCTCAGCGTGGTATGGACCTGTCTGCCTGACTTTTTATCTGTCTTTGTTTGCCTCTTTTCATGTCTATATACTGCTACATATTTAGTCCATGTCTAGGTGTCATATTCCATGTGTGCTATTCAGCCTCTAATTATTCAGCCTGTGAAGTCATAATATATTACTAATCTAACTAATCTTTTATGGCATGGTGTCCCTAACTAAACAGAACCTCAATGTCTTCCAGTCTCTGCTCGAACCCAACAACCTCGCAGTCTGCTGGCCCACAGATGGATTGATGCCTGGTGAGTAGCAGTCACATAAGCTTATTCTTGACCCTCAATACCAATTAGTTGTACTAAGAATGCTTCTTTGTGCTAATCTCTCATCTAACATGGTTACTTTAGTAAGGTCAGATCAGTGATGTCTTACGAACGGTTGCATTATACAGAGTTCTGATTCAAGGTTCTAGGGCCTAACCTTGTGCCATTGCGCTGTCTCCCTGTCTCTATAGAAAGTAGTTATTGGCAGCTGTGCCCTCCCTCCAAACCTAGCCTGCAGGGGGTGCTGAGCTCCAGCTTCCCCCCCGGGCCCGTGCCCCTGGTCCCCTCAGACGAACACCTCCCTGAGGAGGACCCCCTGCACCGGCCCCTGGTCCCCAGCACCTCCGCAACCGACCTGTCTCTCCCAGGGGCGCCCCCTCCCCCCCCGCCGCCGCCCAAACGGCACTGCCGCTCCCTGTCGGTGCCAGAGGACCTCTCCCGCTGCCGCTACACCTGGCGTCCCAGTGCCTCCAAGGTCTGGACGCCTGTCAACCGCCAGTGCCACAGTGGAGGGGGTGCAGCGGGGGGGGCTTGTCCGCTCCGTGCTCCCAGCTCTTCTCTCAACTCGTCGCTCCACTCCTCCTCCAGCCCCACCTTCTTTAGCCTCGCCCTCTCTCCAGACTCCCCCCTGCCCTGGAACTTCCCCTGGGACCCCAGTGATGCGGCAGGAGGAGGAGGAGCCTGTTGCTGCTTCTTTCCCTCCCCGTCCTCCTGCTCCTCCTCCCCGTCCCCTCTCCATCCTCCTCCTCCACCTCAGCGCCGATTCTCCCTCTCCCCAGTCCTCATCAGAGATGCCACAGCCCAGTTCCTGCCTCCTCACCCAGTCCCGCCCCTCCACCCTATGGCTCCACCCCCTCCCGTCCCCGCCTCTCCCTCCTCGGCCTGCAGTACACCGTCCTCGCTACGCAGGGCCATCCCCCCTCAGCTCCCTCGCTGCCACTCCCAGCCCTGCGACCTGCTGCTGCTAAAGCCCGGCTTGAAGAGACGGCGAGACCCTGACAGACCCTTTGCTCGCCCAGTGCTGGACTTTACCAAGATGAGCCAGGTACATGCCTAGACTAGTTTTGGACTTACATATTCCTCAGTCAAGCCTCTAGCTCTAAGATCCAAAGCCCAGTCCCTGAGTAGGTCTACATGGGGATAGCAGGGTGCCAGTCCCCGGTTCTGACTTAAGTATGGGTACAAAGCCATGCCAGCTCAATTCCCTGTACACACAAGTCTAGTGCTCATTTGCATAAACTTTGCATACAGCTGCAAAAAATCCTAGTTACACTACACATTTCTTTTTTTGTTGCCCCCCTTGCCCACCACTTACATTTTCAGCTTCAGAGTGGCCTTCACATTAGATTTTTTTTTACTAATGTTTTAAAAACAGACAAAAAAAGATTCTGGTATGATATACATGTGCAGTTCATGTTCTTTAAGGATATGAGGAGGAGTTATTGATCGCCAGTGACACTTGATGTCTTACTTAGTCTTCTTAGCTGAGAAAAGAAACACAGTAAATCACATTACAATACCAGATAACATCCATAACCTGGTGTTAGAGAACATGGTCGGTCTCCCTTCAGTTGAGATGCTTGTGACGATCTTTTATGTGATCTCCTAGGCTGTGTCTTTTTCTTCTAACTGTGATGATGTGTTCTATGTCTCTACCCCCAGACGCGCAGCACTGACCCCTTGGGCTGTCTGGAGCGAGGCAGGCTGGCCTGTGGAGGAGACGTTTGCATGGGCCTGGAGCCCTTCCTAGGGGACTTCCGGGGATCATGCTCCCCTGCTGAGGGGCTGGGAAGGACCAGTATCGGGCCTCTGAGTGAGAGTGATGAGGAGGAGGAGGATGAGGAGGGGGAGGAGGAGGAGGAGGACCCTGAGAGAGATGGGGGTCCTCAGAGTGTCTTTGAGAGGGATTGTACAGAACTAGACTTGAACCTTATTGAAGAGAATTAGAATCTTGTATATTGGAAGATGTTTCTCCCTAGGCCCCCCCCCCACTTCGCCATCGTTGAACACTTCACCCCTCTCTCTGGCCTGCTACCCTCCAATCAGCTGGGCTCTCAGGAACAACACCACACCCTCTCTCTGGTGGGATGATCTGGGCCAATAGAAGCTCGTTGACAACAGTGATGATTTGACTACCATCAATAAGAACGGAGAACGCAGGTAGCCATTGATGCTGTCGTCCCATCAGAGTACATTCCAGAACACCTTGCTGAAACATTCTTGTGAATAATCCGAAAGCTGGAGACTCTAGCTGATCCCATAGTGTGTGTGTTGGTTGGATATCTTCTTAATGCACCCTCAACCTGACTAGAACGGAACAGGAAGAAACAGACCAACAACAGTGGGTCGCTTGCTTTCTTTCTTTGACTGGACAATCCCCACAGTTGTCTTTTTCAGTAAAGTAGTGAGAATAGACTTTCCTAAATGATGGTGATGAGTTATCCGTGTTTTGTTCAGTTTTATGCAAAAAGGCAGTCTCTCATTGCAGTTTTCTTTCTGCAGACCTTATAGTTTCTGGTAATCAATCCATAAGACTCAGAATAAGCCTTAAGACACCATGTTTTTGTCTGTAAACAAAAAAATTCAACTATGAAAAGGAAATGAATTGTGTAGCTGTTGATATTAGTCATTTTGTTATTTTCTGCTTTTTACTTAATATTTCTTATCTATACAACGCATTCCTCTGAAAAGGGTGAGGTATAGACATTGATAATGAATGCACTGTGTTTGAAAAGTTAAACAAAACTTCTAAATAGAAGAAACCACTGTATTCCGAGGGCACATTGTTAAATTGTATTATACAACAATTTCATTTGTTGAGAACCAGTTCTGTGTAAAGATGGTAGCTGAGAGTCCTGGGGCAGGCCATTGCTGTCTTATAGAGATGTTTTTTTTATTGTATGTGTTAAAAATATGGCAATTTCAAACTCAGTTTGTGTATAAATAAAGTTTATTGGAAATTATTTTACAAGGAAAGGAAAAAGAAGTGTCTGACCTCTTTGTTCCTGGTTTTGTTCTCGGTTGACAGATCAGCATAGGCGACTAAAACCATGGATATACTGATACATGTTTTTATCTAAGCTGTCAAAGTAAATTCCATATTTTGTAAGGTTTAGTAATACAATCCAGTCTTATAATATAGAGCTATATTTACACTGGAATTGTCTGGTTTTCCTTTACTCGCCTTAACTGGTCTGTAGACATGGGACAGGTGTAAGGATATGTTGTGAAACAAAATATTATTTAACTGTTTATGTCGGGATATCTAAAAGTTAGGAGATATGTTAAATGTATATGCATTCTTTGTCGCGCTCAGTCAGTGGTCAACAATGGCCTACAATGCGTTGCAGTACCTATTTTATCACATGAAGGCGTCATGCTCAACTGAAAACAGCTGCACTGCACAGACGCAGTTCTGACTCGTCCGCCGACCCGTCCGTCACCTGACTACCCCTTGAACAAACTGTTTGGATTCATGAAGACCCATAAGTGGGAAGAACTAACATTAGCAAGCAAGCTAGCTGGTTCGCTAGCTAACTTACTAACTATTGCTGACCCCCGTAGGACCAACTGAGAACTTGCCTCTTGGTAATAATTTGACATTTTAACGGAACTACTGTGCTTTCAATCAACTTGATTCAATCAAACTTTATATGAATAAGTAGCTAGCCTATAGTAATCTACTTTTGGGGAACGGGAACTTGTTTATTTTTGCCGCCTGAAGTAATAGTATAGCTAGGTCACCTGTTTTGTTAACGGGCTAGCTAAACCGTAGCTGTCTAGCTAAGAGTTAGCCATCAATGGTCGTAGATATGACTTTCTTTTACAGATAGTAGCAGGCCTTAGGTGGTCGCCAACATATTATTCTTGTGCTATCTAGCTAGCATAACATATTAGGCACTTTGCCAGTAGCTGAATAATAGCTTAGGTTTTATTTCGTTAACTTTTTCGATTAAGATAGATAGCCAGTCGGCCACATAAACAATTAAACAGTAGTAGTGGCAAGAAGAGCAAGCTAACAAGGCTAGTTAGCTGACGGTTATAACAAATTGAGTCCAGTCAGACTAGTTGATTTTAGCATGATTGCTTAGCTAGCACTTGCTATCCAACTTTGTTTGCTAACAAAATGCGTTCCACTACTTTTTAATAGAAAGCTAGTCTAGTGTTACGAGCTATTAGCTGGTAACATACTAGCTGTTGATACTAGCTAACGATATATTTCTTGACATGTATTGCGTTCTGTTTACTACTCTATTAGCTAGCTATTAAATGGCAAACCTTAGCCAGGTATCTATTCTTGAGAGACCGTCAGTTTAGTGTAATAGGATTGTAAACATCGACACGGTAAATCGTTGTTTTAAGGGGATACTAAACCGTGCAGTGCACGTGGGACGTGTTGTGTTGAATAAAGCGCGCCGCTATCTGACTGTGGAACATTGTTTTCCCGTGTGCCCCGTGTTCGTGTTCCATCGGCTGAAAAGAACGGAGATGGCTCTTGTGGACAAACATAAAGTCAAGAGACAGAGGTTGGATCGCATATGTGAAGGTCAGTAGTATACATTTAAAACATGAAAAATGTTTTCTGCATTCTTGTAATTCTTGTTGCCAATAGCAAAATACCCGTTTAGCAACCTACTCGACATCCCTACACTCGAGTATTTCTCGTGTTCCATAAAGGCTTGTGTGAAAATAGTACCCACCCATGTAAATAGGTGGTCTTATTTCGATTCGTAGAGATAAGTATCCTCTGCTACCAGTCTAGTAAATCTCTTAAGTAATCTGGTCAGAGTGAGTTCCCATATCTACTAGTCCCTGGTTTGTTTTTACAGTTTCTACTGCTGTTGCTTTTGATGTAACCTGTAATGGTTGCAACGCACTAAACAGTAAACCTCAGAGTGCTAACTTTCCTGTAGCCTTGTGCATTATTAGACTAAGCAATGCAGAGGACATATCCTGTGTTGCTAGTGATCTAGATTATTACGTATTCAATGTTTTATAGATACATTTTCCTTTTTATACAATATGCGTTTTTCTTAGAAAACATATGGATTGGGGTATTGTTTTTACAAGGAACTATTATGTACTATGCATAAGCCACCTTATTTCAGTATCTGATTGCACTATGTTGACTCATGCTGCTTATTCTTTTTTTTTAAATATATATTTAAATTGTTTTATTCTTAGATTGTTTAGTTCTTAGAAATAGTTAAACTTTTACTTAATTTAAGATTCGTATATCTTTATTGTTTGCACCTCCATGCCACAGTCAATTCTGTGTTTGTATAACATAAATGGCGAATAAACCGGATTCTGATTCATACTAAGACAGCTCATCAAATTTCCACATCTCGCGGTTGTCTCTTTAAAAAACAACAACATGGAAATCACCTCCTCTGCACAGAACACTCACTACCAAGCCCACTGCCTTTTATGCTAAATAGCTTCGATCTGGTTGGCCAAGGAGAAATTTCGGCAGCTTCTGATTGGAGCAGGGGGTAGGTAGAGGGAGGGTAGTGTGGGACGGCTGGGGTTGTGCCAAGAGAGAGCATTCAACCAGCAGCTGGAAGAGGAGCAGGACAGGAAGAAAGGCTGGTCAGCTTCAGCATGCAAGGTTAGCAAGATGAATGTCTTTCTCTTGGGGTTTCTATGAGGATAGACATGGAGCTTGAAGAGGGTGGTTGAGGGGGTGTCGAGGCTCAGGGAAGGTAGCCATTTCAGGTTTAATACTGCATGACATGGAGAGGGTTCTCCATCCCTAAGCATCTTTGTCCTTGAAGGATATGATAGTGGTGTGTGTGTGAGAGTGAATGCTCTCTGCAGCGTGTGTGGCAGGGGGCAGGGTGGGGTACTGCAGCACTGTCGTCCAGCCCTCCCCTCTGTTCCCTCCCTCTGTTATAGCGTACGCCCTCAGAGCGGCAAGTAGAGGAGTGAGAGAGAATGAATGAGCGCTGAATGAATGGTATTGTGTGTTTGGCCCTGCTGCCACTCTGACCAGGCTTCCCACACACACACACGCTGCCAGGCGTCTTACCATATGGCGCGTGTGTGTTGCCAGCTCCGCTCCCCTTCGTGTCGTGTTTTCCCCCCTTTCTATCTCGCATGTTATTTTGTAATCATGCTTCTCGGTTTTGTCGCTGTGGAAATGGGTCATTTAAAGCAGGTTTAGTGGAGGCTGTAGCCGATCTTGTAGTGTTTTAAATCTGTGGGAATATTTGGACTCCTTCCTATTTCCTTGGAATTGATATGCCAGGAACTGCATTTACTAGATGCCTTTGTCTATGAAAGATATTTTTAACTGCGTAGCATCCGTTGAAACCTTGGCCATTTTGTGGTCCCTTAGTTGTCCTTCATGAGTCAAGGAGTCTGCTGGACATTATCTACCACTGTGGAGGAGGGGGGATGCTCTGTGTGTGTGTGTGTATTGTTATAAAAGGGCAGGGGTCTCTCCCTCCAGACAGAGAAATTTAGGTCATGACTACTCAAAACAAGCCTGTGCCCCCCGACCCCACCCCCCACCCCAAGCTCATCTGCTGGAGGAGTCCCCGATGAGAGAAGGGGGCGTGGCCTTGTTCATATTTGCAATAGAGGCCGGCCAGGAAGAGCCCCTTTTCCAATACATCTACTCCCTAATGGCCATAAAATCCACGTCATGTATGCTGTAGATTGCTAATGGACTCCACAGTCTGAGGGACTAGAATGTTACTAGGCTGAAGTGTTGTTATTCCAGTTTACCTTTATGCTTTGTGTATCGTGTAGTGGTAATATTTGGTTTCTGGTCTATCTTTGGGTGACTATATAGGGAGGAATATAATAAACTGAGTTCATCATAATCCTTCATGGTGGTTTATCTGAGACATTCTTCAGTCCATATGAACATGCTGTGTAGTCTAGGATCATGCGTGAGTTGTGCCTAGGAGGCAGGTTCTGTACCTGATCCTTGACTGATTGATTGTTGCGTACGGTGCCTTCGATGTCCGAGGTGTTTACTCTGATCTTGTTGTGCTGAAGGCATCCGCCCCCCAATCCTGAACGGGCCCATGCACCCCCGGCCCCTGGTGGCCCTGCTGGACGGCCGGGACTGCACCGTGGAGATGCCTGTCCTCAAGGACGTGGCCACAGTCGCCTTCTGTGACGCCCAGTCCACCCAGGAGATCCACGAGAAGGTGACTAGACTAACACTAACACACACAGATGTAGAGTACACACACAGATGTAGCGTACACACACACATGTAGCGTACACACACACCTGTAGTGTACACACACACACACATAATTCCTGGTGTTAACGCGCGCGTGTGTGTGCTTGCACAGGTGTTGAACGAGGCTGTGGGGGCACTGATGTACCACACCATCACACTGTCCCGTGACGACCTGGACAAATTCAAGGGCCTGCGCATCATCGTCAGGATTGGAAGCGGCTACGACAACGTGGACATCAAGGCTGCTGCCGAGCTGGGTTGGTACCTTCCAAAATCATCCTGCCTCACCATGGAACTAAAAACATAGCTCGAAACAGGTTTTACCTCAGGATACACAATAATGTTGCCAAAATTACAATCAATCGCATTTTGAATGCCGATCTGTAAGATAGAAAAATAAACACTTTCAATAGGCTTTGTAACCTTTAGTCAAATCTGAATATGACCCTTATCTTCTTCCTCTCTCTGTCCCCCCACCTGTCTACCTCCCCTCCTCTCCCTCCAGGCATAGCAGTGTGTAACGTGCCCGCTACGTCTGTGGAAGAGACGGCCGACACGTCTCTGTGTCTGATCCTCAACCTGTACCGGAGGGTCACCTGGATGCACCAGGCCCTGCGCGAGGGCACTCGTGCCTCCAGCGTGGAGCAGATCAGGGAGGTGGCCGGCGGCGCTGCCCGCATCAGAGGAGAGACGCTGGGCATCATCGGGCTGGGTAAGGAGGGTGGATGTTTGGGGATGAAGGGATCAGAAGTCCAACATGAGAAAGTTGAAGTTGCTGTTGTTGTGGAATGTAGTGTCGATTATTTCAGTTAGCAGGTTAACTGTGTGTTTGTGTTTTGTTGTGGTAGGCCGTGTGGGTCAGGCGGTAGCCTTGCGAGCTAAGGCTTTTGGCTTCAACGTGATCTTCTATGACCCGTACCTGCCTGATGGAGTAGAGCGCTCGCTGGGCCTGCAGCGCATGGCCACTCTGCAGGACCTGCTCATCCACTCTGACTGTGTCTCCCTGCACTGCAGCCTCAACGAGCACAACCACCATCTCATCAACGACTTCACCATCAAACAGGTACACTCATACAGCCAACCAATCAGATACACAGACCAGGAATCACAATAGTCTGAAGATCTAGAACTACTACATGAATAAAATATCCAGTGGTGTGTATATAAAGAACTGTGTAGAGGCATTGGAAGTGGACACAGTGTTTGTGTGTGTAGATGCGTCAGGGGGCGTTCCTGGTGAACACAGCCAGAGGGGGTCTGGTGGATGAGAAGGCCCTGGCCCAGGCCCTGAAGGAGGGCCGGATACGAGGAGCAGGACTGGACGTACACGAGGCGGAACCCTTCAGGTCAGCACACGCACGCCTGCTTCCACCATTAGTACCACCATCACACCATCTCTTATCCAGGCCAAACGAGATTAATATTGTTTTTGATCACAAACACTTGTCTTTCTATCATGCCTGATCCCTTATGTCTGTGTTTGTCCCCCAGCTTCTCCCAGGGCCCTCTAAAGGATGCCCCCAACCTGATCTGCAACCCCCACACCTCCTGGTACAGTGAGCAGGCCTCCCTGGAGGCACGAGAAGAGGCTGCCAGAGAGGTCCGCCGAGCCATAACAGGTACACACGCTGTAGGGGCGGCATTTAGATCAGTTATGTATTAGTCAAGATAAAAGTAACCTCAATGATAATCAATGATTAAGGGATTCCCCTGGATATTGATGAGGGATTTGATTGGCCGCCATGTGTCTTTCTCCAGGGCGTATTCCTGACAGCTTAAAGAACTGCGTCAACAAGGAGTACCTAATGGCCACGCCCCAGTGGCCCGGCCTGGACGCAGGGGCCGTTCACTCAGAACACAATGGAGCCTCTGCTTACAGGTAACAGGCAGTCACCCTCTCTCTCTCTCTCTCTCTCTCACCCACACAAAGTCCATCACACACGGGTTTCTAACTATAGTTCTTTCTTTGTCCCCAGGTTTCCAGCAGGGCTGGTTGGAGTGACTGCCGGAGGCCTGGGGGGTGCTGGAGCTGCAGTGGAAGGCATCGTAGCAGGCACCCTACCCATGGCACACGGCATTGCCCCTGTCTCCAGACCACCACACACCCCCTCACCAGGGCAGCCTTCGAAAGCAGAAACGGACAGAGACATGCCAACGGACCAGTAGCCCCCTACGCCTGCGTACCCTGATCCTTATCCTACGTAGGAACTTGTCACCCCCTGCCCCTCAGCTACCCCCTCAGCTGCCCCCTCATCCACAACATTCCTTCGGTGCCCCTCAGTGATGCAGATAGACTCTGGTGTGACCCGGCTATGGTCCCGTCCCACTAAACAGAACTCTTCAGGAGAGACCAGTCTGCCTCATCCCTCCTCCCTCTCTCTAGTGTCTCTCTATCTTTCTCACCCAGGAAGCAATAAGTGGATTACTCAAGGATTTTTCTCCAGTTTGCTTTTTAACTCTGTGTGTCTCTGATTCTCCTGTGGCTCCGTGTTTTTGTACATCTTTTTGTAAACCTGTTTGTGTTTTTTTCTTTTATTGTTTTCTCATAGCTGTTTGATATGTTAAGAAGTAAGGCCAATCTGAAATGGAATTGCCGATATGAATTTCATTTTCCACAACTATTTGTTCAAAAACAGTACAGTGGATTTTATAATGTAGGGCTCAATGCATTTATAGTATCAAAATAAAAGTGTGGCTCTAGGTTGTTGAGCTTTTGGAAATGGATGGGAATTATCAATATTGTCTACGCAACACCCCAGAATAGGTGGGTAGATAAATTCTTCATATAAATGTGCCATTCATAAAAACCTTAACTGGTTCCTAGTAAGTTTGTGTATGTGTAGATCGTCTATTTTTCACACTATCTACTCTGCTGATTTCAGAAATTGAATCTATTTCATACAACAACAATTCCACAACCTGTGCAAATCAAGTATCGCTACCTGGGCATGTATGTGTAGGGGTCGCGGATTTCAAACCTCTTTTGCGTGTAGCTCCCAGAAGCAAACGATCGAACTCTTTAGGATCTGTTATAATTTAATTGTCACGCTGCTCATTTGTCTGGCCTAATTAAAATCCTGTAAAGTACGGTGCTTTGTGACAAGATAAACATGTCTTAAACAAACCGGGAATGGGCATTTTCAACACAGCAAAATTGTGTTTATTCAAAGCCTTTTAGACGTTATCTTCTAGCTACAGAGTAGACCATCATTTTAGGTCATCAACAGTTCAGTAGTGCTGATGTAAGTGGTCAGTGGCCTGTTGGTATCGTTACAGTGCCTTGACAGCAGACGCGTCCTTCTCACAGAATTCACTGGTGATGAAACATATGAGTAGCCTACACACCGGGGGGAAATGTCTCACCGCCATTTCCGAGAAGAAGGAGGTGTCCATGATTTCTCCCAAACAGAGCCTTACACGGACATCGAGTCATTGCACAATCTCTTTTTATTGCCATTTCATAACGGGTGAACTCGAAGAACTTGTATTAGCCAGGTAACTTAATTAACTAGATAGCTATAGGCTACCTGGCTTCTACCAAACAGAACACATTAAAGGCCTAGGCTAGCTACGTGTTCCTAACAGGTGAATGTGAGGCCATGTAATGTGGGGCAATATTTACTATAACAGACAGTGCTAGTAAAACCAACATCAATACCTCTCATTACATAAAAACAAATTGGACTATTAGGACTAAACTATAAACGCTACGTTCTCCACCAGAGCCACCGATATCTTGTAGGCTACTAGGCGGTAACTTACTATCTAATGTTTAGAACAACACGATGGCTGTTCACATAGACACTTTCCCAGTTCTGGGTGTAGTAGTAGTATGATACGTTTTATTAGTGTAATGAGGGGGTTTAAAAAGTAGAAAAAACTACACATGCAATAATTTATAATATAACAGTCTCAACTGTTCCTAAATGAACATCGATGTTTGTAGAATGGCAAAAGATTCAATGTACACTTACTACTTAACATGCTATATCTGATTATTTCTGATTCTTGATTCACCCTGGTTCGACATATAGTTTCTATATACTGAACTTAATATTCACTAAGAAAACTTCTTAGTCTGATATACTAATGCATGTTTTTAAATTAGTTGTATTTCTCTATCAGAACAGCAGAGAGAGCTGTTGAGCTAGGTAAGAGCTTTGAACGGGAACGTTTCCTTGATTGTTGAGCCCATAAAGTAAAGGCCTGCGCACTTCTACCTGTTAAGGCTTGCAGAACAGTACAGATTAAGGACATTAGCCAGATGGGTGTGATAATGGCTGGGTATGTAGACAGTCTGCAATGTGGTCAAATCTACTACACCCCTGCCCTCAAGTGTAGTATGGTGGCCAGCCAGAGAGGAGACATATTTCCATGCACATTCATATTGTATTTACACTGATATAATATACATGTTGTATAATGTAATTATGAAGTAAAATAAGCATGCTGCCAACTCTCAGTATGACATTGTTGGGGGTCATTAATTTAGTGTCACCATGTGCCAGCCATACAGGGCTGATGCTGTGTGTAGACTTGCCTTCATTCAAGTTCAAATCTATTGGCATCTTTAAAATACTGTGCCAATTGTGATGATAGAAAAAGTGTGCTGTGTTGTTTTCCTACATAAGGAACACAAGGCCATCCCCCTGGTCCAGGCTGGTGCCGAACCGTCCCCTCGTTGACAAGACAAGGAGAGGAGATGAGACAACAGGATCAGATGAGAACAGGAGCTAAGGGTGGCCGCTGTCGTGTGGGTCTCGTCCTCCCTGTCCTCCTCTGTCCTCTCCCATCACTGTCACACTACAAGTAGAACGCCTGACAATCCTACACGCTCCCGCTGCCAGACCCTGGTCCCTATGCCCTACAAACCCTCCCCCTCCAGCTCACACTGGCCAGCCGGACTTCACCAGTGACACCCCGCCTCTAGAGGAACCCCTGGCACTCAGAATGGCACCTACTAGACCTTCTAACCCCAGCTCTCCAACCCCCATCACCCTCAAGGAGTTGACCCCTCGGAGAGTTGATTTCCAGCTGTCATCCTCTCTAACTCGGCTCTCTGTGGCTGGTTGAAGATAGTCTTTCTATGTGTCACATAATCCCCCCTCTAGAGTTACCCCTAGCTTTTTTTGTTGCATCCTTTACACATTCACACACAAACACACAGCAGCTGCACTGGGTTTGAGTAACTTTGACCATGTTTCCATGGAAACTGCCTGAAACCATAAACATTTCCTGCAGGAAGTTTATTCATAGCAGTGTACCCTGAACGTCTAATGTATGTAGCGTAATATTAATAAGCAGTACAACAAAGTAAGGGAAAGACAGATAGTCATAGATCTGCTGCTTTCTGGGATTGAATCATGCGCTATCCCAACGTGCCATTAAATGAATGTAGACTTTCCATACAGACAGGCAAACAGGCATGGATATACAAACAGACATACAGGCAAGGTAGAGAGCCTGAAAAAAGCTTTGATCAGATCACTGTCTACCTCTCTGTCTTTTCACTCTTACTCACCCACTCCAGAAAAATGGTTTCGGATGAGGCCACAAGTGTTGACAATGAGAATGCTGAGGGCCTGTTAAGTGTTTGTGTTTTTGCGTTGTTGGAAATAAGTGTCACACTTGAGGTTCAGTTTGGGTGGGCTGCTTTACTGTTGGGGGGAAAGTTAGTGACTCACACACACACCACTGTACTGTTCCAATGCAGGTGGGATGCTGGTAATTGGGTCATGTGGTCCACTATCATCTTCTACCAGAACAGTTGGCAGTATGTTTCTGTTTACTGTTTTCCCTTTGGGACCACCACAGTCTGTAGAAGGAAAGTTCATGGTTGTCATTGTGAGCTGAACCAAAGATAGAAGTACAGGCCTGCTATCTGGGTGTATGCGGGCTGAACTGTATGTGGTCCGAGTCATGGAAACAGTAAGCAGATCTCAACAGGGGTATCAGCAGAGATCAGTAGTGGATTGTTGAATACATGCCAGTAGGCACACAGCCCTGAGACCATGGATCAAATGTTGATCTGAATATCAGAATGACAGAAATCAGAAGGGCGTGTCTGATAAAAGGATAGATCAGTTTATTATGTCAGAAGCATCTTATATTCCTTTTTATTTAGGTAAACAGATGTGTGTTCAAAAAAACCATTTATGTGCATCATTATGGGTAACTTCAAACAACATCCAATCCAACGACACTGTATGTACATTAGGTCTGCCATGTCTGAGAAATCTACTGCTTTTATTTCACTCCACAATTCTTGTATATCCATTACTCACACAGACCTTGGGGTCACTCAGAGTCTACAGGAGGATTTAGGGGGAAGGCCCCAGTTATTAAACACAACAATAAAGATACACACTTAACAGTTTGACACCTATTGAAGCCTACATTCAGGCCTGTTGTGGATGTAATGTGGAAAAACTTGTTATTTACAGTTTGGCTATTTTTAACATGACATGAAAATGTATTCAAATATGAGACCACAGTTTCCCCTGCACTGTGCTGTGCTGGATGACTAGCCTAGTGTGATCTTCAACACAGTGGTAAATACACACAGGAAGTAGTGTCACAGTTTCCACCCTCCTCTCGCTCGCTCTCTCCATTTCTCTCCCTCTCTCTCTCTCTCTGTCTCTCTCTCTGTCTCTCTCTCTCTGTCTCTCTCGCTGAACCCCAGGGGTCTGGGCCTGTCAGCCACCCACACAAACAACAGGATGACAACAGTCCTCAGAATAGAACATTCACCAAAAACAGATATTATTCAACTCTCTTTGAGCTATGTTTAGAATACTTTCATAGTGGACTTGGTAACCCTTTGGGGTGTGCCTCTCTCTGGTGTGTGAGCCTTTGGTGTTTGTTTAAACGCTTGTGTAAGAGAGATGGACGCCAGGTAGAAAACACGCACACACATACACACATATATACACACAAACATGCAGGGGCAAAGGAGGCACCAAGAACTGGTGGGAAAAGAACAGGAATGGAAGTAAAGAAGAATGCAGAACTAGACAGACAAGCCTTGGAGTTAAGGTGTCTTCATGCCAAAAATGATTGCTCACACACACACAGACACACACACTGCATTCTAATCATTCTCACTCCTTTTTTACCTTTCTTTGTTCAGCTAGTCGATGTCATGAGGCACATGGGACTCTGAAAAAGGAAGCTCAGTATTTCTGAATTCAGAGAGAGAGGAAAGGAAGAGGCAGGGAGAACTGATCAAAGAGAGAGAGTGTGTTTGTGTGTGTGTCGGGGGGCAAAGAGAGATTGAACAGGGAGCAACTTGTACTCTAAGGTGTTGCCTCACTGCCAATGTGATAGGACAAAACAAGTCCGAGAAGTACTTGTTGGAACATCTTAATTTATTAGCCTAAGCATTAACTCAATGTACTGTGGATTGAAAATAAGGAATGCATTACTCAAGCCATTTCATGTTAACATGTTGACCTAAATCAAAGGAACATTGAACCCTGAAGTGTACCCCATGCTGGCTCTGAAAGAGTGTTCAGCTTTGAGGGAGTATTATGCTCAGTGTCAATCAATGGTGTGTGTGTGTGTGTGTATGTGTTTGTCGCTCTCTAATAATTCACAAGCTTTCCTCCAGAGTGTTACAGCAAACAATGTAAAATGAGAAAAAGAGCTGTTGAAAAGAAAATGTTCAATTTTCCGATCAGATATCTCCTTACTGGTTAGAGTCAGGTCTTCTTTCTCACAATAGTATAAATTGTTTTATCTGCGTGGAACATTCGTGAAAAGATTCTTAACATCTTTAAAGGTTTTGCAACCCTGGTCAGAGATAAAGAATTAATATCTATCCTGACCTACTATGAAACACACATTGACATGTTTGGTTGTATAACGGTTTCAAACAGACACAGGCATACGCAGCACTGGAAACAGAGATGTGATGGAACACTCTCTGCCTCTCTCTTTGGCCTTTCCCTCTCTCCATCTTTCATTCTCTCCCTCTGTTTATCTGTTTTTCTCACACCGAGGGACCAAGGCTTAATTAGATATCAACTGCTGAGCAAGGAAGAATGGAGAAAAAGCGGGGGGGGGGTGGGGGGGGGTTATGCGTTGGCGGGTGGAGGGGGCGCAGGGGATCTGCAGCAAGGAGAAGCCCTGATAAAGAGAACGGACCTGCTATGCCTGTTTCTCCCTCCCTCTCTCCCTCCCTTAGGGCTCTGGGTTTGCCATAGGAACTGGCTGATGTTGCAGAGAGAGAGAGAGAGAGAGGTAGGGAGGACAGGATGAAGGGGAGGTAGGGATTCCCACCTACAGTACACACAGAAGTGCGAACTCTCCACCAACACAGTGCTCCGACACACTGACACACCATCCCAAATGCAAGCTGAAAGCTTATTTGGGATGAGCCTTAGACTTTTGGAATTCTATTTATTTTGTACTTGTTTAATGTTGTCATTGAGTCTTTGGTATGTTCAAAAACCCAGAAAGATCTTTATGTCCCGAGTGCAGCGTTCTGATTCTGATCTGATTAAAGGCATTGGTTGTTCTGAGACATCCTCAAGCTAATTATGAATTGCCTTTATTCTTTATTTCGGCACATTTCTGGTATAGTTTTCTGAAGTACTACAATTGAAATTAGAAAGAGAGAGAGAGAGAGAGAGAGAGACTGTAGAGACTCCCCTGGCTGCGCCATGTTAGAAAGTAGGACAGATGACATAACAGGCTGTGATCTCACTGATCAAAGAGCGACAGACCAGCCTGTGTAGCCTGGAGAATCTGCCCAGAAGAGGCACTCTGACCCAGGGAAGCCAGGCGGCTCTTCCCACCTCTCCTCCTTCAGGCTTGGATTCTACTGTCATGACACATGATGGTATTATACACCATATTATATGGAGCAGCTGTAACAGTCTGTCACTACAGCTGGACCAAAAGGCTGGCGGTCTACAAGGCACCCTTGACCCATATAGGCAGACTGGCACTGGGCTATGCTCACAAGCAACTCTCCCAGGCGTACTCTGTGCTTTTGGATCAAGCTCTGCCCATGAGAATAATGATACTTTATGGTCTTCAATCCATCTTTATTAGATAACAGAAATATATAATTTAGTTTCATAAAAATAAAAGCCAATACTTTGGTTTATTTGTGCATATTTTATCATTCCTTTTATTTTATACATTACCATGAATATTTTCTACGTTTCTTAACCTACCAACCGCTTAACCAGCATCTACAAAAACAACGAATACGTATACTTTTTTTTCATTTGCAGATGCAGTTGCTTATGAAACATTGTCTCTCTCAGGTTAGCAGCATATTGCAGTGGTTTAAAAATAGCTCAGGTGCAACAGTGTCCAGTATGAGACCAGAGAATCCCCCTTGAAAGATGCTGAGTGCGCACCTGTGCTCCCAGTCATCTGGCCCAGACAGGAGGCTCCCTGCTCGGGGAGAGGAGGGGGGTGGTAGTGGTGGAGATGCTGCTGCTGATGCTGCTAATGAAACATGAATGCCAGTTCATTACTTACCGATTTGTATTGTATATCCAAAACAATCGTTCATGACCATGTTTGCTATCATTTATGTTTGTGTGATTGTGTACGCTTTTTTTGTATAAATGTTGACTAACTTTGTAAAGAAAAACTGAATGCAGATATATGTTGTGTGTGTATGTATATGTTACATTTGTACATGGTTGATCAAATGTATGCTACTTTATGTGCAGCCATGAATTACAGCTTGAGCGTGTCCAAGAGATTTACAGTTTTTTATCTGCCATGCGCTGCTCAGCATTACACCAGGAAACTCCTAATAAGGGCAAGGAAGTACAAACCCACCGGAACCGCTCCATTTGAAGGTACGACCTTATATGGCATGACGTGTAACCGGGATTTCCGGTAATGGCAGCCATCTGCAGAGAATGGAAATCTGCTTTTAAAGTCGAAAACCTCCATTTGAAGCAAGGAACAACGGTTGAAAACTAGTCAACCATACAATGCATCGAGCCAAATCTGTAGATATGACAGAATATTTAAATGTTGGTCTCCCCGTTGTCTCTATTCTCTACATAGCCATGTTATATGCTAGACTGCGTTGCCTAAATATGGTCTTCCTCCGTTCCATATTTGGACATCTACGTCACGACAAGAGGCTTTATAAAGCGGTGGGAATCCTCTTCAGAAAGAAAAGAGCTTCATTGCCACATAGGTGTCACATCAGAGTAGAATGCCCCACATAACAGCAGTCTTAACAATTCTGACAAACCTGCACGTGAAAACGTGAAGTTTTAAGGAAATAATAATTTAGGCCTAAACCTAGATATCCCAATTTGCACACTTTTGCGTAGCAGAGAGAAAGTGTATTTTCATTCCTTTCTTGGGAATGAATAAGGCAAAGCATCGTTTCTGAAGTCTGTCAGGGGATTGTTTGGAAGAAATAGCCAACCAATTTTGGACATCGGTGTGTCCGCATTGGCATCCTCAGAGAAACAGCAACAGCAATCAAGCACTTGTGCTCCAAGACTGGCTGGTGACTTCGCTCTCTTACTCAAGAGACTTAGCGTCTACCCAGGATCTGTCTATCCAGATCCCCGGACCGCCGGCATCACCCAGGAGAACAGGGAAATGGCTGCTACGAAAGCCGAACTTCTCCTTTCTGCCCTGCAGATCTCAGACCCAATGGGATTCCCACATTCACCTTTGGACAGTTACCCCAAGTTGGAGGAGCTGATGCTGCTCCACTCCGCCGCGACGGGTACATCCTTCCTTGCCGCCTCCGCTGCCGAGGTCGCCGGGCTTGGGACCGGGGACTCCGGGGACGCCTATGAGCATCTGACCGGAGGTAAGCTTCTTTTCTGGCTCTAAAACGCTACAAGTGTCAATAGATAAACACATAGGATGCATATCATGCATTTAATACAAACTTTGCTGCTGCAGATAACGTGTGTGCCGATGTTAGACTGCTCATAAAAGTTTTTATTGTACGAGTACATCACTGGACTATTATTTTAACATGAATATCATGTTTTTCCCTGTAATTGTATGAGAAATAAATTGTTATGTAAATTGTTAGATTAACCCATTTGGAAAAATAAGACCTTTCCCTGTAAATGGGGCTCAGTAATGAGACTGATACAATATACTATTAGGACAAGTGCAAAAAGCATTTCCAATGCACTTTTCATTATGAGTCAAATCAATAGCTATTTGTCTTGTGTCTACACACGGACATGCACAAACACACAAACGTCTAATAAAGTTCTAATATTTAATTACAGTTTAATTAATGTTCCCTATTGTTGTTGTTTCAGACAATCTCCCAGACCTGAGCTCACTCAGCTGCGACAAGTCTCTGTCAGAGCAGCACTTCCCTACAGCCCGCCTGCCTTCCCTCTCCTACACCGGGCGCTTCACCCTGGAGCCCACCTCCAACGCCTGCAGCAACAGCCTGTGGGCAGAGCCTCTTTTCAGCCTGGTCAGCGGCCTGGTGGGCATGGCCTCAAACCCAACCTCGGCTGCCGCTTCATGTTCCTCCTCGGTCAACTCCTCCGCCTATTCCCTCCCAAATCTGAGCTGCTCCATCCACGTCAGTGAGGCCAATCCCATCTACTCCGCAGCCCCTACTTCCTACTCCACCACAAGCCCTGACCTTTTCCTCGACTCCCCCCAGTCCTTCGCCGGCTCCAGCCAGTACCCGCCACCTGCCTACCACTCCTCCTCCAAGCCTTGCACGGCCCTGCCCATGATCCCAGACTACCTGTTCTCGTCCCACCACCAAGGGGACCTTAGTCTGCTGGCCCCCGATCAGAAGCCCCTCCAGACACACAACATCCAGCAGCAGCAGCTGTCCCTCACCCCCCTCTCCACCATCAAGGCCTTTGCCTCCCAGACCGGAACAGTGACGGCGACCGCCCAGGATCTGAAGGGCTCCACCTACCAGTCCCAGCTGGTCAAGTCCAGCCGTGTGAGGAAGTACCCCAGCCGTCAGTGCAAGACTCCCCCCCACGAGCGCCCCTATGCCTGCCCTGTGGAGAGCTGCGATCGTCGCTTCTCACGCTCCGACGAGCTGACCCGTCACGTGCGCATCCACACCGGACAGAAGCCCTTCCAGTGTCGCATCTGCATGCGCAATTTCAGCCGAAGCGACCACCTGACCACGCACATCCGCACGCACACCGGCGAGAAGCCGTTCGCCTGTGACGTCTGCGGGCGCAAGTTCGCCCGCAGCGACGAGAGGAAGAGGCACGCCAAGATTCACCTGAGGCAGAAAGACAAGAAAGCTGAGAAAATCTCTGCCCCCATCGCCATCCCCTCCCCAGCAGTCTCAGGGTACTCTTCCACCTCCGCCTCCTCCTATCACTCCCCCACTTCCTCCTACCCATCACCTGGGTCCTCCTATTCCCCCGTGCCATCCTGCTACTCCTCCCCTGGTCACACCTCCTATCCCTCTCCCTGCACCTCCTCCTACCCCTCCACCTTCCCCACCCAATTGACCTCCTTCAGCACCTCCTCTTTCACCTCATCCTCCCCATCCCTGTACTCTTCCCCTGTGGGCACGCCCCAGTCTGACATGCAGTCTAGTCTCTCCCCTCAAGACATTGACCTCTGCTGAGACTGACAAGACTCTCAGACTCTCAGCTCAGCTGGAGAAGAACAAACAAAAGAACTGACATGTCTGAAATGCACTATGTCTGGCTTGATGTCAGACGGACTCAGTAAGATAATGGACCAGACAAGTTAATGGTGAAGGTGGAGGGGAGAACTCTCTCCTCTGCTTCACCTCAGAGACTCAGAAACCGTTCTTGGAGCACTGAGGGACATCACAGGGACAACACAGCGCTTCAGAGCTACCCTCTACTGCTGTCTGAAGATCGGCTGGCCCACCCCCACAGACAGAGGCTCAAAGGGAAGCTACATCCAGTCCAGAGTTCATGTAAAACAGCCATGTTTTGGCTTTCTGTCCACCCTCTTCCAGGAGTTCAGCTTGTTTACATAGTTATGCTGGAACCCCTCTGTAAATAAAAATGGTATTGATTGTCTCTCTCCCAGGTCTGTTGACTGGCACCCATCCGTAGCTACCAACCACAGTCTGCCATCCATGCTTTGGTGCCTTTAGTTTAAACAAATCTAGAATTTGATCACACTATATGGTGTATTTTTCACCCAATGTAAAATAAGAGAATTTAGGGACAGATATCAAGGTCATTTCTTACCAAGAGAATGTAAGCAAAAAGTTTATTTTTGTAACTAAAATGTTGATATGTATATAATACAGTCAAAATGTTTTTTTACCTACTAAGTAGGCATGGGATTTTTGATTTTATGTAGTTTGTTACTTTTTGGTTATTTCTATTTTGTTGTTTATTGGTTCAACCCAGTGACTGTTTATGGCTTCTAAAGACATTGAATGCGCTTAACTGCCAAGGATATTATGTGCTGTTCATGATATCCTTCCAAAAAGGGATATGAATAAAATATAAATATGTATCAATACAGTTACCTTTTTGTCTGATCTTTTATGAGTGCACAGCTGTCTATACATGAGGGGTAAGGGTATTTGACATGAAGTAATCAATTAAATATACTATTAAAACATCTATTATAAGATAGACACAACCAAGTTTGCAAGTCTATATTGCACACATATCATCATCAATATACCATGATATACAACTTCTTACTATGCAATATATCCATTCCTGGGGTGGCTTAAATTGAGAAGTGAGAATATCTATATAGCTGCAGTCACCTTGACAACCATATTCTTCCTTAAGAACTGTGTTTCCATGTCAACCAACCTGAAGAGCCTATGGAATGGGAGTGAGTGGGCGTGAGAAGGTCTTCTTTCTCTGAGGACATCTGTGATTGAGATCCTCTGCAGCCCTACCCCAACCCAATGATGGAAAACTATCTGGAGTACGGTTCTTGACCATAGGCCTTGACCACTATGTGTCAGGTGCATTCATCTCCCATCCTTACCCTCTAATCTCCTCTCTAATTTCCTGCTTCTCCCTCTCTCCCTCTCTCTCTCTCTCTCTCTCCCTCTCTCTCTCTCTCTCTCCCTCTCTCCCTCTCTCCCTCTCTCTCTCAAGCCTCTTCAACTCCTCCGGTCCATGTGATAATGTCATTAGAGAAAAGAGGAGGGTAATAGAGGTAATTTGTGTGATCTGGGTTGACTGACTCTGCACTGTTAAATGTGATTCATTTTACCTTGCCTCTTTCACAGCCTAACCTCATAATCCTTCATTATGCATAATTAGCCAATCATCCCCTCTCTGTCTGAGGAGATCAAATATAAATAGAAGGTTCCAGGTGAGCTGTGGCAGGGCCTTTTTCCTCTCCCCTACTTTAACCATCTCCTTTCCCCTCATTTGCTCTTCCCCTTGCTGGCCTGAAAATCGATTTCTCTGTTACACATTACTCCCGAAAAGAAGATTTTCTGCATGTAGTTAGTGAATTCTAAGTCTCTCTGTGTGTGTGTGTGTGTGTGTGTGTGTGTGGTGTGTGTGTGTGTGTGTGTGTGAGAGAGAGAGAGTGGATAAAGACAGCAGGAAAAAAAACACAGGCACAGTTTTTATGACAGAGCCCCCATTTTCTCTCAATTGCTGTGATAGGCAACAGCTGAAAGGTATTTAATCCTTACAACCATAGGCTAGACCGCTCAAGTGTCTTTCACATTCCTACACAGATGAACCTCCCCCTACCCACCCACCCACACATTATTTCACATACCCTACCACTGTAAAACCACTGCTACTACCCTTATTGTAATTATTGCACACACAGGAACATTGAACAACCTATACACACAAACTGGACTCACAGTAGACTTTAACCTAGCTGTTCCTAGAGATTCTTCTATCAGTTACACATAGAGTATAACTCTGTTTATGTTCAACCTGTGTCCTATCTTAGTTCATTAGCCTTCCCTCATACACGCGCACTCACGCACTCACCCCACACACACACACTCTCCTGTCTGTGGCCTGCCTGTAGCTCCATAGAAAGGGGAGTGGCTGTGGTAAGATGTGTCCCTGTCTGCCTCCAGCCACAGCTGCCACAAGCCCAGCCCAGCCACAAGAGCCAATCACCAGGGGTCGTGTCACCGCCTGTCCTGTTAGCCTGGAACACTCTCAGCCCATAGAAGGTGTTTCCTGTCCCGGTACCGGACTTCCTGACGTCCTTTTAGGGTGTTTCCTGTGCTGACTCTTGGCTGACTGCCCAGACAAACTGGTGCAGGGATTTTATTTCCCAGCTTTTTTCCTACTCTGTCTGTGACTGGGGAGAAAAACAAGATTGGGCTGTGTGCTCGATTGATGATGATGGCTGGTGTGTGTGTTTGTATGTGTGTGTGTGTGTGTGTGTGTGTGTGTGTGTGTGTGTGTGCGTGTGTTTCCATGTGTGTGTGTGTGTGTGTCTGAAGGAATGACAGTTTTAACCGTGTTACTGCCTGTGTCGGCAATTTTTTCAGAACAAAGGAAAGAATGGTTGAGAATGTTGGCAGTGATGTCAGAAGTGGTACGACAGGGTTTTCTAGTGAGTGTGTGTGTGTGTGTGTGTGTGTGTGTGTGTGTGTGTGTGTGTGTGTGTGTGTGTGTGTGTGTGTGTGTGTGTGTGTGTGTGTGTGTGTGTGTGTGTGTGTGTGTGTGTGAAAGGTGAGATCAGCTTGTGCTGTGCCTGACAGACTTCTTTAACTGTGAATGGTATAGTGTCTAATATTGCATTTAACACTTATTAATACTTATTTTGTAAAGAATACATTTAGCTGTAAATGTATAGGAAACACAGTGTGAAATTAATTCACATCTCAGCTGGATAGTTGGGGTCAGTCTGCATGCACAGTCCAAGATGTCTATCTGATCCATCTATGTCACTTCTACATACATACATTCATCCATACATCCATACATCCATACATCCATACATCCATACATCCATACATCCATACATCCATACATCCATACATCCATACATCCATACATCCATACATCCATACATCCATACATACAATAGGTCTAACATTTACACGTTTATACAGTGTCACGTTACTGTTTCAGGATTTCAGGGGCTGTAGAAAATCAACACATGCATTTTCTGTAAAAGTGCTCCACAGTGAATTCCAGTTTTCAATTATTTTATTAAACTCATTCATACATGTAATGATGTCATGAAGTTTGTGTAATGGGCTGTCCGATTAGAATATTAATACATGAAAAGTACAGTTATGTAACACTATAATGCTGCTATTATTCAAGTACATGGCGCCAATGTGATCAACATGGAGAGTAATGATGATTGGCGCTAAGGGGGGGGAAAACAACCAAAGGGAATTGCTTTTCAGCAGTGTACTTCTACCTTCCCTTGTCTCTGCTCAGTCGGCAGCCTTTTTGCCAACAGGAATGCCAGAGAAAATTACAAGTTCAGAAGGTTCAGAAGTTACCTTTGGAATAGATGCATGTGATGCAAGAGTGAAGTTGAGTGGAGAAGAGAGTTTGAGGCCAGGATAAAGCCACGTGAGAATTGTGGCATGACTTACAAGCGAAAAAATAAGATGACATGACACTTGTGCGGCAGTCAGAACGTCGACTGGCCTTACCTGAACCATGATCAAAAAAGTCCTGAGTGGATAGTGTAACCTTAGAGGTAGCTCTGCGTCAACAACTTGGTGGAAAACGTCTCTCTGTTGCCCCCTGCTGTTCTCACAAGCAAACAACAACTTCTGGTGTACTTTACAAAAGTACATCGGCTGGGAGCAAGGAGTCCTAGAAGTTATGGCTAGCAAATAATGTGACACTTTATGGAATACATCAATAATGATATGGGATCACCCTGGAAACCACCTCTCCCTCTCTCTCCCTACCCACTTGTAATCTCACACACCTGATTAATTACAGCAACTGGCTGCAGGTGTGTGGCTTTTTAGTGCCTATGATAAGGCTTGTGTGGTGCTTGCAGGATGTGTTTTACTTTGTCACTCTAGTCCCCAGATAACTTGAGATGAGGTTGTAGCCTTTATCATCCACCATTTTTAAGGCTGGAGGCATAGCGATTGTTCAAGCCATCCCTTGGGAGTTAAAGAACAACTTGGTTTACTAGATTGATTAGTTGGGTATTAATAGTGTAGACAATTCTGCTGCATTCAGTTTGTCCTGTGAAATTAGATTTATTTTGGTGATTTTCTGGTTGTGGAACAGTGTGCGGCCAGTAGATATGAAGGACGAAATAGCTGCAGCTGTGTTCTTTGTAGCACGACTGGCCAAGAGACATGGCTGCCTGGGCAACGAGGGCAGAGACCGCTTTGCTGCAGCTCTGACCTCTGCTCTGTTTGAGAGCTACAAGAACCATTGGTACCCACACACTCCCAGCAAAGGCCAGGCGTACAGGTCAGTACACACACACACACACCAGGTTAAGTGCCACCCAGAGACCAAGATCAGGTCTAAATGTCAGTGCATGCATGTGCGCATCCAGTGGGGGTATGTCCTGATTGTCTAATGTTTCTATGCGTCTGTGTGCAGGTGTTTGCGTATGAATCGTTTCCAGTTGAGGGACCCAGTGTTGGAGAGGGCATGTATAAAAGGTGCCATTCTGTATGAAAATCTGGGGTTGCCAAAGGAACTTACTGTCTGGGTGGACCCAGGCGAAGTCTCCTGCAGGTGAGACACTTGTATGGAATTCTTGTCTAGAGCATTCTAGAACTGATGAGAATCAGTTTGAAACCTGGTTCATGATGTTTGGCAGGGTAAATGTGTATTGGCATAATTTCCAGAAGTGACCTTTCGAACTCTGTTCATATTAACAAGCTTCTGAATAGGCTTGGTCCGTATACTACTGGAACAAGTGGTAGTTTGTGTGTTGGTCTGATGTTTTCCCTGTGCAGGTATGGGGAGCGCTCTGCACCCTTCTGTGTAATTCAGCTGGAGGACTTCCACCGTGGTGGAGGGGAATTTTCTCGTCGTATTCAACATGCTGTGGAGCGTGCTGCCTTGGATGTCGAATCAGGGGCCTTGTCTGATGAGGAGGGTGGGGACACCAGCATGAGTAGCAGCTGCAGCAGCCTATCAACTTCATTTCCTGCTTCAGGCCCAACCCCCAACCTAGAGCCCAAAACTATTCCAACAGTGAGCAATCCCAACAGTGTCTACCAGGTGCACATACTTCCCATATCGTTTATTGACATATTTTAAAATGTTTAATTTTGTATGTCAAGCAAGATCCTCAGATTCCATATGTTGCTCTCCTTCAGATCAGTGAATTTGCTCCAGCTGGCCCACAGCCATGGGCAGGCTTCCCCAAAAGGAAGGCTTTCTCTGGGGAGGGCCACCCGTCTCATGCCCCTCCAGGGACCCCGTTCTCCCAGCAGAGCTCACAGTTCCCTCCCCAGAAAGGCTACAAACCCTACCGGCCATCCTTCTGCTTCACTGGGCCCAGGGTTGACAAGTATCATTGGGTCAGCAAGTCCAGGTCCTAGGGAACTGGAACTGCTGGGGAACCAAGGCCCAGGAATGGATCTTTAGAGAACTAGGTTCAAGTTGACATTATTTATGAAATTATCAAAATTATGCTGATAAAGCATTTTTAATTGACAGGTATTTTAATAAAAAAAAACATTTTATGTTGTCTTAACTACAATTGCTATTTCTAAGTGTAAAAGATTGTCTGAATAAAAAGGATCAATTGTTTTTAAGAAATTCGTTTTCATACATTATGTAGCTGGTTTGGGAGGGTGCTCCATTGTCTCAAGATTGAAGTTTGTGAGTCGATGTGCTGGCAATATGGTTAGTGATTGGTAAACTTTTTTAACAATCAGCTAACTACACTGCCTACACATCAACCCCAGCATGATTGATCCCATCTACACACATCAGCTGAAAGTAGGCTGGAGAGTTGAACAGGAATGGACAAAACGTAACAATTTTCTGATGATCACTATAGTTTTAGCTGGCAAAGCAGAGACATGGCAAGGTACTTACCTGGTGAAAGTCTGATGGGGTGTCTGGCTTCTTTAAAACGTCAAGTCTGGATTAAATATTTCAGCATCCTGCTGTTATCACTGCCTCAGAAGTTCTGATTGCTGTGTTGATGGTCCACCTCAGTTCTACAACACTGGTTTCCAAGGAGACTGTATGCACAGAGACTTGTGCCTTGCTTTGGGTCGTGCCTAGACTTGTCATAGTATCAATCAGGCAATGTTACCACAGTGATAATTCCAACAGCACTACTCAAAGGCCTGCTGCCCTCCAGGAGCTGCTCTTCCTAGGCTCTGAATTGAACACAGTGTGCTGGAGGAAACTGTCAAAGGACACAAATTAGGACATGAGTACATGAGTATAAATTGGGTTGGGTATTGGTGTAAAAGGTGGTAATGAAAAAAATAATATATATATATATATATATATATATATACATATACATGCTTTAAAAAATGGCTCCAATAAGTTTTTGCTGGATATGAAGTTTATAAAATATTTGGTAGGCTGTTTTATGATCATGCTCTGTATCGTTTTATGGAAATGCTCCAACCTTTACATTTGTTTCTTCAATTACTTTGTCATCGAAATTGTTTTAACTGTTGCTACAGTGTTTCAAATGAGTGGAAAGGGGGAGGGCAATAGCAGCGTATACTGTTCCACTAACCAATGGGGTAATAGCTTTAACACTATGCCAACTCTCAATATCGTATCACAGACTTTGTTGTTAGAAGGGTCCTATCGACCAGAGAACTTCCGGTGGTATAAAAATTGCCACGAGTTAGCAGCGGAATCGGAGAGTATCCATCTTGATAAGCAGCCTCCGTAACATTAATTTTTACAGTAAGATCCTATTTTCTAACTCTTTCTTTGAACACAAATCTGTTAAGTATTGCTTGCTACACGATTATTTGTTATGGCACTACTTTATCCAGCTATTTATCGTTATTCAGCTGAAATAGCCGGTGTTTAGCCAATTTGCTAGTAAGGCGCTTTTTCAAGGCAGGCCGCAAATACGAATAGACTGCTACAATAGCTATAGCGAATAGCTGGATAGCTAAATGGTATTGGGTTGTTGAACAATGCTCAATTTTTACTATTTTAAAATGTACTCAATCGCCTGATTTTCTAAATTGTTAACTTGCAGGGTACAAAACAAACAATTCATTATTTAATATAGATTACAACCCCGTTGCTTTTAACGTCTCTAGCCGGCTAGCTAACTGCTAACTGGCTAGCTGAATTGACTAGCGTTAGCTAGCTCGAGTTAGCTGGGGGTGCGGACCTGCATAATGAATTGACTGCGCAGAGTGCGCGGTCGACTTCAAATTTGAAAACGTAAGCCAACGTTGGTTGAGAAATCTTTTGATGCAATGATGTAAACTCGAGTCGATTTGTTTATATTTTCTTTAGGCGATCAACATGGCTGACGCTGAGCATCAGTTCATGGAGACCTCCGAAAATGGTAACGAAGGCGAGGAGGACCTGAACGGAACGGAGCAACCAGAGCCCGAGACAGAGGAACCGGAGGCAGAGGCAGAGGCAGACGAGAACTGCACGGCAGAGGGAGATGAAGTAGCATTAGCAGCAGAAGAGGATGAGGAGGAAGAAGAGGATGTGGCCACTGTGGAGGCAGCGGCCGAGGTAGAGGAGGAGGCCGAGGCAGAAGCAGAGGCGAGGGAGACGGCGAAGGCGGCGAAGGAGAAGGCGAGGGAGACGGCGAAGGCGAGGGAGAAGGCGGCGACGGAGAGGGAGAAGGCGAAGGAGAAGGAGACTCACAAAATGGAGCAGGCGAAGGGGGACAGATAAATGCAAGCAAAGGCGAGGACGACGCTGGGTAAGTCTTAAGACATTCTCTCTAATTAATGATTTAACAGATTTGTCTAGATAAAAACGGATCGTTTTTACCAAACATTACAAATGCCAACTAGTGCAATTTGAAATGCATATTACCAATTTCTTTAATGTTGTCTATAGCTAATCTGTCTGTTTCTATCTGCAGGAAAATGTTTGTCGGTGGGCTGAGCTGGGACACTAGTAAAAAAGACCTGAAAGACTACTTCTCTAAGTTTGGGGAGGTGGCAGACTGCACGATCAAGATGGACTCGAACACGGGCCGGTCACGAGGATTTGGCTTCATCCTCTTCAAAGAAGCTGCAAGTGTAGATAAGGTGTGTGCGTCTGCTTAATAACTCACCATGTATGTATGGGTCTTAAGGTTTCAGTGTGCTTAGATATTGGCCATAATACTTTGATTGCGATGCTAACTTAGTTTTGTCATTGTCCCTGTCAGGTGCTTGAACAGAAAGAACATAGACTAGATGGTCGACAGATAGACCCAAAGAAGGCCATGGCCATGAAGAAGGAGCCTGCTAAGAAGATCTTCGTAGGAGGTCTGAACCCAGAGGCCTCAGAAGATACCATCAGAGAATACTTCGGAGCCTTCGGAGAGGTTTGTCATCTTTACTTCTCTATGTCTTAGGGCCCCTGACTTTAAATCTACTGAAGATGCGTTCAGATTACAGATTTAAGTCTAATTCTGTGTAGAATTACATGATGTCCCAAATATGTCCTACGACACTCAAATGCCACCGATGCCCAATGTCCGTTACCGTCCCTACTTTGCAAGTTAACAAAAGCTTAGTTAATAGTAGTCTCATTAGATGTGTAGGACATCTTAACCGCCAGGGGGCTGTGGTTCTTCAGTGTTCTAATGCATGTATCCATCTCTGCAACTAGATCGAAACCATAGAACTTCCTGTTGACCCCAAGTTCAAGAAGAGGAGGGGTTTCATCTTCATCACCTACAAAGACGAGACCTCTGTCAAGAAGTGCCTGGAGAAGAAGTTCCACACCGTCGAGGGCAGCAAGGTAACACGATATTTGAAACGAGGGCGTCTGCCATATCCAGAGCCCTAATAAAAGTTTAATACTGTAAAGTGACAGGATTTAAATATAAATATGGAAGTGGGCTGAGCGGGTTAGTGGACGACTAAAGGAGTCGCTGAAGGAAAGGCACCCTGTGCTTTCCTCCTATCATGTCTGAAAGATACGCTAATGACGATCACAGACACAACATTGAAGACGGTGTATTAAGTTCAAATGATTATTTCATGTTTTAAACCCTCACCACTCGCATTTCCTTCCCAGTGTGAGCTGAAGATCGCCCAGCCTAAGGAGGTGTACCAGCAGCAGCAGTATGGAGGCCGAGGCGGCGGCGGCGGCAGGGGGGGTCGCGGTCGTGGGGGTAAGTTGCACTGCTAGAGGACCCCATTACTTGGGCTGTTTTAAGTGTGCGTTCTCAATCTAATTTTAATGCATATATATTTATATATAAATATATATCATTAATTCACTTAGAGGGCGTTTTTTATCCAAAACATTTGAACCTTTTCTGTTGGCACGGTCCACAAAATGTATCTGTACTGTAAGACTGGTGTCTCCCTTCCTAACCTGCATGTTGCCCTCCTCCAGGTCAGACTCAGAATTGGAACCAAGGCTACAGTAACTACTGGAACCAGGGCTACGGTAACCAAGGTTACGGCTATGGTAGCCAGCAGGGCTATGGAAACTACGGCGGCTACGGCAACGACTACTACTCTTCCGGTTACTATGGCTACGGGGGTGGATACGACTACAGTGAGTATAAACAGACATGGCTGGCTGGCGGGCTGGCTGACTGTTTGACTTGTCTCTGCACAGAAGCACTCAGTCCTCTCTCTCTTCCCGCAGACCAGGGAAATACAAGCTATGGGAAAACTCCAAGACGTGGAGGCCACCAGAGTAGCTACAAGCCATACTGATCACATGTAGTGCAGGTATGCGTTTCTAGTGCCTTGTAACACTGTGGTGCCTTTTGTAGCTGTTTAGAAACCTGTGGCAGTGATGCTAACTCGATCCATGCCAAGATGTAGCCTCCATTCTGGCTGAGGGAGGGGAAGCCCATTGTGGTGGATTTGAACCAAATTACCCTACTCAATTCGGACCAATTCGTTTATTACCGTTAGGTCATAGTGCTGTGTTGGAGTTTTTACACACGACTTTCAAATCCAATTGATTATTATTAGCACAAACTAGGCATCGTAGATGCACCCTAACCACTACACTACAGATCACTAAGGGTTGCTGTTGCGGTGGACCATGTTCAAACCAGTGGGTTTTTCTACAGTGGGAGATGGGAGACTATCTGCTTTGAGGCTGCACAGCGACTTCAACAAATATCTGCCCTCTACTCCTATAATGCTATGCTCTATCTACATATCAATCTAACCAGCAGTATTGGCTTCCTAATCCAACCAGCCCCCTTTCCTCTTCTTGCATGCTTGATCTCCTCCTAGCTGTCTGCTTCATGTTGGGTGTTGTTGGTGGTGGGATTGTGTGGATATGATTGTGTGCTACAACATGTCTTTTTTTTGTTCTTTCTCTCTCCAACCTCTCCAGGACTCAAGTAACTGAGGTGAGAGACTGTGATGAACGGCAACTAAGACAAGTATGATGATGCAGGACTTGACACTCGACTTTGTGACAACAGACCATTTGTACAGACCATCTGAGGAACTGGGGAAGCAATGTCACTTTTCCACGTTTTTATTTTAGTCCTTTTTCCCTTTGTTTTTTTTTGTTTCGTTTTTTTTTCCGGTCCACATTTCCAGGAATGGAAGTGTAATTTTTACTGTACTTTTTGGTACCTTTTTTGAATCTAATGTATTGTAATGGTTGTATTTTACATGTCTACTGGATTTACATGAGAATCTGAAGCCGACTGAGCTTTTGAAATAAAACAATTTTGAGTAATTTGGTCCCAGTCTTTCTAGATGATCCTGATGAAGAGCGAGACTTTGCAACTACAGTTTGGTTGATGGGGGAGGGGGGGCAGGGCTATGGAGATGGGCTATGATGTAAAGGGATTGTGTGATTTCATTTAAGATTGTTAAAGGACTGTCTGCGTCTTGGCTTGTAGACAAGAACAACCATTTATCTCCTTTTGCTTATTTTAATTTCTGTTAAAGTGCCATTGATAGAAATTACATTTTAAGTTTAATGTCTGCTATATTACAGATGGGAGTTCCAGTTCTCCCCTGGAAACTCCGTATTCAGTGTCTTTGGCGACTTGCTAGAAATAAACATTTTGGTTAATAGCTAATGTGTCAATCTCTAATGCTTACTGTAAAAGATATTTGTTAATCTCAATGGCTTTCTATGGATTGTATGATTTGAAGCGCTGATCTCATTTTCCATTGTTAGATTTTTAAATCCCTTATGAATCTTTGGGGTCAGGACATGGTGATGATATATATTTTTTACATTAGATTTGTCAGGGCTGAATAGCAGAAGATCTCTAAAGAAAGGTAGTGAAAGGTTATCACTGGTCAATAGCTTACTTTTTAGTGCAGGATTTTAATAGTCTAGAGATGCAGTGCTGGTTTATATATTACATGTCTTTACCAAGAAACTAGTCTACTTCATGTGTGCTAAAGTGAACTGAGATATGCAGTCTTAAACGCAATAAGAAGTGTGCCAGTTTCTACCCAGAAAATCATCCAATATACTCATGAAGCGTGTGTGAGGTTGCAAGCTTCTAAGCTCTCCAGCTGTTCGAATCCTGGCCCTCAGATAGAATGGTGGAAGTTTTCTCCCGAGGACCCAAGACAACTGCTCAATTGTCAGATGGGATAGGTAGTGCTTGATAACCAAGGTTATCCTCCAATGCACACCCTTAACAGATTCCATCTCTTATTGGTTGACTGCATCTGTTTCAGCACCCCCTGCCTCAGAGCCTGGGTGATGCAGTGACACATGTTTCTATGATTGATTGAAAACAAACCAATACAATCTCTTTGAGTATAGCTCCCTTTAATGAAAACATGACTTGAACATTCCATTAACACGGTATTGACATTTCTGACAATATTACGGAAGAGAAGACCTAAGAAAAACATGTATACGGGATATATTTATTATTACAACCATCGATATTCATCAGCATTTAAGCTTTGTGAGAGAATACTCTGTGTGGATCAGGATGGGTTGACGTGTGACAGATAGGCAGTGATAAAGTACCTAAATGCAGGAAAATGAGCATAGCTTGTTGTCCTGTCACAAAAATAAATTGGTCATCAACATACCCTCCTAGTAATGCCCTCCAGCAAATGTCAAAGCACTGTGTTCCTTTTAGGTATGTCTATATTAAGGAATGCTACTTACTAACTGTAGGCCATTTTTAGATTACGTGGCCTTGTGTGCCTGGGCAGTGTTGTAGATGGAGCCTTGACCATGTAAGATCATGCTTAACTGAAAATGAAAAAGACATGCTTTTCCTGAGATGAAATGTTTTGGCACAGTAGATGTAGGGACATATGGTGTTATTTCAATCGAAGAGAGTACAGGTGTGTCCTGATAACTGCCAATGTTGATAAAAGTGCAATTTGATTAGATTTCCCTTCTCAGTCACTACATTCTCTGTAGGTTAATTGCAATGGATGCTGTATCTGTCTCGGGTTGGAAGCCTTTCAGAGCTTGCGTCATGATCCAGTTTCTGTCTCCAGCTGTTGCATTGTTACCACAGATTAACTGTATACCAGACTGAAAAGAAACACAATGGCAACAGACACAGGCTGTACCAATATTTGACCAAACAATAATACCTGTTATTTTTATAAAAGTATATCACATTGTTTACAACTGCTTTTTTAAAGCACATAACGTTTCATTGCTGACTTTGTTTCTGTACTGCGCATGGAAAAAAACACCAATTAGTTTAACATGTTGCAGGTTTGCAGGCAGCTGATTGTTTTGACTGGGTTGTGATACTAATCACTAGCATAAAAAACAACTGTATAATCTTCCGTATGGTAAGTATGATATAGGATTGGTATTACTCAGTAGGTATACAGTAGTTAAATCATGCAACATTATTCAGCCATGCTTTTTTAAAGCATAAATGCAGATTGAAAAGACACATTTTTGAAAAATATAACACAGGAAAGAGATACGTTCGTTGTGGTTTGTCGTAAAAGTCCACTTTTACCTCGTACTATCTTAAACTAGCTTAAAATATCTTAAACCAAGAAAGTAACATGAGTGTGACGAGATAGTGGCCTTGAAAACAAACTTGGTTATTTTTCCTTAGGTCAGCTCTCCAAACGAGTTTAAACTCACCACAAAGAAAACCCGTTTTACGAAATAAATGACCCTCAACCAGCAGGGGAAGAGCCTAAGGACAATCTGTTTGACATTTTTTCTAAAATGTAATGACATCAATAAATAAAAATCTATCCTCCTAAGGGATTATAAATAATAAAGATAGCCACCAAAATACGAACACAAATTATGATTGCAGGATAGAAAGAAACCCTAATCCCTTCATATCACTAAACTGGCCGTGAAAAATACAATTCCCACATATCGCGCTTCCATTTCTTGTCCACTAGGTGGCTCTTGATGCGCTGCTTCAAGGAAAACTCCTGCTCAGCTGCCTGCTATTGGTAACTGGATTGTTGAGTAGTACGAGTATTATACCGAGGATGTATTTAATCTATGGATTGATTGTCCATGGTTGTATAAATAACCAAAAACCCATCTGAAGTCACCTGTCTGCATTCAAATATTGATAAATGGTTAAGTGAGGGGATACAGTGTTTAGAGCACAACACAGGCGCAATCTCCCCAAATGGCTGTATTCAGGGTGTCCGACCAGGGAAAGGAGGCCGCTAATAAGTGGTCTATACCAGTGGTTCTCAACCCTGGTCCTCAAGTATATCCTGTCCTGCATGTTTTAGATATTTCCCTGTTCCAACACACCTGATTCAAATGAATGGTCAGGCTTCTGCATAACTAGATAAAGACCCATTCATTTGAATCAGGTGTGCTGGAACAGGGAAGTATCTAAAACATGCAGGACAGGGGGTACTTGAGGACCAGGGTTGAGAACCACTGGTCTATACTATACAGCAAATGTTATTCTAGTCTACTTGTACTGTAGCCAAACACCCAGACTTTAATGATTATCTCATTGTAGACCAAAGGTGCCTTTTTCTCCAAGGATATCAAAGTTAATCTCGTCTTCTCTTTTATGTCCCTTGACATTGAGTAGAGAGGGCATGTGTGTGCGTGCGCGTCGTCAGTCATGCAGAGATTCTTCATGAGAGTGTAGCTGTCCCTGGTCTCTGGCCCGCCTCAGACCGAGGGGCTGGGTGAGAGAGAGAGACAGCACCTAGCAGCACCTCACTGTGTTGTGACCATGTTTACAGTGTGTACATAGATAGAAGCCTGCACAACAACCAAACAGGTGTGTGCACGTGTGTCCTTTTGTGTGTTTAAAACGTACACAAGAAAGCTGTGTACGTTTTGAAAACATAAAAGGTTCATTTTTAGTTCTGTCTTTTTTATCACGCCTTTTAGTGTGGCATGCTTGTGCCAAGGAGGTATGTGTATCTGCAATTGTGTTTGAAGATATGATGTTAAATCCACATGCGGTTCTTGGTGGATATCTGTGTGTCTCTTTGTGAAAGTATGTGTCTTTGTGTTTTGATGTGAGGTAGCTGCCTATTTAAGTCAATGCCTTATGACTCCCAGCTCTCTGGGTACAGTTGAGGCTTCTGAAGCCCGGTAATGTGACCCGGCCATGGGTGTAAATGTCCCGGTCGAGCCCCTGGTTCATCCTCTTGACGAGGTTCTTTTCGTAGAGCAAGGGGTGGTAGGCCCCCAGCGTGCAGGCAGCGTCATGGAAACGCTGGTAGTAATGACACAGCTCGGTCTTCCTCCGGGACGGCAGGAACTCGTACACATGCACGACATCACACAATGACATCATCAGAACTGTGCCTGAGGGAAGGAAGGCAGGACAGAGGAGGAGGTGGAAATGAATCCGTAAATGTCAGGAATTGTTCATCATTGACACATTAGTTTGTAACCTTTTTTAGCTTCTAACCTGTACATTAGGTTACTAATGTACACTAACTGTAACACTAAACCAATACTTGGTTCTCAGTTATATTGAATAATGCCACGAATCAGGGCCTATGATAAATCAGGAAGAACTGGGATCAATAATATCACAAATAATCTAGGAGGCATCATTCCTTTACCTAGAAGGCCAGAAGAGGGTGGATTTTTCTGTATGGGCTCTGCCATGTTATCCTGGATTCGTTGCCACAGCTGCCACTCAAAGCGGGGATGCAGGATGTAGAAAGGCTGGAGTGGGTGGAGCCTCCTGTAGCGTTGGTACTGATCAAAGATGGGGTAGTCTGTCTTGTTGTACCACTGAGGCAGAGAGAGATCCAGAGACGTCCGCTTGTCACATTCAATTCCAGGTCATTTTGTATGTGTGTATATCGACTGGGAGTTAGTGTGAGATGGATGATGCTAAACGGGGTCAGATGGCTGAGCGGTTAGGGAATCGGGCTACCAATCAGAGGGTGACAAATTACGTTGTGTCCTTGGGCAATGCACTTCACCCTACTTGCCTCGGGGTAATGTTGCGGTACTTACTGTAAATCGCTCTGGATAACAGAGTCGACTAAATGTAAATGTGATGTAAATGTAATGTAAATTTTAGTGTGAGATGGATGGTGCTGTGTCCAGTGTTGCTGTCTCTTACCTTGCTGAGATTAGCAGAGAAGGGAGCAGGATCCCAGGCCACCAGAACACCAGTGCTGTACAGAGAACTGGACAGGAAACGGTGGTCTTCTGATGCCATCACCTAGGATCCAGTAGAAACATACATGTTACCACAGGTTACCACAGATGATCCTGCTTAACTTTACTGTTTAACACTTTTATTTGATCAAATGAAAAAAGGGGAACTTCATGGAAACTTATGGACAACCTTATCAACGATTAGTTATTAACCTCAAAGTAGATGGTAGTCTACATTAGGAGGAATTTGCAAACATTCAAGTCATTAGTTTAGACAAAACACTTTTGCTGGAGGCAAAGTTCACAATCTGGAGAGCACTGCTGAATGGGCACTTTGTGCGACTCATTTAGCACAACACAGCAAGTTAAAAAAGATTCAAATACAGGTGGTGTTTGTATAGAAACATGGAGTCTTTAAGAAAGCGTGAGAACGTGACAGTCAGCGAAAATTCGATTGTTAAGTGTCATGTTACCTGTGAGTTGATGAGCCGGATAGTGGTCATGGAGCCAACGTCTTTCTCATAGCCCACAGTGGGTGCAGCGTTGAACCTGAGGACGGCGTCATGAGAGTCTGGAGATGGGAAACAGGGAGAGAAATTCCATCTCAGACATAAATCATTCATTTTTTACTCGTCTTTCTTTTTGTTCGGTTGCTTTGAGACGTGCTTCTTATTCAAAAGGTGTATATCTAGGTTGGTATTTCTTTGGTTCCCACCTATCTCTTTCCCCAGTCCTGAGTAGCGTAGCGATCCTGCAGATGACACCACGGCGCAGGTCTTAAAGGGGCCCAGTTCAGAGGTGAGAGGTTTGGGGGGCAGCTGGGATGCCCAGGTCAGCGAAGAGAAGGGCTGAAGATCAGGGGTCAGAGTGGCGACTTCCACCTTCTCCTTCAACTGGCAGAGCAGCTCAGGACCGCTCACCTTGGGGCGGCTGACCACACCCCCGGGTCCAGAGAACTCCACACCATACTTGTTCATCGCCTACAAAAAAGGCATGGAGGGGTGACATGGGGATGAGAACTATATAACGAAGTTTCAAGGAGGGTCAACCGTGACGATGGTGAGGATGACAAGAATACAGTCTTAATGCTGTATTCACCATGCGGTCTCTCACTCACCTGATAGTTCTGCACCACCTTTCTCAGCCTGTGTCCCAACATGCTGCTTGACATCTCATCGTCCCACACCTCCCCCAGAGCTCCGTTGGGCCCGAAGAACGCAGCGTCTCCTCCGCCGCTCAGCTCCCCCCTACGACGACCACCAAACAGGGTCTCCATGGCACGCCTGAAGGGGCGAGGCAAAAGCCAAGCGAGAAATCCTGTGGGCTCCCGCTCTTTCTGTTTCCGCTTGGAATGTGTTTCCTTAACCTCCTGGGTGTGGTTTGGTGATGAAAGCACAGGGATTGGACGGTGGGGGTTTCCAGGGACGACGCCTGGAAGCTTCTGAGGGTCGATGTACATTGGCTTGGCCCCGCCTCGCAGCACCTGTGAGACAGACAACAGTACTTATTGTCTGTTGTTGGGTATTATGAATTTCAGACACACAAATGGCTTCTGATGAAATGTGTTTTCCTGCTGACAGTGACAACTGTTAGACATGTAGGGGGCGAACCTTGATGACAGAGTGTGCACGGGGTTGGGCACGGGTGCGTGCCCGCACGCCGAAGATTGCGTCTGTGACGGGAACACTGTTCTCAGCACAGAGGGCGTAAAGCAATGCCATGGAGACGCAGAAGAAGCCCATGCATAGCGCCCCTCTGCGAGCCCGCCGGCGCATACGCCACAGCAGGCTGACCCGGTCCATCGCTGCCCCGGGGATCTGGAACAGAAGGAGGGGGGGAGGGAATGGGATGGGAGGATGAAGAGAAAGGGTTTAGTGAGAGCGAGAGGGATCAGGACAAACATGAGTATTTAAGAGAGGGATGGACGTTGAGAGATATGGAGTGGAGGAAATGACATAGAGCCATAAGAGGATTAGATCTGATAGTTCAGAGTATACTAACTTACGTGGCATGCTATCAAGTGCCAATCACAGCTGGCGAAATAGAACTACAGTGAAAACTGAGTCTAAATACAAGATCCAAAATAATAATAAATTCAAAACCTTTTGAAATCAACCTTTATATTTAAGGACCCCAACAAAGACACATACTGCGTGCTATCAGTGAAAGAAGGGCTCAAGAAAGCGAGCGAGAGATGGGGATGAGAAACACACTTGCACTGCCCTGGGCCAACTGGGCTCAGAGAGGGAGGGTGGTGTGATAGAAGGAGAGGAAGGAAGAGACTGATCTACAGTAACAACGGGATAGACACACTAAAAGGCGAGCCTGAAATTGAGAGGTTGATTCGGACTGACCTATGGAGGACAACAGTACTAGTACTACTACTACAGTAACTAAGACAGAAGTCAGGACAGGACAGAGAGATGGGAGGTGTGATCTGGTCTTTAAATAGGAACATTTGCAGACAAAGGAGGACACAAAACTTCACAAATCCCCCAAATCTATATAATCTGGTAAGCACTAAAGAGAACAGGGAGGTTAGCTTTCTACATTAAGCAGATATATTGCCAATCCATGGATTTATAGCATTTAGACCACAGCCTCAAATCATTTTTTTAGTAGAGAACATAAAAATAGTCTCTGCATTAAAGAACTGGAACTACATTCAATCCAAGGGGAGTGTTAGAATCATTAGACATTATTTTAATTTACTTCATCAGAGTATTTTTCCCCAGTGTCTAAAGACAATAATTAGACAATTCTAAAGAGAACTGATATTTTGAGTTTCAGTAGCTGTTTTGAACCTCTTCAAGTACAAAGTTAGAGTGATAACTGTGGAAAACAGATGTTGGTTACTGGGGCATAGCTTGGGGGCAGTTAATGAAAGATAAACACACACACACCCACACACAACCTCAATAGCATGTGAGGCTAGCACATGAAATACCCAGCTTGGATACTGTTGGAAAAATTGAAGATGTAACATATTTATCCTGTATAAGAATGATTCTGTGTTCCAGTATTCCTTGTGTGCAAAGAGAGGCTTAACCCCAAATCTGAACTCTGGGAAACACTAGGCTTACGTAAACAAGGGGACCTGGGCTCGACTACTATCTTTCTGGAGAGGCCATAAAAGAAGTGGGGGAGGCTTACAGGGGTCAAAGAGCACACATGCACACACTCAAACACACACCCACACACGCGGGCCAGGTCTATGCAGAGGAGCCAATGAAGAAGAGCCATGGAACATTTAAATGCTTTGTCTTAAGCCAATAACAGTCAAGAATGCCTGTGTATAAATTGCTAGCTAGCGCAACATGCTAGCGGACAAACTTGTAGCACAATGGCGTGTGATGTTTTGTCTTCTTGCAAAGCAATAAAGCTTTCTTAACTTGTTCACCGACTGACTGTGCAATGCTTGATAGATTAATATTTCTGACAGATATTGACAGTTACTGTTTGGGTTTGTGGTGCATGACAATTTGACAGATACCCCAAAGGGAAATGCAAAATGGGAGTAGGTCAAAATGTATTGATTTGATGTGCTTTTAAGTGCATGATTGCATTTGAGAACAAATGTTTGCCCACATTTGGATTAAAACTTGTCGCATAAACACAGCGGTTATGTAGCTGCATAGAGCTGCAGGGAACCTTTGAAATCAATATGTTCATGCTACATTATTTATTTGCTGTAGCAAGTCAATGCCCTTGCCCAGAACCACAGGCATAGCTTACAACTATTCGCCTCAGCCTTTCTCACACCCAGGATGCACTGTAAAGGGATTATTTGTCCATTAGTGAAACTGAGCCAGCAAGAGTTCTAGAACTGGAAGAAAAAGTCTGGATGCTCTGTTCTGAGTGATCTGAGCAGCTGTATACTTTATTTCTTTCTCTCTTTCCCTAGAAGTCTCACACATAACTATTCTGTATCCCCCCCTAAAGTGACCATTCCATATTATCAGAAAGAAGAATGAGACTGAGGAGGAAATAATACTTTGGCCAGTAGAGTGGTTGGGAAACAAGGACAGGTTTTTTCAGAATATTTTAGGGTTAAATGGCATGATGAAACAACCAGAAGGATCTGCCTTGTGAATTTACACATTATAGCACACAACTGCACAAAGGCACAGGCATATCGGTGATTTATAAACTAGAGAAACTGTAGTTTGGAAGCGAAATGTGGTTGGATGATAACAAGTTAGTGAGACAGATGGGAAGAGAGTACAGACTATCTGCTTAAACTGTCACACCAGTCAATCCCCTTCACTCTCCTCACACACACAAACACACCTTAATGACAGCAGCTTATGATTGTGTGTGTGTATGTGTGTGTAATTTTAATCTCCTGTTAAATCTACTGAAACCAAACAAACAGGAAGCTGTGTAAGGGGAGATAGGATGTAGTGAACAGTATCTTTGTTGGCTCAAAAGTACAATTTGATTAGTTATAAGAAAGATTATCACACATAGGCCTAGGCTAAATTTCAATAAAGTTTACTAGTTCATTCTACCAACTTTGGGATCTAAAAAAACATTCTAAAGTTTATTAAGATGCCCACTTGGTCACCACTTGCTGGGAAATGATGTAAGCAAAACAAGCAACCTCAAACTGTCAAACTATTCATAGGTAGCAAGTTAGCTGGTGCCACACACACCCATACTTTATACATCATGTAGGCATCTTCATACATCATGTCTTGCTCTACTGCACCGTGCATGGATGGTGGATAACAATACATGCTAACAAGTGAAGCTAGTAAGCTGTCTTGGTCGGTGCATAGCTAGCGGTTAGCATGTTAGCTTGTCAGTTGGGTAGAGCTATCTATGTGGGGATCAAGAGAGAGATCGTGAGTTTACAGTACATGTAGACTACATCCCAGATAGCACACACAATTTATGTGTTCATTTAATATTGAAAACCAACGCTATTCTAACGGTATTTCCACCAATATTACTATTGAAAAAACGTTAAAAGATCAACAAGCTATTCTTTACAGCAGCAACCCAGTCACCTCGTTGTCCCGTTTTTATAGGAAATGTAAACTTTTGACAACTTGTTCGTCCCCAATCTCGACGAACAGCCAAACACAGCAACAATTGACATCGTTTATAAATACCTTTTTTTGCCACAGTAACTTGCTCACTTATGTTCTAAACTAGCTGACTTCCATCAAAACAAGCATTCGCGCGTCTGAAACCGGAAGCTTTCATGGGCCTAATCTATGAAAATTCTAGAATGTTCATCAAAAAAGGTCTGTATGTTGGCAGGACGTATGTGTGCTATCTGGGATGTACACACTTTATGTTCATGATGATAACTTTATCAAGAGATGTCTGACCATCTCATATTATTTGCACAACTTAGTGGTTTCGTTTTTCACAGCTTTGCACAGATACAGTATTCTACTTCTTGTTCTTCGTTACTGTAGAGCCATTACAAACATTTGAATGTTCTGCTATTTTTGTACAGATTTTAAATGCAGAATTCAAATGCATAATTTGAATCATTGAATGCCCCATATGTTACTAAGCCTAATGCATATTCCTATACATTTTCTGGCACCAGTATTTAGTTTTATATTTTGATACATTTAGCCTATTCGTGTTTTGATGTAGACTATCTTTGCCCATGTCTATGGACTCTGTGATAATCTTACCTTGTACCCCATTGTCCCGCGGCAGCACTATGTTTCAGGTGTTGTTGCTTAGATACTTGCCTCCATCTGCACTCCCATGATCTCTCCTTTGGGTCAGTGAGCGGCCTATGGATGGACGCGCAGTGTTTACATTAACGACCGTCGCTAAGCCAAGACATGCAGACAGACTGAATAATACACAATAAATAAATATATGACACACACGGACACACTTACACAAAGCACCCTGTGTGCAACTAACCTGACGAAATGCTGCGCTCCTCGGGTAGCCTTTAGGCTGGAACCCCTCTACGCATAGAGGCAACAACGTCCATGATACATAACCACTATTATCCCTCCATTTTCTTCCCTTTCACATTCCCCTTGAACGTCGTTTTTTGTTGGGCGGACGAGCGAGCTGTGATCTCATAGAACAAACCACCGTTGTTTCGATGCTGCGGCAAACGGCAGACCCTTACTTGCATCTGCGCCGCCGAAGGGTCTGCTGCAGCTGCGCAGTGTAAAACCGTAAAATATAATAATTTCCGCAGATAAAAAGAAATTAAACAACGCAACACTTCATGGGTTGAAGAAAGTATGTCGACTGTGGCCTCCAACAGGACCTTGCCTTCACGCACATTAAAACGTATGTTGTGCCATATTCTTGCTGCAGTTTACACAAAAATATATAAAGAAATGATTATGCCTTTCTCTGATAGCCTACTGTAAACGCTTAGAGGTTGCGGGTCGGTTATCGCTATCTATGGTGGGTTATTGAGGCAGGTCTTAAAGGGACGGTTCACACCAGACAGTTCACCAGTTTTATTGTGCTCAAAGCGCAAAAAGATTGTATAAAGTCTTTTGGATTATTTTGAGTAATCGAGTAATGGTTTTGCAGTTTGAGCACTTGTATGGAAAGTCATCCAGATGAACTAATGCAGGGCACGAATGTGAGAAGAAACAGAACACAAAACAAATGTTCCCTGACCGGGAATCGAACCCGGGCCGCGGCGGTGAGAGCGCCGAATCCTAACCACTAGACCACCAGGGAGACATGAATGCTTACGGTAGGTTTGAGACTATAAATTATTGCCTGACATTGCCGAGTTAACATACCAGTTTAATGCTAAAAACTAAATTCTAAGAGTAGACATACATATATTTTATATCACAATGACCTTAAACCAAAATTGTCAATATACAAAGTATAAAATAAACTTCAAGTTTAATTTCGTTTAACAGACCTCGTGGCGCAACGGTAGCGCGTCTGACTCCAGATCAGAAGGTTGCGTGTTCAAATCACGTCGGGGTCAATTTTTTTGTCGATTTTGAAACTGGAGTTTAACTACCTCAAGCAAAGAAAATCATTTTGGTGAAAGTTTATTTGGCGCCGGTTGAACACTATAATAAATTGCATGTATGAAAGTATGATAGTATGAAAAATGATAGCTGTCATCAATTAAATATGGCAAATAAGTCAATATACAATTGAAGAAAATGTGCCTTTGTTGTTATTGTATTTTAATAACGTGTAAAATAAGCTGTAGAGAACAGTTGGCCTATAAACCTTTGTCATGGAATATTCTAAAAGCATATGTTCAGTGTTTTTCATGATGCCTTGGGCAATGTTTCCAGCCTGCACAGGAGCATAAATAATGGGTAGTGACGTTAAACAGCACCCACATCATTTCACTCTACTCAGAAGTCAGAATGCTCAGTTAAGCCCTAGCTAGGCCTATAAATAGCACCACTAAAACTCTACTACAGGACACCTCCATTGATTCAAAGCATCCTTTTCTTTGCTACATAATCACATGATGCTATGAAGTATTTTCCGCTCCAATGTCTATGAGGGCATCTGGGGGAAGGACAGAATAAGCGATGTGGACCTGTGGAAAAGAACAAGCCAGGATCCAATTGACATGCTAATTCTCAGGAGAAAGTGGAGTTGGATTGGACATACCCTCAGAAAACCGGCCACAAACATCACTCGGCAAGCCCTGAAATGGAACCCACAGGGAAGAAGAAAACCAGGTCGACCCGGGAACAGCTGGAGGAGAAGTGTCCAGGCAGAAATGGCTGGGAAAGGGCTTAACTGGGGAGACGTTGAAAGAACTGCCAACAACCGAGCGAAAAGGAGGACATTCGTCAATGGCCTATGCACCCAAGAGGAGCAAAGGGCATAAGAAGAAAATAATGTCTATGAGGGCATGCTACGACAAAGCTATTCTTGCAAGAAGGGATCAAAGTTGAGATCTTCCATTTTTTTCTACTTACTAGATATAAAGTGTATAGTATGAAATGATTGGTAAACTCAAACAAGTGATCTCTCTTCAGGACATATCCCTTTCCTTAACTCTTATGGTGCGATTATGTGTTGGACATTGAGCTCAGTTGATAGCATACACCCTTGTGGTTATTAAAACCAGCTTGTTGTGCCCTCCCTTCTTGGAAAAGCAGATAGATTTGTCCACAGGAACCATTCTCTTCGTACTTCGATCTGATCAGTATGGCCGAGAGTGCATCTATTCTAAAAGCACACCTTAGCTGTTCCATCTTTCACAGAGACTCAGCTGTTCCGAATTCTACAGATTCTAAGACTCTCAGCTGCAAGCACACCTTCTGCAGGGACTGCCTCGAGAACAGCCAAAATGAGCTCCAGGACTGCCCAATATGCAGATCCAGTCTGTTCAGAGACACGGACTTTGACGTCAACCCCAAGGCACAGGAGGTTAACAGCATAGAGGGAAAAGAGGAAAGGAAAACTACATTGGGAAGAAAGAAAACGCCTATTGCAGCCAAACGAGCAGTTTGCCTTGAACACAGAGAGATTCTGAAGCTGTATTGCGAGACAGACAGACAGCTGATCTGTGTGATCTGCCGAGATGGGAAAGACCACAAGGGTCACGAGTTCAAACCCCTGAAAGAGGCCCAGGACGACATAAAAAAGAAAGTAGTCACAGCGCTGTTCGATTTGCAAGAGGACGTCAGTGCAGTCAAGAAGTTTCAGGAGGGTGAGCAGGACATTGCTTCGAGAACAAAGGTTAGAAACGACCGCCTCAAGATTGAGATCTGCCGGCAATTTAAAGAGTTGCAACAACAGTTGATAATAAAAGAGCAACTAGCCCTTCAAGAAGTGGAGGAGCTGAATATAGACTGTGAGAGGAAATTGGAGGGCATAGACAATGTGATCAAAGAGGGAACAGAGAGGAAGGCCATTCTAGAAGCTGGCCACAACATGGATCAACCCTTGGACTTCTTACGCTGGTGGATGGAGACAGGCATCCATGAGGTGAAGGCTGTGTTGGCAGAGAACTGCTACTCTGCCTTGAATGAGCTGCAAAGCGGTCCTCTGATTAACAAGTGTCCTTTACCAAGTCCAAAGAAGCCCTGGACCCATGATCCTGCCTCAATGTCGCGTGACCAAGAATGCAATGAGCTAGAGAATCTCCTGGAATACCTTAATGTAAAAGGTCTTGGGGTAAGTCTATCCAGGGCTATCAATCCTCCCTTTACAATGAGGCAACAAAGTCATGAGTTTCGGTCAACATTTGAACCAACCGCTCCCACATTCGAAGATACAGTCCCGTCCACTATGCCCAGGTCCACTATGCCCAGAGCCACCTCCATGACATCTCTGTCATCTCAGAAAAAATCCCCTCTTTCATTCTTCAAGAAAAATAAAAACAAGACCAGTAGTCAATTCTTTTCAGAAGATTATTGAAGAGGCGACTTATCAAGGAATTACGGTTTACAAGCTATCAGCAGAAGTTATTGTCAAGTGATGAATGTGTGGAATACCGCTTAATACATGACTCCCTGTTATTCGTTAATGAGGAGTACATAGGGAATGTGCTGTTCATTCAAACAAAGAAATATATATGTTGGAATATGTCTAATGTAATTTAGAACAAATCATTCACACTTGTCACTTTACTGAATGACCCACAACAAAATAATTTATTAAGAAAATAAACTTTAGAAATATACAGTTATGCTTCCATCATTATTTACTCCATGGAACTTTTAAAACGTATTCCCAGGTTGATGATCAGCTGATGAGAAATTACAGAAATATTCATCTTACCATCAGAAAAACTATGGTACAAATTCACATGTACACCCATAATACACGATAATACTGATATTGGTTAACTGAGGTCTCTGTCAGCAAAGACTAGGGATTTCCTCACCGGCTCTCATCCCAAACATTCTGGGAAATTAAATATGTATTTGTTTTAGCAAATCCAGAAAAAGTAACACATTCTGTATTACAATCAATTAATGCAGTTGAAAGCTGTCATCCATTTCACTACACATATCAAAATGCATGTTGGGGGGGATCTTCCTTCAGGACAGTCCGCTAAAGGTGCATGTAGAACATGGAACCACACAAGGTGTTTTACAACGTACAAATAAGAAGTGACCTCTGCCTTATCCTCCTAACTGGGGTGTGGCGTTTCTGTTCTGGAAAGCTGAGGATAGAAATAGCATCATCTTTATCACGAGGTTGATAAACTTGTTACATATTAACAGGCAAGCTATAACAAAAAGCATATACGTGATTTTATAGTTTAGACACTGGATACAATTTCACCTGTGTATAGTTGAAAGACTGGAGGAGTGGGTCTGGCTGTGTGTAATCTGGGGGGTTAGCACGGGGGTCGTAGCCAAGCCGAGCGAGCATGGGGGCGATGTCGGCCATTTCTTTCATGACGTCAGAGGGGATGTGTCCCACCCACTTAGAAAGAGCATCTGTGTTCACAGGGTTCATCACCTGGTCTGTCGAACGCTCAACCCTGCAGACAGAGTAAACTTTTTCAGAGTGGTTTTCAATCTACATAATATTGTATTTAAGATAGCAGGAATACACATTCCAGACATTATACAGTATTTGCATTGAACTGCATTTTAATATATATTAAATAGGTTATGCTTGTCTGCCCCAGTTTAAAATAATGTGGCACAGAAGTGGCTAGATTCCTCTCATACTAAATTCAGCTCGGTCACATAATTCCACATAATTCATATCCCATAATTCCGATCAGACAATTACCTTTACAATCATGCTTATGCTCTCACAATTACAGGACATGCCACACCACACCCACACAACACTCACTTGGACAAAGACACCCCTCCTGCTTTGCCAATCAGTTCCTCGTGGTGGAGCACTGCTGGGTCCCATGGCAACCCCAGGAAGTGCAGCAGCTTTCTCATCTCTTCCTCTGGGTGTAGCACAAGCTGCTCGTAGCGCACGGGTAGACAGCTGCCCTCTGGCGCCCCCTGGCACTGGCTATACATGCCCTCTACAGCACGACTCCACTTTGTCAGGCAGTCCCTGTAACTGGTGAGGTCAAAACCAGAGATGGTGACCTGAAGAGCGAGGGCAGGGAAGACCAGCAAGAGAGGGATATTTAGTTGAGAAAAAACACAAGACACTGAAGTCTTCCAGGAAGTGTTATAGGAGATATTCTGTGACGGACAATCTAGAACAGGGGTCCAGGAACCCTGTTCCCAGTTACCTGCCTGCTGGTTTTTGATCTAACCACACTTATTTGACTCGATTCAACACAAGTGGCCTGATCAACCAGCTAGTTATTACAATCAGGTGTGCTTAGTTCTGGAGTGAAAACCAACCGGCAGGTAGCTCTCCAGGGACAGGGTTGGAGACCCATGGTCTAGAAGAATAACGAATACAATGTATTTACAGTTAATTTACCATCAGGGCAACATAGATCTACACCCGCACACACACACAATCTGTACCTTGCGTGAGATCATGGAGTGGACAGTCGCCCGTCCGTCTCGTAGCATCAGTACAAATTTGGCCTTGGGGAAGATGCTGGCGAGATAGGAGAGAGACTTCAGGGCAAAAGGATCTTTATTGCACAGACGGAGGGCAGGCTCTCCATGACCAACTATCACCTGGAGGAAACACGTCAAATACCTGTCATTTCATTGGTATTACACTAATGTCTACATTGTTTTCTGCAGATACTACTTCCATTTAACAAGTGGGGGTTTTCTAAAAGTCTAGTAGCAAGATAATCATTCGTCGATTAGACTAGCTTATACTGGATGATGAGGGAGCTCCCAAGCTCTTAGGAGACCCATTCAGACGCTCTCGTTCAGCCTACCTCCAAGAGGAACGCCCGCACGGCAGAGTCCAACACCTGATCGGTGACTCCAGCTTCATCCAATCGCACCCTCTCCCTGGCCGAGCGACTCCAGGTGGCACGCATGGCTAGTAGACGGGGTATCACGCGTGTTTCCTCCCCACACCGCACTGCATTGTGGGCATCCAGCATGGCCCTCATGAGTGTGGTGCCACTACGGGGGAATCCACCAATAAAAATGAGGGGGGTGTCCTCTCCGTAGTAGATGGGAAAAGCTTGGCTCTGGTTGACGTGTCCCAGGTGGGGGTCTACCCAGCTGTATCGATGGCCACTGTTCTTGGGTGGGCATTCGATTCCGCTCAGGCCCAAGTACAGGAGGGACACTGAACAGAGGATTACACCTACCAAAAACATATTCAGCCTGGGATTCCTCATGTTTATGCTGAAGGGAGTTCCACTAAAACAACCGCCAGGTGTTAGGTGAAGGTGAGAGGTTAGGGGACTGAGAGGGATCAAGTCAAAACAGGAGAAATAATTGTGTGGAGGGGGTTAGAGTAAAAAAAAAGAGTGTCTGTTTAAGTGTTGAGGGAACAGGTGAGGACAGGCTGAAGATTTCAGAAGAGTGTTTTGGGCAGGGAGGTAGCACTGATCCCCTCTCACTCTAGAGCCCCTCCTGGTGGCTGAGACCAGAGCTGCAGCCGACCTGATTCCAGGCCCGTCCATGAGCCTGAACCAACATCATACCTGTCAAAAAAGCATGCATCCATAATTAAGTAAATAACAGTCACAAAATAACAACATTTATGTTATTGCATATGTTTGTAAGATTTGCTGTAATTATATTGCAGACACAAGCAGCATATCAGGTGCACATGGAAAATGGTCATGTTGGGAACCACTAACTGCTACCTCAGCCCTATATCCCCTTTATGTAATCTCAGTACTATCTCTCTCGACACACATTCACTCACATGTGCAAACCACAAACTGCTACACTGCTGTTTCATTTTCAGTGACAGCATCTAACCACACTAGAACCCAAAGCAATTTGTCTACGGTCTAGAGACCTCCTATTGTAGAGCTTTCTGGACCTTCTGAGTGAGCGATGGGGTTGCTTGTCGCAGCTAAAACGGCTCGCTTTCTCATCAGAGGCAGACTTGGGCATCTGGATGCCATTTGTAAGGGACGCGGGGAAACACACAGTTACCACGATGAGCGCTTGCACTCCCAAGGTGTGCATAAAGCAAGGAGCTGTAACAGTTTAACAATGTTTGACTCAAAATGTGTGCAAAAAATGTGATTTTGTATTAAAAGCAACTTCTGATATAACAGGAACGTCGTGTTCAGGTGTATTCGAACGAATAGGCTATTCCAACGTTCTCCGTTGACTATAGCCATATATCTTAATAAGACACGTTGACGAACAGAAATACTGACATAACAGAAAGAGGAAGTATAGCCTTGCTTGTGACAGAATCATTTGACTGTTGTTGTTGTGCCTGTGCGGGTTGATCGAATAACAGCTTACTGTACTAGCAACAAATCAACAGGTTTGGAATGTAGAACATCGGACCACCTCCAGTTGGTCCTCTTTGTCCGTCTTGACCAGGTGAACGCAATGAGCTGAGGCCGGGTGAATGACCTATCTTTCACATGTGACGTTAGCTAGCCCTGATCTGATTGTTAACCGTCATTGGTTAGCTCTGTATTTTTGTGCACAGTATAATGTTAGCTACAACATTACGACAGTATTAGGACTAGCTGGTTGCTATCTACGGCCCCTTCTGCGTCTGCGTGCTAGAAATGCTTAAGAACACAAAAGGAGAGAGCTTTCCTTGCCTCCGAGAGATATTTCCAAAGTGTTCCAGGCCAGCTTACCTTGGGCAGCGAGTTATCTTCATACGTTATTGGTAGCTAGCTACAGGCTGCATGCAAAAAATAAGAATATTCATTTAGAATCATCATAACTCACAAAGTGCCGAGATCTGAAGAACCAGAGCGTCTGCGCCTTGAGTGCGACGAGCGAAGGTTGAAATTGGACTGATAACTGTGATCACTAGCTAAGCTACAACAACAAAAACATTGTATAGGACATAGAAAACTGTAAAACAAGTTAAATATTAATTTAGTCGCTGTATCCAACATCTAAACACATCTTGTCACCATCGAAGTTTGCCCAAAACGTTTGCTCCAACCGTCTGGCCTGTTGTATTGCAACAGTGAAAGCTGTTTGCTGATTGGTCAACTGACAGGCCAGTATTTTGTACATGAGGCCTTCATTGGCGGATACTGAACTAGAACATACAGGTACAACCACAATTCCACATTTTCTACATAATCTTAGAAATAACACATGCATGTGCCTACAGCCAAATACAAATATGGCATGTGGATGTGATTTTTGTATTGATGAATGATAGAGTACGGTCATATATTTTGCGTTCAGTAACCCCAACACAACTCTTCCGATTGCTGAGCAGATTAAATTGTATAACCACAATGGCAGATATAAACTAGCTATTTTCCACTCCATTGGAGGATTACGATTTTTTTTATGAGATAAAGAACATGCTATCCGACCATTAGTGTTAATCGTGATAGAATTTGCAAAATTGCAACATTGAGATTTCCACGGACATGTGGCAATTTTTGTAGAATTACAAGAGAACTGTAGAGGAAGTCAGGTTTGCACAATTCAAGCTTCATAAAAGGGAAATACTAACAGACACATTGAAGTTAGGAACCTTTTTATTAGGCAGTTTGTAATACACTTGAAACCATCTATAGGCCTACATAGGACACTGCCGGACCATGCAGGTACAGTACAGGTATAGTCTTATGTATCGTTGTCACCATGCCCTGTGCATCCTAGTATCCATATTTTCAGAGAAAACATGTTCTAGGGTCCTAAAATCAGTCAGCTCAACAGAACCTGTTATTTCCAGCTCATCCAATCTTCAAAGAAAATGCAGTCCTCATTTATATTGCTGCACTATTGGTTCAGATAACTATGCAGCTGCAGAGTAAAACTGACCAAACTACTCCAGTTTCATCTCCAACTCATATCTTAACTTATATCTAAAGATATGAACAGCACAGAATGAGTGTGGGTTTAGGACTTAAACTGATCCTACATATCATCTCTAGATACTGTAGTCATGTTCAGTACACCCTTTGAACCTGCCTCTACCAACATAGTATCTGAAGTGAACAATTATAATGAATGCAAGGCTTTCTGTGTTCATCAGGACTGTGGCGAGATACTGTATCCTCCCTTTTCCTATGTCTGCATTGTTACTGGCTGGTGCCCCCTTCCATTTCTTGTGCATCTGCAGGGGCAGTTCCTTCTTGCTCCGGGTCGCCAGGGAGGACCTCAGTAACTTTCTGAATAAGCTCCTCAATCTGGTTCTCTGACAAGCGTTCCTCACTCTCCTCAACCATCTAAAAGAAAAACCCATACACAAAAAATGTAAGTGTATATGCATATATCCTTACAATATGATATCAAACTGTAATAAAAATGTAAACATGAAACCCACGGAGAACAACTAGCAGATACCCTAGAGGAGAAAGGGAGGAAAATAAGAGTATAAATAAGAGTAACAGTAGGTCCTTACCAGCTGTATCTCTACTGCTGTTTGTGGTCTATGGTTCAGGAGCTGCAGCTTCTCAGCCCTGACATCAAACAGAGAAAACGGTAAATGGGCAACGCAATGCATGCATGCGCTCACATATACAGACATTTGCTTTTGTGCTTCTCAAATGTACTTATTGGCCGATCTCATTTACTTGGTAAGTTTATGAGGCATCATGGTGGTGAGGAAGTCTTTCATGATCTTTGGGCTCTGTCTGCTACATGGTGTCTTGGATAAGTACTTCAGCGTCTGAGAGGAGACATACACATAAGGCAGTAATGGAAACTATGACTATGGGAACACCTATCAGAATTAGAATGTTTGTGGGTTGTCTGACGAGAAGGAGTTACTAACCTCATACATGATTGTGTTGAGGTTCTGTTGCCCAGTGCTGTGTTTATTTTTACCACTGTCTTTTCTTTGCTCCTTTAAATCGGTCAGTAGCTGAAACACCTGAGAGTAAGGGAGAGAGAAAGAAAGAGATCGATCAAGAGGTCAATCTTGCATAGTACAGTAGCATTCCTGGTAACACAAACACAAGGGATGACCAGACCATGGACATATTGACGAACAGACAAGGATAAGAACACTTACTTCATAGTTGCTTAGCATAGCAGCGTTGGCATCCTTCCTATTACAAGGCAAACAGAGAGTATTTCATGCCAAATCGACAACACATTTGTAAGACTGAGCAGGTATTATTGTGATCAGGTCATTGGACTTAAAAAAAAACACAGCTAGCTACAGTTACTAACAGTAACACTAGCTATTTACACCCACAATGCTGCTTTTAAGCTAACGTCAGCTAGTGCCTGATGCTCATATATTTACAAACAATAAAACAGGGGACTCTAAGTGAGATAAAATGTTTACATTTATTAATGACGGGTAAGTAACTGTTGATCTTAAGAAATAATAAAACAAGTAGATCTATATAATTCTTACACTTCCATTTTGCCAGAAACTGCTTCTGAGTTCGGTACAGAGTCCGAGTAGAAAGTCCGGGTAGAAAATATTTCTTCACGCGATTTGGTTCCTAGCCAACCCACCATAACCATTGTCAGAACCCGTTCAGGCTTCACTTGACGGGTTAACGATTTTAAAATATCAGTACAGCTGTGTCTTTTTCTACTTGTTAGGCTTTTTACTGCATTCAGTGGGATGATGGCAAATGCTGAGGTAAGATGGAGTCACAACACAATTAGTTTTGTTTTCCATGTGTATTTGTGTATGTCTGTGTTTTGTTTATATAGCGTCAGCTGGCCAGTAATATGTCAGCTGGACTCAGTTCAGTGTTCAAGCTAGATGATATCTGAACACTAAGGCCGTATTTTCTGCATCTCCCAGGGAAACAAACTATGGGGTGGTCGGTTCGTTGGAGACATTGACCCGATAATGGAGAAGTTCAACGCGTCTATTGCATATGACCAGCGAATGTGGGACGCAGATATCCGCGGCAGCAAGGCGTATGTGAGAGCACTTGAGAAAGCCAAACTGGTCAGCTTGGAAGACATGAATCAAATCCTTCAGGGCATGGACAAGGTGAACGGAAACGACAGTAAAAGCCAACTATGTAACATATAAAGCATTGAGAATGATTTAAACCTGTTGCTGAGTAGGCTATGACATTTTTAAAACCTAAATGTCTGTGCGACATGACTTCAGGACGTAAAATGCAAAAGTTTTCCTGCGCTGAAACCCAAGTGCATGGGAGAAGAATATTCCACGCGGAAGTGACTAGGTTAATAGGCGACAACAAAACAATTTGCCTCGGTGCAGAATTCCATTTTACTTCTGTGCTATGTGTCTGACAATGGAGTCATGTGATAGTTCAGATGCCAAATACCAAATAACAATTTCAGTCGCACAGCTTCAAACCCTAGACTGCTCAACTACTGAATTGAAACACAAGCATTTATATTAGCACAACAGAGCAATGTTTGTCCAGATCACAATTTTTAATACTTGAGTCATATTTTCTAACATTGTGTAAAGGTATTGATGCTGCACTGCTTTACTGTATTAATTGTGTGTGTGTGTGTTTCAGATTCATGAGGAATGGTCTAAAGGAGTCTTTCAGGTCAAACCAGGGGATGAAGACATCCACACAGCAAATGAGCGCCGGTTGAAGGTAGGCTCGTATTAACTTCTGTCAACAAAAAAACTGTTGACTCAGTTAGATGCACATGATCTGTGTGTGCAATGTGCATGATTTTGTGTCCTTAGGAGCTGATTGGTGAGCCAGCTGGAAAGCTTCACACTGGAAGAAGTAGAAATGATCAGGTGGGTCTCACTATTCTCTCGAAGGCTGAATTATTTCCCATAAATGGTTGAGTTTGAAGTGTGAGAGATGTACCATGTTAGTGCAGGCTGGAAGGACTTTCCTGGAATGATACTTTTGAGTTAGTGTGTGTTGCTTTTATTGGTTGAACAGGTGGTGACGGACATGAGGCTGTGGCTTAGAGATGCTATCTTCACTCTGAAGGCCAACGCTCTCCAGCTGATCACCACCATGGTGGAGAGAGCAGCAGTGTAAACATGCATACACACATGCACAAATACACACCACACACACTCATTTATACATGCACAAATACACACGCACACACACACACACACACTTATACATGCAAAAATACACACCTACACACCACACACACCCTCACTCATGCACTTTATCACAGGGAGATTGAGGTGCTGTTTCCTGGATACACCCACATGCAGAGGGCTCAGCCAATCAGATGGAGCCACTGGATTCTGAGGTAGCCTCTCTCACTATCCATACCTCTTAGTATGACATTGTATTCATAGGAATCTTAAGTTTTAGATTTTATTTAATGTATTTTATTCCCTCTAGTCATGCAGTGGCTTTAAGCAGAGATGTTGAGCAGCTCCAGGAGATGCGGAGACGAGTCAATGTACTTCCTCTGGGAAGGTCAGTATGCTCTCATGGTATGTAGTAATATTCACACACACACTAATCAAACTCATACTCTGTCATGGTTCCTTGTTTCCCAGTGGGGCCATAGCTGGGACGCCATTTAACATCGACAGGGAGCTGCTTCGCAAAGGTGAGGCACAAGAGCAAGACTCTTGAGTTCTGAAGTCTCCGCTGATCTAGAATTCGTTTTTCTGTAATAGATCTTGGCACTTAACCCCCTTGTCTGCCCATCAGAGCTGGCCTTTGATGACATCAGCATTAATAGCATGGATGCTACTGGGCAGAGGGATTTTGTTGGTATGGTAATTTCTTCACAGTATACCAGTAGATGCAGTGTGGTTGCATTGGGAGCTGTCTTAACATGTCTTGTCTATTTTCTCCAGCTGAGTTCCTGTTTTGGGCGTCTCTGTGTCTCACACACCTCAGTAAGGTGGCAGAGGACCTGATGCTTTACAGCACAAAGGAGTTCTCCTTCGTCAGCCTCTCTGATGCCTACAGGTGTGTTTGTGTATTTGTGTGTGTGTGTGTGTGAGACTGGATTCTAAGTAAGGGTTTTTAACTGTCTATGTTTTATATTTAAATGATGTAATTGTGTGTCTGTTGTGTGCAGTACAGGCAGCAGTCTGATGCCACAGAAGAAGAATGCAGACAGTCTGGAGCTGATTAGAAGTAAAGCTGGTCGTGTCTTTGGAAGAGTAAGATCCCTGCTGAATTGCAACTTGACAAATTCATAAAACTGTACACAATGAAAGTTTATTTTCTGACCCTGCCTTTGCCTCTCTGTATTTTGCAGTGTGCTGGATTTATGATGACACTGAAGGGCCTTCCTAGCACATACAACAAAGACCTACAGGTTTAAACGTTTAAACAACTGAAGGCTTGTCCCTTTGCGTATGCATGCAAGGGTCTTGTTGTTTGATGTCCCCTCTCTATCTCTCTCTCTCTCTCTCTCTCTCTCTCTCTCAGGAGGATAAGGAGGCTATGTTTGACTGCTATGACACAGTTCATGCTGTGTTACAGGTGACCACAGGTGTCATGTCCACCCTCAAGGTAAGACACTCCTAAGAGAGTTTGGAATTTAAAAAAAACCTTATGTTTATGACCACTACCCGGTTTCCTGTTCCAGATCAACCAGAGTGTGATGGAAGCTGCCCTCAGCCCTGACATGTTGGCTACTGATCTGGCCTACTACCTCGTCAGAAAGGGAGTGAGTGTGTCTGTTCAGTGTTGAGTAAGTCATTTAGCTGTAATGGGTTTAGTAGTTCTCTGTGTACCAATGTAGTTGTATCTGTTTGTCAGATGCCTTTCAGAGAGGCTCATGGTGTCTCTGGTAAAGCTGTGTTCCTGGCTGAATCCAAAAACATCCCTCTGAACCAACTTTCTGTGGACGACCTGCTCACTGTCAGGTGACTCACACACACACATAGTCAAAGATATTGAGTATGAATGTTAAAGCTCCCACCCAATTTCACATTTGGTCTTATTCTTCTGGTTTTCCATCTCTTCTGTCTAAAATCCTTCTGTGCTCTTTTCAGTCCTCTGTTTGACAGTGACGTCTCCTCGGTTTGGGATTATGGCAGCAGTGTGGAGCAGTACAGTGCCCCCGGTGGTACAGCCAAGAGTAGCGTCAGTGCCCAGATAGAACACATGAGGGCCTGGCTGAAGAGACAATCACAGTGACCTCTGTTCATCACTCCCTTCAGACAAACATAATCACTACTTCTGAAGATTTGAAAATGCATCGGAACTGTTACAGGCAACAATCAAAGGGTTGGATGTGTAAAAATCTAATGTTACTAAGTTTAAAACCAAATTTGCCCCCTGGAATGCTTCAATGAATTGAATTTATAAAAAAACAAATGGGTCAGTTTTGTGCCTTGCCATGATCGTTAAAAGAAACTATTTAAAAAAGTTGGTTTGTCATACAATTATAAATATTGGAAAACAATTGCTGTTGATTTAATATAATTTATAATACGGTGGATGAAATCAAGCATTCTGATTGGTTGAGAGTGAGTCACGGGGTGTGCTTTATTGAGCATAAAGTACTGTCCGCCTGTTTACATTTACCTTAAAGGTTAATAACTAAAAGGTTGCCGAAGAAAAAAACCTAGAGCTACTTGTGTTCAGCAGTTTATTGGTTAGCAAGCTAGACTAGCAACATTTTTTATATTTAGTGTTATCAGAGCCAACTAGCTGGTCTAGCTACTGAAACGTTGCACGGAAGCTCAGGTCTGCTAATGCTAGCATACAGTACTAGTACAGTAGTTGTTAACTAGATATCCACTTATTTAATTGTAGCTTCGTAGCCACGCAATTACATGACGTGGCCTTGGCTTGTTAAAACGACGTTTTCCACGGATGCACAATTAGGGGAGATATCCAAATAAATATAAGCAAACCTTAACAACAGCCTAATTTTAGCACTACAGTAGTCTATCGAGTCCCAAGTCACTCGTAACTAGCTATAGTTTACAGCATTTGTAGCTAGCTAGCATATACCCAGTGCCTACGAAACATTTATGATTGATTTAGAATGTTTAGGCCCAATGTTTAAATTAAATATTATTTTATTGAAAGTGTCCCATTGTCATTGTTGTTATTTTAAAGGCAACTTTTATAAAATGAGCAATGTGAATTGCGAGATCTAGCTAGGCTAACAAACGTTTACAAGTTTCACAAGGCTGTTTGTCCGTTGCTATTTACAGGGACTATTTTCTCTCGGCTACTGAAATGCGATACACAACGTTTGTTGGCTATAACTATTTTGTGCTGAAAGGCAGCTTACTATTTATTTACAATTTATAATGTCTCTGGTAACCGTATTATAAAGGCAATAAGGTACGAGAGGCAGTACTTTATCGTCAATAAAGTACGTGTTCCAAGGTTTGCCGGAACACGTAACAACACCCTTGAACACGTAGCACTACTTTATTGAGGTTAGGTACTGCTTCTCGTACCTTATTGCTTAACTATGGTATTGACGCGGAGCCCAATGGCGCTGTCGAAACAGTGCCCCTTAAAAACCCGTTCCATAGGGCTGCGCTGTACCATCGCCATCTGGTGGTTTACTGTGAGGAACTGCACTTGTAATTCTCCCTTTAAGCCACTAGATGGCGATATTGAAGCGCAACCCAATGGTGGCATTTTAATAGTACCCTTTTAAAAACTGCTTCCATAGTGCTGTAATTTATTAGCTTCATTGGTAACATTAATCTGCAATGAATCAAAGTATTAATTAGTCAATCATCGCAAAAAATATAATGGTATTGTTATTTTAAATGAATGTCCAGATACAAGTCATCAAATCATTTGGAAAATATTCACAACGACTGCCAGTGAGCATCGTTTTAAAAGGGGCCATTGTCTGTGTTTTATATCCTGTACAGTTGACAGAGGCACTCTGCAGGAAGACATGTATTTACAAACTGAGAAGATGCAGGTACGTGTCAAGTCATGTACAATACAGGTCGTTATCACATTTAAAAAGTGTGTTTTGTATTGATTGGATAAATATTGTTTACACAAGCCTTTGATTTGCCCTTCATGCAGCGAATTGAAGAACAAAGTGCCTCACAGACATCCCACTATCCTACAGTCACACTTCTTAGTGAAGTTTTAAGGTTGAGGACTACTAGAGTACTTTTTAGCAGGTTAGCTTCCATCAGTAGAGAACCCCCAGAGCCCCCAGTACACACAGAACACACAGGCCGGTGCTGCTCAGACGAGGCACAGCAAGGCTGGCACTCGACCTGTACACAGTCCGGCCGTTTAACCGCTGGACAGGCCGGAAGATTCCATGCATTGACTGGCCGGTCCAGAACTGACACTGCTGGGCTACAGACACCAACTGGAGAGTGAAATGGAAGATAGGGTTAGGGAAGGATTGGGAGAGAAGGGGGTGGGCGTCATAGTGGGTGTGTTATAGTGTCATCTCATACCTGGCTGTGGCTAATGAGGAGGGTCTGGTGAAACAGAGTCCAGACCACTGCCTGATCACAGCCTGGTGTCGTCATGGAGCCCACGTAGCGATAGTAACTGTGGAGGTTTTTAGCGCAGGGTATGATGTCACTGAGTCGGAACCCTGTGACAAGGCTACTGGTTCCTGAAACAGAAGAAGGGACAGGAGGGGTTGTCAATGCTACGTCATCCTATAAACAGAAGATGAAGTCTAAGACTAGAGCGTGTTGTGTACAGCCTGTCAGACTATGGAGCAGGTACCATTGTGCCTGACTTTCCCCAGTGCCTGTATCAGTGTGTCGATGTGAGGTTGATCATTACTGGACTCCTGGAGAGAAGACGAGATACAGATACAACTGAAATTGAACCCAACAGAAGGTTCTTGAGATGGAGTTTTTACATGTGATGTTACAGGTCGAAATGAAACGACAAGCTCACTACCGGACCTCGAAGAAGAAGGCGAGCACCACCACGCCCGAGGGATCGTGCGCTGCCTCCTCCAGAGAAGCGTAGATCTCTTTGACGTGGACAATGTGCAGCTACAGAGAAACAGACATTACATCATGCCTTGGAAAAAATGAGAAATTCTATAAAAAGAGACTAAAAGTCCCAAAAGAGGCGCATACGTTCAGGTCCTCATACCTCCATGGGATACCTCTCCCCATCTATGGTGTGTTCTGACCCAGGTCCTCCTTCCATACCCCAATGGAGATGGAACTGGACTGCCCGGTATCGGTCCGGCAAGCCCCCTCCACTCACCTGCACCTTCCCTGGTAGGTCGAAGTGAACTAAGAGAGCAGAAAGCATGAAAAGATTCATTCTACAAGGCTCGTATTCATATTTCCCAGGCAAGTTAATGTGAACATAATTCTTTACTTGTCTCCGGTTTTCATTGCATTCTCACCAGAGTGTCCTTTGTTCTCTGCAGTGAGGTTAAAGGTTCCATTGTATGCATGGAAATGGAAGGGTGCGAGGCTGCTATTGGGCTGCACACGGCTGGTTACAATGTTAATTGGTGACTGCCGATCCCCTCCACAGCTTGGGAACTGCTCCGACCAGCGGCTGGGGTCTGAAACAACATGTTCACCTCTGAATCCATTTGCTGACATCAGGGCTTTTGATTGGAATAGAACCCTGGTGCAAGCCCAGGTTCTGAGGGACAGTGTAGATTCTAGAAAGTGAATGTACATGAGAGGATATCTGAGTGAGCTCCATTGTGGAGAAGAGCTCTTTTGTGTTTAAGTGGGCTCTTCAGTGTGTTGGGGTATGAGTTACACTTCTCTGTGGTAGCTCATTGTTTACCTTTGCATCTGTCATCACAGGAGTACTGGGTCTGGTAACACCATTGAGCTAGAACAGAAGCACACCGTATACTTTCAGTTGAACCAAGTATATTCACAGGCGTTTAAAAATACACGTGGGATTTCCTGTCACAGGTCCACCTTGGCAGAACAACCTTTTGTTTCTACAGTTATTAACTGACACTATTACTTATTTATAGGAACTATTTGACCATGCTCTGATAACCACAGCTCATTCTCCTAGTCAGCAAGCATAATTCTTGACCTACACAGACACACACTCGTGATAACCTTAAAGGGTTTATGTCAGTCCCACACAAAAAAGACACACACAAAGAAACAATAGATTATTGACTAAATATACATATTACCTGTGTTCTGACCTGACCAGCCTATTTTAAGCTGGGGTTCAAAATCACACAATGTATGTGAGAACAAGTCAAATAATATTTTTCATTTTCCAAGAGACCTTAAAGGACTCACTTAGTGACTCCAACTAGAAATGAGATGCTGTGTCATGTTACTCCATACATTCGAGTCACAGTAGATAAAGGTGATGGAACAGGTTACCCAGTTACAAAATAATGATGTTAATAATGTTTATTTAAGCCTTAATGTGATCTGATTGGGTTATGCATGAGTCAACACTTCAACTGACACACACAGTCACAAACTCTTGATTAGGGTTAGTGTTCAGTGACCTCACACATGTTCAATGACCTCACAGAACCATCCACACACAAGACTACCGAGCCAGGCACACATTTACAAACCAAGGCCTAACCAGAGGGCACACAAACACTCGAAAGGGTACAAGACACTGTACAGTTCAGTAAATAACAGTCAAGAGGAAAGAGAAAAAAGGGCTCACTGATGAAAATAGTTCGATCTAAATCACTTATTAAATGGATAGTAGGGCCTCCTATAAATATTATCGATGTGACATTTCCTCAAGTCCTTTTGATTTGCCCCTTTAAGTTTGAAAGTTGAGAGGGTTTGTATTGTCTCTCAGATGTTGTGGCAGATTACTGTACTGTCTGTCCTAGGCACCAAAGCCATTATAAAGATTACATATGTGTACGCCAATACTGAGTGCTTCTAACAAAGGTGCCCATTGGGAGGAAGCAGACTTTCTCATCAGGAGAACAATGCACAGGCACAGGTAGTCAGTTACTCGCTTCCTACTTGCACCTGTCTACTTTCACATCTGGGACTCTGAGACACTGCAATAATACATGACCAAGTACAAAGGCTCGGGCACAGACCGAAATAAAGGGCATCAAGATGCAGAAGGGTTGTGGTGTGAGAATTACGGTACTAATAGCAATAACCAACAGGTAAAAATAGCAACAAATTTAGGTAATACAATTTTCTGTTAAGACTTTCAAGTTATGCCCGATACATACAGGTATCAGGATCACAAAACTGAAACTTGCCCCCAGAAAATGAGATCACCCAGTGTCTTCCTTTTGGTTAATTTTCTGTCACTCTCCCTCAAATCAAACAGATTAAATAAACTAAGGTGAATAGTCTCTTACAGCCCTCAGATGAAACAAATGTAATTGAGCTGATTAAGGTGATGAATTAACATGTCATCAGTTCATCACAGAGATTGGCGTAGCCAGGGGGGCTAGGTGGGGGCAACGTCCAGCCCGAAGCTTGGCTACCCCACTGCCACCACCTGCCCCCCCCCCGACATTTATTGACAAACATTGAGATTCTTCTACATTTCTACATACCCCCATTCAGCAGTTGCACACACTTTGCATGGTAAAAACAACAACTAATGTCCCACCCCAAATACTCCACACATCTGTCCACCCCATTGAAAAAGTTTTGCCAAGGCCACTGGTCACTGTTGATAAAATTCAAGTATTATTAAAAGTATTTCTAGCGGTTAGTCTTACCTGAGCAGTGGGAGAAAATGGAGAGCAGTGCAAAGAGAAGCAGAGAGATACCCATGGCCTTTACTTACACACAGAGCACATTAATCCGAGACGACACAATCATTTACCAATCATGCACACCTATGAGGAGGTAGACAGAGAGGCAGTGAGAAATTAAGTGCAAGAGTGAGAGAGACAGAGAGAATGTGATAGGTGTACTGTAGGAGACCTTCCACTTGTTGCTTAGATAGCTGTAGCAGGAGTAACATTGACATCTTGTGGTCAGATCACCAGGTCAGCACTCGTTGCAATGGTAACTGTGTAGACCAGACCATAATATAGCTGTATCACTATGCTATTTGACATGTGTACAAAGACCAACATTTAAATGTGAAGGGCAATTATTTTAATTGGAATTACAACTTGTGTCAATCAAGGACATGTGACATGTTTTTGAAACAATTGAAATTCAATGGGAAAAGCCTGGTTCCTTCCAGTCACAGTGTTAGATGAAAAAATGAAATGAATACAATGGCTTCTTTGACTTCACCTCAAAGAATATTATCAGTTAGTAGGTCAAGTTGGGTAAGCCATAGGAATGTTGAAGAGTAGCAATCAACCCTTTCACTGGTCCCTGCTCAGGCCTGTGGCTTGAGAGGAAGTTCATAAAATTGCAATTGACTGCTCAACCAATCAACACAGATTGAGAAGAAATGTGTGCAGCTGAGCAAAGATGATGATGTGGTGTTTGAAGTCAAGCATAATAAGGCCTCGTAGGATTAACAGTGTCAATATAGTCAGTATAGTAAAAACGATGTACCAACACACATTCAGGCATGGAGGATAAACAATTGCAATAAAACAAAGCAAAAGCAATCTAGCCTTCTGACTCACCGTGTTATGAATGGTTACAAAATGTGTTGTGCTTCTTTGGTATCCACTAAAGCATAACTGCAAACATGTAGTTTTCGTAGTGAACCACCAGTAAAATATCATTTCATGATCATACCTTTATAAATGTAAAAGGATTGGCAAAAATCCTTAGAAACTCGATGACAAATCATTTTGGAAATGAATACTACGGAATGCATAACAACTGTTTGACTTCAGAGTGTGATGCAGGTAAACAACATTGCCAAGGCATTTCAGCATGGTTACTTCATTAACAAGAGTGAAAGCAGCAAAGTAGTAAAACGTTTTTTAAAATGAACATTTAAGGCTTTTTTTTCTTCTTTCTTTTGATAACATAAGACGCTGATTAAAGTGCCATAAACATGTTAAAAGATCCCATTTAAATACATATATTTAGCTACTATTACTCCTTCTGAAATGATACATTTGGTTAGGCGAGGGTGTATATAAAAGGGTCTGTGTCCCCTACATCTTTGTCACTGTCAGGTAGTCGATGAAGGGTGCAGCATTATCGATAGACATCTGGGATAGAGTTCATCAAGTGCTTGACGTCCATGGTCCATTGCTTAGTGGTTTCCGTTACGGTGGTAACAAGAGTATATCATTGTGACCTCACAGCAAAAATCTCTGGAAAAATACAAACAGAAATCCCACAATCAATGTCTTTCACCAGCAGTTCTAATAGACCATCACACTGTTTTCACCTCTCCATCTGTGCACCCACCTCTCCTCCTCCCAATCTCTCCTCTAACCTTACATCCTTCTCATCCTGATAGTAAATCTGGTTTCCTCCCTCCCCCTCTCTCCTTCCTTCTTTCTCTCTTCCCCACCAACATTTCTACATTTAACAGACTTACAGTAATATACAGGGAAATTCCCCCCAAGGCAAGTAGGGTGAACTGCCGGGACTCAAACCGGCAACCTTCTGATTACTAGCCCGATTCCCTAACTGCTCAGCCATCTACCTGTAGCACCACTGCTGCCACCACAGCCAGCACAGCCAGCAGAGCCATGCGGCCCATCCAGGCCAGGTCTGGGTTCTTGAGGATGAAGAAGCGGGCCCAGCCCAGCTTCTTGTGCGTGTGTGGGGGGTAACGCATGTCGTTGACCCCCTCCATTTTCAGCTGTTTGATCAGACAGCCCCGCAGGTGACTCAGCTGGTCAAAGCCAAACTTGCCATGGTAAGAGCCCATACCACTGTTACCTGCATGGGACCATAGAGAACACATATGTCAGGGCGTGTGTGTATGTATCGGTGGGGGTGGCCTGGTTTGCGCGTGTTACAGAGACACTCACCCACTCCTCCAAAGGGAAGCGCGCTCACTGAAAAGTGCACCAGACAGTCGTTGGCCAGCACTCCTCCACTAGATGTCTCTGCAATCACTTTCTTTATCACCTTTACAGAGGCAGAGAGAAAGAAAGCACTACAATATGTCACTGTCTGACACTGCAGCACGTTTACCATAGCAGTGCACTAAGTGTGTGTATGTGAGTGTGTGTGAGTGTGTGTAGCACCTTATCATCTGGCGAGAAGATATAGAGAGCGAGGGGCTTTTCTCTCTGGTTGATGAAGCTGATGGCCTCGTCTAGTCCACTGACGGTCACGATAGGAAGCAGAGGACCGAAGATCTCCTCCTGCATGACCTTTGACTCTGGCTGCACATCCCGCAGCACTGTGGGGGCTGAGAGGGGAACACAGACACACGTCAACATCCAGTACATCGCAGAGGGGAACACAGACACACGTCAACATCCAGTACATCGCACAGCTCTGTTAGGTGTGATGGGACAAACCTGTGGGGTGCCAGATTAAGTCTAAATTCGTTTTAATGGTGGAAAAAAATATTTTTTTCAATCCAAATCACAACCAAGTAATCAATATCTTTCCAAGTAAATAATGTTATCAGTGAAGACCTTTGAATCCATAAGCCCTACGTACCTATAAGACCATTTCAGAAGCCTTACGTACCTATGTAACAATCAGACTCATCGTTGTCGCCTCCATGTGCTATGGTACTGTCCTCTGCCATCGCCAGGATCCTCTTGAAGTGGCGCTGGTTGATGATGCGCCCATAGTCAGGGCAAGTCTTTGGGTCTTCGGTGTAGAAAGCCTGTCAAAATAAAACACACAGGGCAGTTCTGATAACTGAGTACTGATGGTACCGGCCCTTTGCCTGTGGCCCTGTGGCTAGGAAGACTGTACCTTGATGGACTTCTTGACCTCCTCCACCACCCGATCCTGGATACTGGGATCACACAGGATGTAGTCTGGGGCTATGCAGGTCTGCCCGCAGTTAGTGTACTTCCCCCAGGTCACACGTCTGAGGCACAGAGAGAGACAGAGGCAAGAGAGGGAGGATGACAAAGATAGGATGACTATGAGCACAAGAAAAGGCTTGATATGTTGCTCTTCTTTCCCTGTACGCCATTTTGGATAAAAACGTCTGCAAAATTAACTCTCAGCTAATACGAAGAGAAGGAGGCGGCGTGGTGCTCACCGGCACGCCATGCTGATGTCACAGTTCTTGTCGATGTAGCAGGGGCTCTTTCCGCCCAGCTCCAGGGTGCACGGGGTCAGGTGCTTGGCTGCTGCCTCCATGATCAGGCGGCCCACCATGCTGTTTCCCGTGTAGAAGATGTGATCGAACCGCTGGCGCAGGAGCTCCTGGGTCTCTGACACTCCGCCGGTCACCACCGGGTAGAGCTCCTACAACGCAACGCACACAGGAATACACACACACACCAGTTAACCTGCTGCTGTCAGGGCCGTAGAGGTGTTGCGATAGCGGTGTTGTGATGTCATGTGTTAAGGCATTGCAGAGACGGTCAGACCATTTCCTATACGTCACCTTGTCAATGTAGATGGGCAGCAGGTCCTCCATGAGCTTGGAGGTGTGGACACACACCTCCGAGGGCTTCACCACAGCAGCATTGCCTGTAAGCAGAAACAACAGTACCATGAGAATAACCACGATGGAGCCCATCTCTGAGCATGTTCATGTGGAAAAAGTGAAGTAAAAGTTAACAAAGACAGCTGAGAGTGATTGACTTAAATATGGTTATGATAGGATAATATTGTCATAAATATGATATGAATTATGACTTAATACTTAATAATGATCCAATTGCTTTGGGATCATATTCTGGGATAAAATTATTATTATAATAATATCTGTATGAATGTATTCTGGGATACTAATTTTGGTTGCACAGTCTGACTGGCAGTTTGCTGGACATTGCCGTCTGTAGGCTGGAACCTCTCACCTACTGGACACGCAACCTCCCTCTTGCAGCTGACAACAAGCAGAGAGCCAAAGGATAAAGTCCAGTCCAACGCAAACACACACACCCATTCACATCATAAGAAGCACTTCAGCATTCGAGTTATGAGTTAACAAGTTAACAGCTACGTAATGAAGGCTACATATACATGAAATACATTCCAAATGCATTCACTAACGAAGTCATCTTAATGGTTTTTACTTTGAATGGTTTTATGTCATTGCCAGTGCCCTGCAAATGTAGGCTAAACCATTCAGTGCTAATCTAAAAAGATTGTAGGCACGTCGCTAAAGTGTATGGAATCTGAACTATGTGAACTACACAAAACGCTGGTAGCTAAATACTGTGTAGTGAAAGCCTCGGACTGGGAGGGTACATTTTCACAGCAACTCTGGTGGGAGTAAGGTTACAGAGACAGAACCACTTGCATCTTAAGGCTCTAAGATAACTGAGTAGTCTGCTATAATGTTCATGATGAATAATTCACCAAGTGCAGTCTATGTCCATCAGAGGGTTATCTGACTGGGATTATCTGCTCATTTAGTCCTTTTAGACCTTTTAGTGCAGTCACTGATATAAATGGCGGTCAGAGTTCGTACACACACACACACACACACACACACGAAGAAACCTCCTATGACCATGATTTGATAGGAATGAAGTCCAGGGTTCATAGATATGTCTTTGACACAGATTTCTGAAGGTTGATGTTATGCAACAGCGAGATTGAAAGACAACCAAGAGAGATAGGACGGGGGAGGAGAAATTGATAAAAGATCAGAGAATACCGGAGATTAAAAAACTCAAATGAACTCAACTCTGCCTCTTTGCAACTGAGTTAAAAAAATATATGTTATTCAGTGTTCTTTCTCTGGTGGTCCCCTACCTGCAGCGATGGCTCCTATGAGGGGCTGTATGGTGACAGCCCAGGGGTAGTTCCAGGCCCCGATGATGAGCACCACGCCCAGGGGCTCAGGCTGGATGTAGACCGTGTCTGAGATGGTCAGCAGGTTCTTCTCCACAGGGCGCGGGGCAGCCCATTCAGCCAGCTTCTTCACAACCAGAGCTATCTCCCCCTCAAGCCCCAGGGTCTCGTAGATCTGGGTTCCGACATCGCTCTGGAGCATTGAGGGAACACACAAAATATATATATACAGAACATCCAGCACCTGAGGTTTCATCTCAAAGGTGACGAGAGATTGGGATTGATTGTATCGTGATTCTCTGTAGGTAGATATGTTCAAGGTAAATGTCTGAATGGTAAAGGCGGTATCGTCTCAGAGAGGAGATGAGGATTATTATAGTATAAACACAAATGACCTGGCTCACTCCAACACACACACTTGTCTCAAACAGATTGGACTCACTTTATTGAGATCTTTCTTAATTGCATCGGCAATGTCTTTTTGTCTCTCCACAAACAACCTCTGGAGATTCTTGAGCTGTCGTATCCGGTTTTCCAGGGGTTTGGACCTGCCTGTCAGAAAGGCTCTCCTTGCGCGCTCCACAGCAACCTGCTCCCGGGACATTCTAAAGACAAAAGTAAACCTTAACAACAGTTGAAGAGTTGAGCTGTTAAGGGCCTATTGTACGTTTGATGATGGTAACTACAGCACAGTCTCTCTTTCATATTGATATTGTTTAGCCTCAATTATGCAACATAGCATGGCTTTAGGCAGTTCTTAGCAACTTATTCTGTTAATATAATTTTGTATACACTTACATAACCCATTGTTGACAACCCCCTGCTGGACCCTCATTAAAATAACATCCTTTTATGTAACTTTTGTTGCATTAATACAGTGCCATTTGTTGTAGTTACTATTGCCTACATTGTAGGCTTAGGCTACGACATGCAACTGCGCCTAAATAGTCCTGATTGCGACTAACTTCTAGTTGCCTTAGCTTCATCTTTGTTTGTTTTGTTTTGCATTAGAAAGAAACCGGTGATCAGGCTAAGAGATAGCCAACATGACCTTCATTTCATTTTCTCTAACCGGACCTTATTTCCGTTTTGTTTACTTCTTCAATATAATTATGCATATAGTTATATCACTACTACAACTCAGTAATACTGGAAAACAATAATATCTTACCTGACAGGCTGTTGTTCTGAGTCACACTGGGGTATTATCGATGTTGAGGAGAAAGTAGAAAGCGGAACACGTTGCAGCTAAAAGGATCTGTGACGGACTGAGCATAATAACGATCTCCCGTTACAACCCTGGATAGGGCGTGGCCTCACTGTCAATAGGAGGTCGTGTTAAGAGAAATGCCGTCTTTACAAGTTTGGTACAGTAATGTAAGACAATATACATTTTGTATATTAAATGGATGCCTAAACATCAGTTATAATATATAGAGTTATATTATCCAGATTCTCAGTCCAAATTAAATTTTCAAGATGATGAGAGCCTGAATAAAATAGTTATTGCAAGAAAATTGGTCTAGTTAGACTAAAAGCCCTCTGGGACATTGCTTGTAAAAGGGCTATACAAATGTATTTGATATGATTTGATTTAATTCTGCATTAAATAAATAACATACAGTTACTCAAAAATAGATGAATACATTGTGTGGTATAAGAGGAAAGGGCAAGTCATTACATCATTATGTCTCTGACACAGACACACAGACACACAGACCACGACACACAGACACACAGACACACAGACACACAGACACACAGACACACAGACACACAGACACACAGACACACAGACACACAGACACACAGACACACAGACACACAGACACACAGACACACAGACACACAGACACACAGACACACAGACACACAGACACACAGACAGACGACAGACAGACAGACAACAGACACAGACAGACAGACAGACAGACAGACAGACAGACAGACAGACAGACAGACAGACAGACAGACAGACAGACAGACAGACAGACAGACAGACAGACAGATAGATAGATAGATAGATAGATATGCCAGTCATGACCATTCCACACCTCTGGTGTGTAAACTATTACTCTATTACTGTGAAATACGTTTTTATGATGTTTCTTCATGTTATGAATAGTCTTCAGTGTTGTACAGCCTTCCACAAAAAATGTAGTCGATAAAGGGACATGATGTTACCAATATTGCCACAGATGTTTCAAGCACGGTGTCCTAACATGGTAATTTAATTAAAACCAAACTGGATAACTGGCAGTCTTAGAGAATCTTTTATAAATGTCTACTAGTGCTGTGTTGTCTAATTCATGTCACTCTCCTTCATTTATATTTCAGGCAGATCTTCAGTATGCAGGTCTCTATCCATATGTTTCATCTGAAGACAAGAAGGAATGGCCGTTAGGCTCAGAGGCCTTCTGAAGCCTGGGCTGTGTGCTAGCAGTGTGCCTCTCCACATCGCTCACAGAGCAGGGCTAGAAACCTCTATGGGTGACAGGAAATGTGTATAGCTTCAACATCAAATGCTGGTTGCGTTTGTGTATTGAGATAAGGGGGAGGGGGGGTTGCTGAAGGAGTGAAGGGTCATTCACACAAGGGTGTCAAGCTTGACTCCTGGGAGCGGTAGACAAACAGGATGGACACACACACAAACACACGCACACACACTAACAAGTAACAAATAACAAACATGCTTTGTGATGTCAACTGTGTATTGGGGAGTGCATGTATATTACATTAATATTTAATTTGTCAGGCAAAAAGTAATGCAGTAAACCAACTGCATACTGAAAACTGCATCCACTCTTATGGTTACCACATTTTCTTTTGGCCAACAGTTCAGACAATATCAGTGGATTAAATCTAATTTCCTCACCTAACACATACCAAGGCTAAATGTTTTCAAGAGAGTACATGGCATCACTGATGTGGTAAATCTGGAATGACTTCTCACCCCAATCATCCATCACCCCATGTCCACATCTTACTAACAGTCTCCAAACTGTTACACCAACATACAGGATCATCTCTGTAAATCAAGTTTTATGTTAAACTGACATGTAACTCAGTCACCTAATCATTGTAAACACGTATCCACTGTGTTTCCATGTTGCCGTTGTTGTCATCATAAATATGATGTTTGTTGGCAAAAAAAATGGATTCTTTCTCTGAAATGGGATTTATATTGTTTGCATTATTGGTGTTTAACATTGTCGGAATAAAAACCCCGATGTAAAGCCCAACCCATTCCTGTTCAGCCATGTTGGCAGACAAGCAATTAGAATAGTGATTTAACACTTAACTGAGGTGATAGTGTCAACAGTTGAATGTCCACATTGGCACGTTTATTACTGCCCCCTACTGGACAGATAAACAATCTGCAATCATCAGTTGATAATACTGTGCCATTCCATTTATGACTTCCTCAAATTAAAATTAGATAGGCCTATATGATCAGGGACGCCACCAAGCATGTTGGGCCCCGTAAAGAGATTGTAGAGAAGAATACATATTATTCTGTATTTAATTCCATTCTTAGACGCTTTACTTTAAAGTAACTGACACAATGTTTTAAACTGCTACAAATTGAAGATTGGTTTGCATGGGACATGATAGCACATGAGCAGTTTCGAGTATTCTGCATATGTTTTCGGTTTCGATGTACCCACTCTGAAGGGGTCATTATATTGGTTGATGGCCAGTTATGACCTGCGATCCCATTGCTCATGGATTAAAAGACAATGGCCAGCAATTAGTTGCCAATGTGGCGCATATTGCTAGGCCTATAATCTTCCATAGATCATACCAGGATTAATCATGCTGACGTAATGTATGAAGGCATGATGGCCATCATTTCTAAAGATGCGGACACCCCTCATTTCAGTTTTTGCATTATCTTAAGTAGTGTTTTTCATGGCAGTTATCACATACAAATCATAGCCTGGTTGTTTGATATAATTACTGATCTCATATTTTAACCACTTTAATCCAGGTAAGTGGTCAACATAGTTGTGTCATTTAGTTATCACACAGTATAGGATGCAGAGGATCATATTAAATTACAAAAGAACAGACCAGGAGTAAATTGAACACATTTCGTTTCCTAAAACGAATCGGATACTTGATTGTGAATCGGGGGCTTCTGTCTGGCACCGGCAGACTTGTGTCCCAATTTTAGTCTGCTTCATCCTGTGATATATGTGTCAACTATTTTGAAAAGAAGTCGACCAGGAAGTGAAGGTAAAGCAGCCTGATCTGTCACCTCCACGCATTACTTGTGACTGCACCTCACACTTACAGTACACCCCTCAATATACACGTTATCCCTGATGTTAAACCTCCAAGGTTTTTCTCTCAGCGGGTGGTGAACTGGGTCTGGCAGTAAAGGATGTGGTGTAGACAGACTTGCTTCTCTCTACCAGCCCAACCAGCCCATCTCTCGCTCTCTGATGTATCACGAGGACGTCATTAGGCTACCTGGCAGTGTGAGAACGATTGTGGCAGTCTGGCCTAAACGGGGCCATTACCACCTTGTTCGGATCAAAGGGCGTCTTCACCTGGTCAGCAGTTAACGACTTTGTTGCACTTGAAAGGCACGCGTTGGCGGCTCATAACCACAACTATTGGGTGAAAGGGGAGGGACAAGGTGAACCCCTAACTCAGACTACAAAACATGCCAGTCAGTGTCTGCCTGGATACCGAAGTGTTAGCTTGGGGGCCTTGATAAGCGTCATTGGTTTTGAACGCCGTTTTACTGAAGATACAATTGAGATATGGCATTTGGGTTGGATTGTGCGAGATTCGCCGGAGAAATGAACGCCTTGTTCCCGGGACAAGGCTGGTCAACAACTTCGTTTATGGATAACAACAACAACGATTACACACATGAATCCGGCAATGGTAAGGCATTTATTTAATAGGATTGCAGTAATTGTAAAAATTCTAGGTATTCGTTTATGCATTACCAGTCTATATTTCACTATGCTATGCTATACATAGGCCCAATTCGCACTGCGAACATTTTTAGGCCATGTTTGTGACGTTGACCATGTGGATTGACCGTTCTATAACCTTTGTCTTTCCACAGTACGCCAGGATGCTCTCCGAGGGGTTCTTGCAGACTCCCGGCGTCGCAGGAAGCGCACGACATTCAGTAAAGGGCAACTGAGTGAACTGGAAAGGGCCTTCTCCCTAACGCGTTACCCTGACGTCAAAATGAAAGAGTCGCTCGCTTCGCTCACGGGTCTCCCCGAGTCCAAGATTCAGGTTTGTTGATAAACAATTTGCCACTGGGCCTACAATACAATGTTTATATGGATGGTTCTTAAAATGCATTTAAAAACAGCACTGCATTGATTTTGGAAAAAGAAAATAACCTCTAACCTAAGCATAACCACTTTTCCCTTTCCTTAGGTATGGTTCCAGAATCGCCGTGCGCGTTATTTCAAGAGCAAGAAGCCGGCAGAAGCAGCAAAACCATCGACTGACTACTCAGCTCCACAGATCTCTTGCACACCAATCATGTTCACCAACATGCCCCTTCCCTACCCCTCGTCTACCAGCTACCCCACACAACCACCCCGTTACCCCCTACCACCTTCCCACCAACCTTCACTACCCCCTCGCTACCCTTCACCACCACCTCGCTACCCCGAACCAAGTCTACCCCAGTCCTCCAAGCTTTCTGCTGTCTGCAAGCCAGGAGCCCAGTCAGTTGACCTATGCGGATTTACCTCTCCAGCCACCGTAGACGCATGTGGTCTCTCCCTGGACTACAATCAGCGGCCAGATTCAGTGTATTGTAATTCATCGACGACATGCAGTACATGGGACATTCTAGAAGGTATTATTGCTTGTGATACTTCAAACGATGCTTGGGAACAATGCAGAAGCAGCTGTGGCCCAGCAGAGCAGATTGTGCCAGAATGCCCGGCAACGCAGCTCCAGTATGCAACAAGTCAACGGGCGGAATCTCCCGAAGACCTTGACTTTTTTCAAGACGTCCATGACAACCTAAACTTCCCAGACTTTGAAGTTGCCACGGACTTGATTGATTACCTTCTTGGTTAAATGTTTTTTCAGAACGGAAAAGTTATAATTTGCAGAGAATCATTTATTATCTTATATGTAAAACGCCAGGGCCAAATGGTTCATAGATTTATTTAGTTAATGTTATTTATCGGATGTGCCATTTATATTGAATAAAAAATTTAATCTGAAAAACACCGATGTTGCGTTTTATTGTTTTTATATACATATATATACATAACTATAGTTATAAATAGTTATTGTTGATGAATCGTTGATTCATAAACTTTAAAAACGTCTTTCGCGTCATACGGCGCCGTGGCTTAGATGGTTAAAGCGCCTGTCTAGTAAACAGGAGATCCTGAGTTCGAATCTCAGCGGTGCCTTTTTCCGGTTAGAGATTCAAGATTTTCTGAGCTGCAAAGAGGACAAATAATTAAATTGTTTTGGCCAAATAATTATTCGGACATTCTGCAATTTGATCTGCAATGAGAAGGGGGGAGGGGGTGGGGGCAAATTTCAGTCAGAAGGAATTTAAATACTGTTCTATGAGACTATGATGTCACAGAGGTGTTCAAATGCAAGAAGCAGAAAGCATTAAAAAGAGAGGTACTGCTCTATGTAGGAGTTTCTTGTCTGACCTGGTTTTGGGTGTGTCGGGCTCATGAGAGGCAGGAGAATACCTGCAGGCACAGAGTGCATTCAATCCAATGACAATTTTTGCCATCCAAATGGAGCAAACCAGTGAGAGCCAGCTTGGAATACACTAAGTACGGCCTTGTCTGGCTCTCATCCCTTGTAGTTCAAGACTCATCACACATACTCTACAAAACATAAAAACACATGCTTTTAAATGCCTCTTCAAAGCAATATTATGTATTCTGTGTGAGAAAATGAGCTGACAAAGACAAGGAGGGATGCACAAACCATCATGCTTCTTACTCCACTTTTGGTTTCTTCAGCCAGGTGCCAGAGCGAGAGGAGGGGTGGGCAGAGATGCAGGAAGAGTCAAATGTTGTGGTGGCTGTCAGGTATCTTACACACGCTCACTTATTTTTGTCCCAAACACACACCCCTCACTAAGAATTCTGGCCTCTGTTCTGAAGCCAAACAACTAAACACATGTTCTGTGAATGAGCTGTGTTCTGTGTGTGGGTGAGCAGGGTAAGGCCTTTGAATGAGAATGAATATAACCGAAGAGAAGAGAGCATTGTACATTGGCCAGACCAACACAATCTACTGGTGAGCCCAAAACACTCATACTGACTCATGCAAACAGTCAAATGGTCCCTCCCTCCCTCGGCCCAACTCCTTCTTCCCATTCAGACTCAACACATCTCCTTCCTCTCCCTTCCCGTCCCCCCAACTTTCTCCACTCTTCTCCCCCGAGGTGGGAGTGTCGGGACAGGAGCGGGTGTTTGCCGTCGACGTGGTCCTGGGTCCAGACAGTTCCCAGGACGACGTGTTCGTGGAGTGTGACATGACCAGACTCATTGACATTGCCATCAAGGGGTGAGAGGCAGGATTGATGAGTCGTGTAGGAGAATTGGATATATTGGAACAAGAATTGGACATGTTTACGATTGCATGTCGTTATTTTGTCTTATTATTTTATATTTTCATAAGCCAGTGCTATGATAGAATAACAGCTCTCATACGAACATTCCTATTGACTTGTGTTCTAACACTGTGGATTCTATTCTGAAAGTGAGTGTGTTGTCTATTTTCGTTGGGAGGTTTTCCTGCACAGTGTTTGCTTTTGGACAGACGGGATCAGGAAAAACATACACCATCACCGGACCCCACTCTCTGGTCAGTATGAACCATGAGCTCTAGTTTCATGTGTTCTCATCCTTCTCCAACCTTTTTTATCTTCTAAGCCGTCTTGACCTCTAACCCCTGGCCCTGCCCCCAGTTCCAGGAGGGTTTCGATCAGGCCTCTCTAGCTGGCCTCATGCAGAGGTCTCTGTTGTACCTGCTCGAGCAGGTGAACTGCTCAGGGGAAGAGTTTCACCTCTGTGTCTCCTACCTGGAAATCTACAATGAACAGGTAAGCACGTACACACACATTCACACACACACGCAAGTAGAACCTCTGTGACTTTGTCCCTGCCTTTGCATGTATGGGGGACAGGTGCGTGACCTGTTAAACCCGTGGCAGCCTTACACATTGGTGGTTCGTGGGAGCAGAATGCAAGGGTTCTATGTGGAGAACCTGTCGATGGTGGAGTTCCAAAACCTGGAAGGCTTCATGAAACTCCTAGAGAGAGGTACAGATGAATTAGGTTCAGTGATTCCAAAAATATCTCTGATGTGTGGACCTGTTCACTGTCAGTTTGTCCGGCAATAGCATCTTGCCGTGGGATTCTTAAAGATTGTTCTGATTCTCTCTCTCTCTCTCTCTCTCTCTCTCTCTCTCTCTCTTCTTCTTCTGTCTGACAGGGATGCAAAGTAGGCAGAGCTCCCCTCACTCCCAGAACGAACACTCCAGCCGCAGTCACTCCATCCTGACGGTTTACATCAAGGTAACAAGAGAGTTGGACGATCTGTCACTTTTTCACTGTCCCTCAAACCTCCTCCCTTTCCCCCGTTACCTCCCTCCCAGCCCCTCTCTTGACCTTCACATCCCATCCTTCCGTCTCTCAGGGTGCGTCCACCATTGGGAAGCTGTGTGTGGTGGACCTGGCCGGAAGTGAGAGGGTGAGAGATGGAGACTCCACAGAGGAGCTTCTGGAGGAGACAGGAAACATCAATCGCAGCCTGCTCACTCTGGGTATGTTTACGGTTGTCCCAACACGCTGTCGTGATGTCATACGTCATGATGTATAATGTGTGTGTTTGTTTTCCTGTAGGGAAGTGTATTTCCTCCTTGGTGGACCCAAAGAAGAGGGACGGGCACATTCCGTACAGGGACAGTAAACTCACCAAGCTGCTCTCTGATTCGTTGGGAGGCTCTGGCATCACTCTCATGGTACTGAACCAATCAGTGAGAGTGAGAGAGAGAGGTGTTTACTGTGTGCTCTTACTGTTTTATCGTTAGCATGTGCCATACCTTCTGTCACTTTGCTTCCCAGATTGCGTGTGTGTCTCCCACTATGCGTAATCTTCAGGAGACCCTGAACACACTTCATTACTCCAGCAGAGCCAGGAGGATCAGAAACAAACCCATGGTCAAGAAGGTACACACAATGCACTGCCACACACACACACACACACACACACACACACACCACACACACACACACACACACACACACACACTCTCTCTCCTGTCTGTGGCCTGTCTGTAGCTCCATAGAAAGGAGAATGGCTGTTGTGACTTGTGTCCCTGTCTTCCATAAGGCCACAAACTATATTTCTTCCCTCCTGTCATGACAAGGACCTCCGTGAGAAGCTGGTGGTGAGTTTACGGAGAGAAATCCACAGGCTGCGAGAAGAGAACCTGTTACTACGACGACACCTCTCCGCATCACCTCAGAGTGTAGAGGAGTCAGGAGGTCGGGCTGCTAAGAATCCTGGGAGTTTGAGTTGTCCTCAGAAAGCTGAGGAAGAGCGCAGAGCTTGGCCAAGTTCCTCAGAGACCAGCCTGAGGAGCATGTTGCAAGAGCTCAAGAGACAAAACGATAAGCTGCAGTGGGTCAACGGAACACAGTTCCATTATGCAGCACCACACCTTTGAAGATTCTAGAACACAGAGGGAAACGTTCCAAATCATGAACACACTCACAAAACGACAGCGAAAAGTACTGTACAATCATGAGGAGAGTCGTTCATCATACTAGGACTGAACACAAAGCAGATTGTTTATGTTGTCCCTGTCTGCAGGCGAGATAAACTGGCCCTGCTGGACAGCCAGGAGTCCTTCAACCAGCAGAGGGCACAACTCTCCAAGGAGAACAAACATCTGTTGCGCAAACTAGAGGATCTGGAGAGGTGGCGGCCTATTCAGGGAAGACACATATATCCACACTCTCAACTGGATGTGTAACACTTATTTCCCTCCCCCTCCTCTCCTTGGCAGAGTGATCTCCAGCTCGCCCCATTCTGACAGCAGTCCCTCTGGGCAGTCCGTCCACGGACCCTGTGGAGGGGGCTACCTTAACCCTGTACCCTACCCCTGTAAACACACCAACGGGCCTGTGAGTACACACTCACACATCTACAAGGATACCAATACTCATCTCAGTCTACACTCTGTCCTTCTCTACCATGTAACCCCCCCGAGAAATGTGTTCACATCCAGAGATGCAAACACTGACCCCATAGAAAGACAGCGTAGAATGTGAAACGACGTAACCCAGACTCTTACAGTGCTGGCCTTGTCAGTGTAACCAACACTGGGGACAAACATATCATCTGGCATTAGTACCCTCTTTTGCCCCCGTGTTGTTGATATCAGAATCAGAATAGTGTTTCATCGCCAAGTAAGTGGTCACAAACAAGGAATGTGGTTGTGTAGGATCCCTCCATGGCGTACCCCTGGCATCCTGTCCATTACTGCTGTGGCTGCTCCTCAAACAGGAACCTGACTGTGAGTTACAGCCGAACGCTGTCTCCTGATAGTTAACTGGGATGATTTGAGGAATAAAATATAGCTGCCTACGGTGGCCCTGAAGTGCAAAACACCCCCCCCCCTAATATGAGTGCATCCCCCAAACACTCCCCTCAAATACGAGTCAACTCCCCCCCAAATAGGATGACTTGCTCACCTCCCCCCAATACAAAGACACGCTCCTCCAAATGACATAACGACATAACATTAACTCAAAACCACATTACATAAACTCAAATCAGAAATGGTTGGTACAACACTTTCGTCGCTGAATGGACGCAGTAACTAACAGGGAATAAGAAATTGATCGATAGAAGTACGAAATGCAATAGCCTGACAGAGTTACGTGCACCAGGACAGTTGTTTAGCTATCGAAGCAGGTAGCAAGTAGGCCTACTTAAGCAAAAGTATAAATTGCGTGTTAAGAGGCACTGTTTCGACAGCGCCATTGGGCTGCGCTTCAATTTCGCCATCTAGTGGTTTAAAGTGTGAATTACAAGTGCAGTTCTCACAGTAAACCGCTAGATGGCGATGGTAAAGCGCAGCCCTATGGAACGGGTTTTTAAACGTTGAGTTACTGTAATGTAATGTTTTCCATTTGGGGGAGTGTGTCCTTGTCTCGTATTTGAGGGGAGTGTTTTCATTTGGGGGATGCACTCATATTAGGGGGTGTGTTTTGCACTTCAGGGCCACCGTAGCTGCCTCATAAATATATGATATACATTTCAAATTCTCTGTGTTTTATATTAATGAGCTGATTGCTACTTTTGACACGGACAGAAAATGTTCAGGATGGCGGTTTCTCTTTAACACCACCCTGCACCCCTCCACTGTGTATAGGTGATGCTGCCACCCCTCCAGAAAGGACCCCCACAGCGAGCGGTCCAGAGCCCAGTAGAGAGCACCCAGCCTGGGCCATACGACCAAGGCCCTGCCCCAGCAGACCCAGCACCCAATAAGAAGAAGTGAGTTAACTGACGGCTAAGCCGAGTGACTATTGGTGAGTGTGTTTTGATCTGTACCTGTGCCACCAGGTGCCAGGTGGGATATGCAGATCGGTATCAGGAGCAGAAGGAGGCTAGAACACAGAAAGCCCAGAGGACAACCGGGGGGGCGGACATCCGGAACCTCCGTCCTGTTAATCACCCAACATGGGGGCAGAGAGACTCGTGAACAGAGATAACCAGTCCAGATAGATAAATGGTTACAGGAGACAAGGAAAGGAAGACATCTAGGGTGAGCCACACAGAGCACAAACAGAAGTGGCTCAGCTGTTTGTGTGGTACTGGACTGATAGGTTGACCAAAGGAACAAATAAAAAACAATGATCCATCCATGTGCGTGTGTGTCTGTATGGGAGAGAAAAAGAGAGAGCACTGCCCTTTTGAAAACATCTAAGAGAAAAAAAAGGCATCAGAGTAACTTACTCAAAGAAGGTAAATAGTTTATTTTTATTTTGTGATCACTCAATAACTGAAACTAGAACAAGAATATACAGCATGTTTCTACATTGTATTTAAAATTAGTAAATAATAATGAGTTAAAGTTATATTATGACTCTTTATGTCAAATCTGTCATGTGCCATCATACGGTCTATCTCTTCTCTGCCAGTGACTCGCGTTTGCACCCCAGCCAGTATTTGGCGATGGATCGTGGGTAGGGCGGATTGGCAAAGTCAATACGTTTGGTCTGGAGGTCCACTCTGTAGTACTTATCTGATGAGACAAACACAAAGGTTTAGAGGGCATGAAGCTGCAGTTTGGTCCTTAGTACTATTACAGAGAGAGAGATGGGAAGAGGATTACCCTTTTTAAAGAAGTAGACGTTCTGCACAGGCATGCTTTTCTCCAGCGTTGTGGTGTCGTAGTTGCTGTAGTCATCGTAAGTGTACTCAAGGTCAAATTCTGTCCTGTAAGACACAACACACACACACACTCACACACACATCAATTCCTATAGTCTGACAACTGGCGTATGTTTCCAATTGAATTGTTATGGGGTGACGTGAGTTGTGAGAGTGAGCAGAACGAAAGAAGATGCAACCTTTCATCGTACAACACGCTGAAAAGATCATCCAGCAGAGAGCGGCTGTGTCTGCCTTTTTTGTTCTTCCTTTTCTTGGGCCCCCTCTTCCTGTTGGGCCTCCGTCGTGGGAGCGGGGGCTCCGGGGAGGGCGACGGGCCAGGCTTGGGGCTGACGTAGAGCCGTCCCACCATGGCAGCGTCCACAGGGGGCTTGATCCCTACCCAGTCCTTACTGATGAAGTGCGGCCCTTTTTTGTGACCCTCCACTGTGGGAAGAGAGATAAATGGGCAATAAGACCACCAACACAGGTAGTGTGTACTTTCCTAAATATAGCGACACACACACACCAAAACGACAGGTGTGTCTTACAGCCTTGGAAGAGCTGCATGAAGAGGGACTCCCAGGTATCGTCACAGTACAAGTCTGTGTAGCGTGTGAAGAGCACAGAGGGGGCAGATCTGGTCATGGTCACGCACTCCTCGTGGGACGGCTGGTGCTTGAACTCATACTGGTAATATTGGTCCCCTGGAGAAAGGAACGGATTGTATTACAAAGACATGTATTACACACAAACATACCCACACATCCACACACGGTATACCTTTGAAGAAGTAAACCTTCTCTTTGCCATGGTGACCAGGTGCAGGAATAGCGAAGGCTGCATCCACGTTGTCTGGAACCTTCTCAAAGCCCACCGTGATGTCACGTGGGTAGTCGTCATCCAGAACATCATCCTCAAAGCGCCAGTACTTACTGCCCTGTTAGGACCCAACCCATAGCAACAATTATATATGATCATATTACATAATCAGATTTCACTCTATGTGACTACCCTGACAAAAATATATAGGGATAAAACATGTTATGTTTGGGTTTGTGAGGCACTATCCCTAGTAGGTGTGCAGATTGGGTGGTACCTTGAAGATATAAACCTTGCCCTGGCAATTTATACGTGTGAAAGCGGCATCGATCGGTCCAGAGATCCCCCACACATCCTTGATGAGTTTGGGGTAACCAGGGACTACTGCCCTCTCATCCAGCTCAAAGAAATAATCGCCTAGGTTACACAGAAGATAGATGATTGACTTCATCTTCAGCCCGTGCAGATGTTTAACAAAAATCCTGCATCAAACTTCCTCACCTCTAAAGGCATAGATGGACCCGTTCTTCAGCTGCAGGAAGTCGTCAAAGGGCAGCCCACTGCAGGGAACAGCGTCTGGGTCTGGGGGAGGAGTGGGAGCCTGTGTGGTGGTGGTGGTGGGGACGGTGGTGGTGTTGGGTGGAAAAGTGGTTGGTTCAATGGTTGTAGCAACCAGATCCTCTGGTTGTTCAAAGGTGTCTCCACGAGCAACTGAAAACAAAACGTGAAAACAGCACCCAACATCACTGCGCATGTTTGTGTTCCACTCTGACTGGTTAGGTAATCACAGCTAGGAATGCATCGCCTGAGATCAAGAGGTCAAATGGGAAATGTATGAATGTCTGACTTTTCTTTTGGCAGGCGGTGTTGTAGTCCATACAGCAGCTCTCATAATACATGCACATGGAGTCACACTGGCATTTCTTCAGGGGGTTGAACGTGTTACAGCGATCAACACAGGACTCTGTGAGAAAGTTAACAACTGATCAATTTTTAACTGGCATG